>JAJGOT010000648.1:0-147500 GCA_022457155.1 Cladopsammia gracilis
ATATATTTAAATTTGATTTTCCGTCTAATGTTGAACTGCAATATCCAATGCTTTGACGACCCAGAGACCCAAATACCCAGAGACCCAGAGACCCAGAGACCCAGAGACCCAGAGACCCAGAGACCCAGAGACCCAGAGACCCAGAGACCCAGAGACCCAAAGACCCAGAGACCCAAAGACCCAAAGACCCAGAGACCCAGAGACCCAAAGACCCAAAGACCCAGAGACCCAGAGACCCAGAGACCCAGAGACCCAGAGACCCAAAGACCCAAAGACCCAAAGACCCAGAGACCCAAAGACCCAAAGACCCAAAGACCCCAAGACCCAAAGACCCAAAGACCCATAGACCCATAGACCCACAAACCCAAAGACCCAGAGACCCAAGGGCCCAGGAACCCAAGGGCCCTAACCCTAACGACCCAAAGTCCCGGAGGACCCAAAGGCCCAAGTTCCCAGAGGACCAGAGTCCTAGAAACCCAACAGCCCAAAGCCCTAGCGATCCTAGAAACCTTAGAGGTTCAAAAAATTCCAGCAGTCCCTCAACTTCGTAGGTCCAGAGTTCCAGTAGTTTACGAGTCGTTTGATTTCAGTGGTTGATATACCGAGAAAGCGCCCATCCAGCTTTTGTCAGTCCCATCCCATCAGGTCCGATCAGGTCCGATCCTGGTTTTGTCAACGCCCGAAAATTTATGTGGGACCATTAACGCCAAAATTTAGCCCTCTTATTTTTGTAAATGGTGCCTCGCTTTTCGTAAATGGTGACTTTATTTTTGTAAATGGTGCCTCGAATTTCGTAAATGGTCCCTTAGTTTTGTAAATGGAGCCTTTATTTTTGTAAATGATTCCTTAATTTTTTTGTAAATGCATGTTGCCTATATTTTTTTAAATGGGCTCGAGTTTCGTAAATGGTGCCTCGAGTTTCGTAAATGGTATCTTTATTTTTGTGAATGGTACCTTTATTTTTTGTAAATGGTGCCTTTATTTTTGTAAATGATACCTTACATTTGTAAATGGTGCCTTAATTTTCGTAAATGTTTTTTTCTTATTTTTGTGAATGGTGCCTTTTTTATTCTGATGTCTGGTGACAACTTTCAGGTGACTTAACCGAGAAAGGCTGGGGCTCAGTTTCACATGAAATTCAAAATGGCCGGCTCTGTTGAAGGCCTTCGCAACTTTGTGGTAGGGGAAATTGGAAGTATTTGCTGTAGCTTAACATAGCTTAAGAAACCCTTCGCAAATGTTAGATGTCCAAGGAGCACTAGAGAGGATTGACCACATTGTTGACGCTGTAAATGTTTGGATTCTGTGATGAGATTGTGAGATGTGATTTCGCGAAGCGTTGAGCGAGTTATAGCATACGGGAAAAAAATGCAAATGTTTATTCCATCAATCAGCCGTAACTATTGAGCCCGCGATATGTAATGGTCACCTGCCTTACCCATGGGGACAGCGATGGAGGAAATGGAGGATGAGGAGCTGGACGCAAATGGTGGGTGGAGGGGGAACCATGTTTAAATTATAAAAAATGACCGCCACTCGAAAACTCGGACAAAGTACGAAGCAAAGGTAAATGTCCAAATTGTAGTAATGTTTTAATCATATCAGATCTAAGGCTCCCTGTGGTTTAGGAATGTATTCTAAGAACTTCTGTCACCTTTAGAGTGAGACCCAATGCTGGCTTAAGAGTCAAAGTTCGCTTTTATTTAGGCAACTAAAGGGTAAAACGAGTACTCCTTATTTACTTGCGTACATTAATTTAAGACTCATTAGGTTCTTGAAGGCCTGATCAGGAATTTTCTGGAGTTGGTTCTTCTCGAGCGATCTAAATGAAAACAAAAAAGTGGTTTTACTGGAACAACAGGGACTCAGGAATCGTACGTAATGACAATCACAACACAAACATACAGTAACAATATGCAACAAGAAAATAGATATTTATATGTTACTCCAGTTCCAAACGTACATTATTTCCAGACGCTTCGTGTTCTTAAAAGCTAGTTTAGGGATTTCCTGGAGACGGTTCTCGCCGAGTAATCTGAAACAAAAATAAATTCGCAACAGTCGTGTTGTTCTTTCTTGGGTTTACCTCGGTGTAAAAACCTGTGACTTTTTTCTTTTTTTTTTCTACTTTTGTTGCCTTGCACTCTATTGTTTCAGTACCTTTTTTCCCTTTGTTTTACGTCACTCATGAGTTGGCAGGTTTTTACACCGAGGATGAGCCCTAAAAAGTGGACTATTTTATCCTGTTAGCCAAAATAGTTCGTGCGGTGGCGCTGTAAAATGTTTGTAATTTCGTCAACCACCTAACCGCATATAATTCATTTTGTTCTGTTTTAATAAGTGAAAGGATTTTTAGTCTATCAAGAAAGTCTTAGAAGGAATTGACCTCCCAAGAAACAGGCTCATCCTCGGTGTAAAAACCTGCCAACTCACGAGTGACGTAAAACAAAGAAAACAAAAGGTATTGAAACAATAGAGTGCAAGGCAACAAAGGTAGAAAACAAAGAAAAAAAGTCGCAGGTTTTACACCGAGGTATTAAAACCCCTTTTTAGCCACTCTTTAGTCACTCTTTTGCAAAACTTCATTTCCACTTTGTGTTAAAACATTTCTCATGCGTGTTAAAGCATTTCTCATGCGAGTTCCTTTGCCTGTCTCTGAAGTAACCACGTACACTGATCTAACCCGAATTTGCATATGACTACGCGTGCATTGTTTCGTGAACAGACCATTTGTCGTCTCCAAGAATAGAGATTTATCGTCTGCTGTCCTGCCTTTTAATGCAAAATATCAACAAGACCAAAGCTGATCCAAGAAAGGATCCCGTGATATAGTTTAAATCCACCACGGTTTTACCTGATGTCCAGGTACTATCAGAGCCTGTTCACCACTCTCTACAACAGTAAGGTATTCGCACCGTCTTCTTGTCCATTACACGCTACTTCGCTCATAAACCAAATAATTCTTTCGACCCAAAATGGGAAATCTACAAAAAAAAGCACTTTAAACCTCCATACATGATTGTTACAACTTTTATTCGAAAGGACCCATTTTGACGTCTGAGTAGTCGAGCTTGCCCCAGACGGGTGTTGAAAGATCTACCAACTTAAAATAGTCAATGTTAACTTTCTTCTATTGAGAGTTCTATTTTTGTCGCACGTCGGAATGTGTTATCATCCTCCTGTGCGACTGTGGTGCATCTGATGTATTCGCCATCAACTTTGCTTGCTTTTGTTCCGTATTTATACACTTAAGGTGATTCCTCAGTATTGCACTGCGCATCCTGTACTGCGCATAACACACGTAATAGTCCTTTAATGGCAGCCAGTTGATAAAAACACTCTTTTTAGTGAACGGTTTTTAAAACACGCAGCTGGAAATTTAATTTTCTTACGAGTATTTTTCAAAAGGAGAATTACCATAATTTATAAGCAATGAGCGAGCGCGGTTGAGCAAAATGAGCGCGCGCACATGACGGAGGATGGAATGTTTTTTATCAAAGGCCCGCAAGCTCGTTAGAAAATACGACTGTCTTTTTTTCTCTAACGAGCATGGTGACCTATATTTTTTATTGCATCATTTTGATGTTAAATTAATGCTTTTTAAGTTAACAAAGTTAAAAAAAAATTCCTCGACAGGAAAAAAAGATATCGCTAAAAACGTTCTCAAATCAGTTACTCGTGGGAGCAAATTGTTGACCTTGAAAACATGGACGCGAGGAACGTTTTGAGTCCGTGTCATTTGAAGTTGTGTGACTTTTTCAGAAATTTTATTTTAAAGTGTTCCCATATGGTGGAGACTTAAACCTATCAAGTTTTTTTTAAGAATTGTAAACTTTGCTTTCTCGGGTTACCGGGAAAGAAACATGAACCGATCAAATAATGACGTGCGTGATCGGTATTGCTATAGGCATAAATGGGGCAACATTGGTGCATCATATCTCTTTACCGAGCATGGTGACCTATCTTTTTTATTGAATTTTTCGAAACAACTTATGGTAGGGAGCTGTTAGGGAAAATTTAAAAAAAATCGTTCGACAACTTTTATTTCTGAGGAATCACCTTAAAAGCAAACAATTTGCTTCTTTGTTTGTTTTTTTTGTTTCAACAATCAGAACTCGAAGAATTAATAAAAAAAAGCATTGATCATGTTTGCTTTCCAACAAGCCTGAGAGACACACGGTTTTCAGCTCACAAGCTATTTCTCGCTGAGAAGTGGCAATGTGATATAAATTCAAAACTTCTTCGCGTAGAATTTGTGAGTTTCGGCGCCGTTACCACAATACTTTTCAAAATTTGTCTCAAAATTTGTCTGGGTGGCCCCAGTACGTGTGGTCGTACTGAAATATCCATGTCCACTGTTTGAACTTTAATGGCAAAGAATTACTCCTCGGATGTAAACGCAAACATATATCCCTACTGTGGTACAAGGAGGTAGTGGCACTCCTCCCCTCGACCCTCACCCCACCTGGGTGTTTTTTGTATTTCCCTGTTATTCGGTGATCTCCTCCAATGTTATATTGTTATGTTGTTTGAGGCTGTAACTCAGTTCAAGTAATGTTATACTAAAACGAAAAATATAGATTTAGTAAAATCATACTAACAAATATTCAAGGCTTGTAAGATTACCAAATGTTTCATTCGATAGGACAGTTAGGTTATTGTTGTGCAAGAACCTGAAAGAAAACAAAAAAATATATAAAAATAGTCATACAATTTCAATATCAATTCTCGGACGTACAAGCTAATTATCCATACTATATCAACCGTCCGTCCATAGGGTTTTGCAACGTAGCAATATATTCGCATTCTTTTGTCTTCAAATACATACAAGATAAGCTAGATCGCCACGGGTCTATGATGACGTCATATGTTTCATCATGAAGTCATTGATGTGTTAGGCCACCACTTTGGATCCGCCATTTTGGATTTCATGAATGCAACAAAAGAAAATCACTTTTGTCCGAGAAAACAGAAAAGCTACTGAATAAATTAAATAAAGTTTGTTTCCTGTAAAGACAACAACAACTTTGTTTGTACTCCACATTAATTTACATTATATAAAAAAAACTATTGTTAAATATAGAGAGAGTACAGGCTGCCCATCATAACCATAGAGGGCTTAAAAAATAGGAGAAGAGAAAAAGTACTGTGCTGAAAACACGACCCGTAAATATCAAGCTATCTTGTGCTCCAAGAGACACTATGCGAGCAAAAATACGTTTAAGTAAAAAAGTAGGCCGATGGAATTCAAAGGAAATATAGACAAACGGTATGTGGGTTCGTTTAATTCGATATAAAGACTTTGACGTCACATTTTGCGTTTCCAAGGGTTTGGGTTTTTGCCCGATACAAAAAAGTTGACCAAACAACCGTTAAAAAACATCAACTAAAGAAAGACATTCAAGCCGGGGCAAGACTTCTTCAAATCAAAGAATTCTTCTTTGACGAGAACAACAATGATTCAGACGCAAAACAGGCTTCCTTTCTTTCACCTTTCAAAACAAAATGACTTGGAATCCCCCGAAGGGTAGAGACCAAGCCCTTGGAACTTTCATTACGGCAGTACAAAAAAACATTATGAATGAAATACATTCACGCCCCTTCCGAGACAATCTTGAAAACGGTGTAAAATCTACCAAGAAGACACTCATGGAGAGACGAAACATCATAATCAAACCAGCCGACAAGGGATCAGCAGTTGTACACCATTTGCTGTTCATTACGGCAAAATACGCATTCATTTGCACCAATCGTCAGTCAATAAAATGAATATACATTCATTTGCACGAAGCGGCAATCATTTACGCGAAACGTACACTCATTTGGGAATTTTGCATAATTTTTGGCATTCAATTGCATTTTTGGTCATTCAATTGCGCCTTTGGGCATTCAATAAAGAGCAATAAACTTTCATTTGTGTGAATATTTATATCATTAACACGAAACGAAGAGTCAAATACGAGAATCGACAATCGATAACTTTTATTCGCATTTTTAGCACACTGACTGACAATCAATAGCGTAAATATATAACCTTTACAGCGGTCGTAACAAACATTAGGGTGATTTTACAAACAATAGCGGGTTTATAAAATTCAATTAACAAAAATCTACTTTCAATAATTAAATAGTCCATTTTATTGTTACTTTTATGAAAAAAAAATGACTGTTCATCAAAACTACCCCTCGATTACCTCACGGTTCATGCAGCGAGGCAAATACGTTTGCATAAACCTATACCACTGCGTACACTTAGCCGGCGTTACAGTGCCTATTGAGCGTTGAAGAGCCTCTACATGTAGTAGCAGCTGAGTGCACAACTCTCCAAGCGGGATACCTCTTGCTATAGCCTCGTCTCTATTGCACATTCGAGGTTGTACCTCAGGCCTGGAAATGTCCGTCTTGATAGCTGCTTTCAGCGCGCTTGTTGCTTGCTCCACAATGTTAAGAAACGGGCTATAGGTTGGAAGATTTCCAGCTCTGTGTTGGCACCTGGGTCCCCTGGATTATTGTCATAATGTTGTGAAAAGTTACACAACCCTCTTTGTACTCTAGGCACAAGGTCGGACAAGACATTTTCAAGAAATAATGAGGATTACATCATTTTTAGTTGATAGTATATTTTTGTTTATTGAATTTCACAAAGGCTCTATTGTCTGTACAATTGCACTAATGTTTGTTACGACCGCTGTAAAGGTTTTCTATTCACACTATTGTTTGTCAGTCAGTGTGCTAAAAATGTAAATAAATGTTATATTCACGCTATTGACTTTAGATTGTCGCACTTGAGTCTTCGTTTCACGCCAGTGATATAAATATTCACGTAGATGAAAGTTTATTTTTTCTATGGAATGCCCAAAGGCGCAATTGAATGACCAAAAATGCAATTGAATGCCTAAAATTATGCAAAATTCCCAAATGAGGGTACGTTTCGCGTAAATGATTGCCGCTTCGTGCAAATGAATGTATATTCGTTTTATTGACTGACGATTGGCGCAAATGATTGCGTATTTTGCCGTAATGAACAGCAAAAGATGTAGTACATGGTCGAAAACAGTACATAGCAGAAATCAATAAACAACTCAGTGACAGAAACGTTTACCTGCCACTGAACCACGAACTTTTGAATCAGTTCAGTTGGAGGATAAATCAATAACTAAAGTCGATGAATTTCGAAGGAAAAACGGTAACAACACCTTTGAATACCCACTTATGTAAGCAAAACCAAAGCAGCAAGGTTTAATTTGTTACGCACAATCCACAAGCCAGGAAACCCGGGTACACCGATGTGTGTATCGAATGGCTGTTCGACAGAAACAGCTTCGGAACGTGCTGACCTCTGGATGAGACCAACGGCATCCTACAACCATGATGTTCTTGATTTTCTACGAAAATTAGAGGAGATTACTGACCTTCCAGCAGACGCCATCCTCTTCAATGGGACGTTAAATCCCTATATACCAACATTCCCCATGGAGATAGAATGACATCCCTAAAAGCCTGGCTCTCAACTAAAGGCCCACACAAAAACACGAAGGCCCTGATGAACCTATCTGAGCTGGCGTTGATGCAAAATAATACTATACTAAAACCAAGTAGGTGGAGTAGCCATGAGAACTAAAATACTGCATTCCTATGCCAATATCTTCATGGGTTCCGTTGAAAAAGCATCCTACAGCAGGTAACGGTTAAACCTCCAGTTTTGTAGCGGTACATTAAAACTTTCGTCCAGTTTCTTTAGCACGGTCAAGTATACAGCTGCGTACTCCACCCACGCGAAAAGAAAAGAAGGGTATTATTATGATCGCAAATGATTGTTTCCATCAGCCACCTAACAAATGTCATATGCAAACTTTGTACTTTGTAACCGTTCCTGATGAATGACTGAAGTGAAATTCCAAATAGTCGACGAAGCAATAGTTTAACGGGTTTTGTGTTTACTAACGTTTTTTTTTTTTTTATCTAAGTAACAAATAGTTAGCGTTTATGAGGAAATGAATTTCGCTAACGGCTAAATGAATCACAGTTCATAAAAGAACTAGTCAAATAACACTGTTAGGAGCTAGACAAAGCAATAAAGCGAAGACGGTTTAATTTCGTTATTAAAAAATATTAAAGATACGGCAACAAAACTTAACGTTTAAAGTCATTGTGGACACCTTCCGCAGCCAAACACCCCCACCCCTCTTTCCGGTTATGGTATGTAGGGTTTGACAGTCCTCTACTTGCAATCGAATATGTTTCCTTTTGCTAATTGCTTAGCGTCAAATAAAGCAATTCTAGAATGGGGGATTTTATGAGTTCAGTTTTATGCTTTTATTTTTTATGTTTAGCGTCAAACTAAGCAATTCTGGATTGTTTTTGTTATGAGTTTATATTAGGCTTAATTATGAGTTCGACATGTGAAAACGATGACCAGCGATGATTGTTAATGACAACAAATCAGTAATATTGTTGGGTGAAAATTTTTCACAACACATTAACTCTATTTCAGACTGGGCATTTTTCTTGTAATCCGCCCCTCCCCCTCCCCACCCTGCGTACCTTCTAGGTTTTACACCGATATACTCCAACCAAACATAACGAGAACATGAAGCCCATGAAGTATCAAAATAAGTTTCCGTTTAGGTGGAAATTAAAAGATACCGTTTAGGTAGAAATTAATTTTGTTAACGGGCTAGATGAATCACAACCTATCCAATATTAAACAACTTTTTTTCTTTTTTGAACTCAAGGCTAGGAACACAACGGCAAGTTTCTTAGTAACTAATCAATCAATGTTTTATTGTCCGCACACATGCTTCCAGTAAATTACCTACAGTATTAATAAGTACACCTACATTATGAGGAAGTCAGTATATTCTTATTAGTCTCGCCAATCATACTTATGATAAAACTTGTCATATGTTCATTAACTTACAGCTCTCTCAGGTTTTGAAGTCCAGAAAATACTAGTTCCGGTAGAGAAACAATGTTATTTTGGTAAAGATACCTAGAGATAGCAAAAGTGTGTAATTAGTGATCAGCTTTCGGCGGTGGTAATGATTGTAAGACGCTAACATTTGAAATGCATACATTTGAACAAAACATGCCTATCAGAAGAAAATAATGTTCTGCAAAGACGAAGTAGGCTTACAATGTTGTTAATGCTTATATCCCTCAGAATTCACTCAAGCTGCAAGACTAATCACTTAGGCTTTTACACGAGGAATCTGCCCCTGCCCCTTCTCCCACACACACACACACCAATATACTGTTAACCCTTTGACTCCTTTGATTTCCGCTTTTTCAGGCTACAAATGCCATTTTATGGCCATTATCTAGACAAATTGAGGCGGAACAGTCAATAACATCGTTTGCAGCTCGGCAAACGGTCGTGACTAGAATGGATACTCCAAAATCAGGTTGGATCACCTCGGACACTTATTGAGAATTAATATAACGTAATGTCGACACTTAGAATTTATTTTCAATAAATTTTTAAGTGTAAAAAAGAAAATCTAAAATCCCCACTCAGGATTGAACCTGTGACCTCAGCTAGGCTTAGGCTTACATAGCCTACCGTACCACTGTATCACCTATCTTCTCGGGATGCTTAGTCCTAAATTTAACTATATAAACTGCTAACCCTAACCTCGACTCAAAGCTAACCAGTTACTCCGTTATATAAGTCTCAATAAGGTGTCCAACCTGATTTTGGGGTATCCATTCTAGTCACCACCCTCGGCAAACTAAACCCTCGTGCCATTTGTAGAAGTATTTGAGAATTTGAGTTCGGGTATGCGCACTGAAAAACACGACTTGCCTTGACTTTTTCTTTTTTATTCTCTCAAGCCCGTTCTTTTAGTTTCCTTTTCGTCTGTTCTTTTTTGGTCAGTTTTGTTGACCTTTTAATAGTCTTTCTTGACAATGTAAAGTTTTCACCCAAACGTCGCGGAATGTGGAAATTTTGATCGTCAAGTAGTCGTCGGTGGGAAGGGCAAATTTTCCTTTGATTTGGTAACATAAAGTTCAGAGGTTGTTTGCGTGAAACTCCAGTTTAATTCATCCAATCGGTCTCATCTGGGTATGCTTAGCAATATTTTCTCCTTCCCTTGCCGATAATTGAAAAAATATCTTCGGACGCTAAAACTGATGACGTCACAAATGGTACAAGATGCATGACCCTAAACAGCGCCTAAAAGCGCTCTTGGGGGTGAAAGGGTTAAGAATATGAAATATGCGGCATATATGGCATGTACGCCATGTATGCGCCTTTTCATTGTTTTGAACAATAATCCATATAAATGGTCACTGAAATGGAACGCCAGGTCATTATTGCGGCCAGTGAGGTGGAACAGGAGGTCATTATTGGACATAATAACCTCCTGTTCAACCTCAATGACTACAATAATGACCTATTGTTCCACCTCAGTGATTTTCTAGAATCTTCTCAATTTAAAAACGCCATAGTTAATTAAAAATTCCAACATGGATAGTAACTACAATACCCCTGACAAACACTGTTTCATGTACGTGTCAGCAAAATGAACAACACATCCCTCTGGCCAAACAACATTCGCCCTTGTAATGTTTATGTCATGTGTTGCGTGACAACAACAACAAGACTTTATTTAGCAAGGCATGCTGGTATTATTAAATAGAGTTGAACATGTTCTTGAATGGTAGCTGTTTGTCTTTGACTTTGTGTCCCGTTTAATCTACTTTCGTGTTTAATTTCATAACAGCACATCACATTGGGGACGAGGTCGGTTCGTCGTTACAAACAACTCTGGCAGTCTTTGTAATGACCTCCGCTCTTCCAAACGTCGATCCATTCGACGTTCATGCTGATGGTGCACTCGCTCAACGCTGGCGAAAGTGGATAGAACGTCAAAAACTGTTTGGCGCTGCTGCCATTGCAGACAAGAAACGATAGCGAGCTTTGCATCTCTATTATGTGGGAGAAGAGGTGTGTGAAATCTTAGAAACTCTAGCGGATACGGGTAACGATTTTGCAACGGCGAAGGTAAAGTATGAAATTTACACTTTTCGGCAAGCGAAACACAACGTCTTCGTCGTAATGCTATGAGAGATACGACAATGACCCTTGAGACCTTGTTGAATGAGGCAAGAGCGCTAGAAATCTCAGAAATGCAAGCAAAGGATTAATCGAATTGTCGAGAAATGCCAACACCGTACTTCCTCAGCCGTTTCAGATATCAAAAGCGAAAAGAAATTGCTATAATTGTGGTGAAAGTTGGCCACACGATCCTAAAGTTGGATGTCCTGCGTGAAATCGTAAATGCAACTCGTGTCACAAATATGGTCATTATGCGAAATTCTGCTTAGGGCCTGGTCGCACTACAGTCAAAGATAAGAATCCGCCCGTGCAAAAATCGAAGAAAACAAAAGAAACCCCTCCGGTGGGACACGCTTTTTGTGGAATGTTTTTGTTTTTATGTCATTTTACACGGGCTAATTTTTGTTTTTGACTGTAGTGCGACCAGGCCCTTAGCCAAGAAGTCAACGGGCCAAACCCGAAATTCCCATAAAAGAAAACGTCGACGTCGTAATCTCAAGGGAACGCCAGGACAAAGTGGAAGAGCAAGTGGAACCAGAGAACGGGTAACATGAAACCCTGTCAAGTTCTGATGATGAATACACATTCAGGGTAGAAACTCCAGTCTCAAAGGTCAGTGCACCTTTTGTCTAGTTGAAAGTGAATGGTGTCTTGTACAAGTTCGTAGTGGACTCTGGAGCCTGTGTAAACATTGGAAATTTGAATGCATCCAAGGCGTTTGAAGTCAGTTTGCAACCTTGCGATACAAGAATGTATGCTTTCAACTGATCAGATGTGACCCTCTTCCTGTGACAGGCAAATTCGCAGCCCTTGTAGAATCAGTGTAGTGCAGTCAATGCTGAGTTTCTTGTGGTGCAGACAAGACTTGTTAAGATTAGCAAATGTTTCATTCGGGTAGGACAGTCAGGTTATTGCTGTGCAAGAACCTGAAAGAAAACAAAAAAATATAAAAATAGCCAAAGCCGTACAATTACAATATCAACTCTCGGACGTACAAGCTAATTATCCATACTATATCAACCGTCCGTCCATAGGGTTTTGCAACGTAGCAATATATTCGCATTCTTTTGTCTTCAAATACAGCCTGTAAGGTCCCATACAAGATAAGATGGGGCAGTACGCAGCTCTTACAAGGTCTTCTCTGATTTGCTGAGAAAACAATAGAACAAACAACACAACAATGGCTAACAATAGACCCTAGACCTAAAAACAATAGAGCTGCATGATATACAGGTCCAATGAAATTAGAGGTTGTAAAGAGCTGCGTGGTATCTGGATAAGATGGCCACGGCTCTATGATGACGTCATATGATGCATCATGACGTCATTGATGTGAGAAATGATGTGAGAAAACAGAAAAGCTACTGAATAACTTACATAAAGCTTGTTTCCTGTAAAGAGAAAAAGTACTTGTGCTGAAAACTCGGCCCGTAAATATCAAGCTATCTTGTGCTGCAAGAGACACTATGCGAGCAAAAAATACGTTTAAGTAAAAAAAAATCAGGCCGACGGAATTCAAAACAAATATAGAAAAACGGTATATGGGTTCGTTTAATTCGATATAAACACTTTGACGTCACATTTTGCGTCTCCACGTATTTGCGTTTTTGCCCTATATAAAAACGTTGACCAACATCAACTAAAGAAAGACCTTCAAGCCGGGGCAAGACTTCTTCAAATCAAAGAATAGACGAGAACAACAATGATTCAGACGCAAAACAGACATCCTCTCTTCCACCTTTCAAAACAAAAGGACTTGGAATCCCCAGAAGGGTAGAGACCAAGCCCTAGAAACTTTCATTGTGGCGTAGAAAATAACATCATGAACGAAATGCATTGACGCCCTTTACGAGACAACCTTGTAAACCGCGTAAGATCTGCCATCGAAGACACAAATGGAAAGACGAGACATCATAATCAAACCAGCCGACAAGGGATCAGCAGTTGCAGTACACGATCGCAACCAGCACATAGCAGAAATCAATAAACAAGTCAGTCACAAACGAGTTCAGTGGGAGGATAAATCAATAACTAAAGTCGATGAATTTCGAAGTAAAAAATGATAACAACACCTTGGAATACCTACTTGTAAGCAATACCAAAGCAGCAAAATTGAATTAGTTACCCACAATCCACAAACCAGGAAACCCGGGTAGGCCGGTGTGCGTATCAAATGGCTGTTCGACAGAAACAGCTTTGGAATGTGCTGACCTCTGGATGGGACAAATGGCATCCTACAGGCAAGTCAGTCAATGCTGAGTTTCTTGTGGTGCAGAGTGAAACTCCTCTTTTTCTGGGATATACCACGGCCTCTGAGTTAGAAATATTTAAGATTACAAATGCTGTACCAGTAGAGAAAAACACTTTCCAAAGGTACCATAGTTTGTTTTCCGGTCTTGGAAAAACGAGGAATGTTGAAACTAAGTTGCATATTAATGAAAGTGTGAATCCTGTTCATCAACCATATCGAATAATTTATTTTCACCAACGCAAAAGCCTAGAGGCCTGCGTAGAGTCCCTGCTTCAAGAGAACATCATTGAACTTGCCATTGGACCACCCCCCTGGTTCTTTCCAGTTGTTCTAGTCTCAAAACCAAAGCAACCTGGCAGTTTTCGACTGTGTGTAGACATGCGTGAGGCTAATAAAGCTATTTCCAGAGAACGACACCTGCTGCCAACCTTCGACGAAGTGATACACGACCTAAGTGGTGCTACTGTGTTTAGCTAATTAGATCTTAATCAAGGTTATCATCAGTTGCTGCTGCACCCTGACTGAAGGCATATCACCACTTTCTCCACAGGCCCATATTGGTTGTTCACATACAAACTTCTCAGTTTTGGGATCAATGCTGCTGCTGAAAAATTTCAGAATGTGATCGCCTCTGCCATTAGTGACATTCTAAATATTAAAAACATAATTGATGACGTCATAATCTATGGAGTGAACTTACAGGAACATGACAGGGCTCCCCATCCGGTACTGACTCGTTTCCTAGATCTTAACCATACTCTTCGCAAAGACAAGTGCCAATTTTACATGCCTCGAATTGAGTTCTTTGGAATGGTCTTCATTGGTCCAGGAATGTCAGTTGACCGTGCCGAGATAGAAGCAGATGCATCAGCCTCTGTGAGTGATTTTCGAAGTCTGCTGGGTATGGCAAACTATGTTTCTCGTTTCAGTTCGCAACTATGCATATATTGTTGCTCCCTTACGTGAACTCATGCATAAAAACGCAGAGTTCGTGTGGTAAGAGGAAAAAATGCAGGCCGATGGAATTCAAAACAAATATAGAAAAAACGTATATGGGTTCGTTTAATTCGATATCACACTTTGACGTCACATTTTGCGTCTCCAAGGGTTTGGGTTTTTACCCGATACAAAAACGTTGACCAACATCAACTAAAGAAAGACCTTCAAGCCGGAGCAAGACTTCTACGAATCAAATAATTCTTCTTTGACGTGAAAAACAAAGATTCAGACCCAAATTATGCATTCGCGCCCTTTCCGAGACAACCTTGAAAACGGCGTGAGATCTGCCATGAAGACACTCATGGAGAGACGAGACATCATAATCAAACCAGCCGACGAGGGATCAGCAGTACATGATAGCAGAAATCAACAAATAACTCAGTGACAGAATTTTTTACCTGCCCCTGAACCACGAACCTTTGAATAAGTTCAGTGAGAGGATAAATTAATAAATGAAGTCGATGAATTTCGAAGGATAAAACGATAACAACACCTTTGAATACCTACTTGTAAGCAACACTAAAGCAGCCAGCAAGGTTCAATTTGTTACCCTTGGGGAACGCTAACGCTAACGGCTTGATGAATCACAGATCATAAAAGAATTAGTTAAATAACACTGTTAGGAGCTAGCCAATAAAGCGAAGACAGTTATTATTAAAAATATTAAAGATACGGCAATAAAACATAACGTTGAAAGTCATTGTGGACACTTTCCGCAGCCAAACACCCCCACCCCTCTTTCCGCTTATGTTATATAGGGTTTGACAGGTTTGCAAGTGAATATGTTTCATTTTGGTAATTGCTTAGCGTCAAATATAGCAATTCTAGAATGGGGGATTTTATGAGTTCAGTTTTATGATTTTTTTTTTATGTATAGCGTCAAACTAAGCAATTCAGGATCACAAACGATGACTAGCGATGATTGATTGATGATTGATGATTGACAATAAATTAATAACATTTGTTGGGTGATTGCATCTTGGCACGAATCATTACAGATAATTCACTCAAGTATTAAGTCACTTAAACTCTAACACGACGGCATTAAAGGGGCTATATCGCGAGGTTTCGCCTAATTTTAGTAACTTTAATTTACACTTTTATCTGTCACAATTCTTCTGCTCGCTGATACGAAACAGGACTCGAAACAGAACCGGTACCACGTACACAAGAGCTATTGCTTGTTTTGATTTAAGTCCAACAATTTCATCGCTCTTTTCTCAAGCGAAACAAAATCAGAAAAATGTTAGGTTTGTCTCATCATCTTTATCATCATCATCAACCTTTATTTATACACGAAATCGTATCATATTTACATGGTCTCTCTAGGAGTCGTGTGAATTTACACTAGAGTACATTACCTGTAGAACTACTTAACTAAAAAAATAAAGTACAATGAAAACTACGATCAAGGTTTCTTCAATTAAGCAAACTACATTAAACTAAAAATTGAACTATAAAACTTAACTAAATTACACGTAATAATAGAATGCTATAAAAACTTAAATGATCATTGTTTCAATATAATCTTTCACACATAAAAAAGGTTTTAAAATCGTTCAAGTTGGGCCGCGGTCTGATCTATAAGGGGATCTTGTTCCACAGAACAGATCCCCTGTAGTGTATGCTACCTTTGGCGTATTCAGTTCTCGGTCTGGGAATGTAACAATTAGACTCAGAATTTCTAAGATTATGTGTGTGTATATTTGAAATATTGGTAAGAATCCTCCTCTTTACTGTGGCGGTAAAGAAGTACAAAGCGAAGACTCTGGTACCATGTTAATATGCTGAAGTGTACTATATTTATCCAACAGAGAAGAAGAACCTTCGTCCATGACATTCCATGGTCAACTGATTTCTATCGCTGCTCGTACATATTGAGAAATTTAGCCGTACGATTTCAAAATCGGAAAAATAACCGGGCGAAAATCAAGACAAATATATTATTTACATATGTGAAAAATCTGAGACCATTTGGTGAACACAGCACTGCAGGATTGAATGGATTCGACGATGATGGCGTAAACTTGAAAAACAGCCACTGGACGTTTTTCAAGATTGTAGCTTGCGTGACACATTGCGTGATAGCCGCTTTAACGGGAATATAGTTTTTATCTCCTGTAAGTTAATGTTTAACTTACAGGAGTTTATGTGGCCTAACATGCATTCTTTATGCATTTTTGTTAGCAAAAAATGCGTTAGATACTATTAATAGACATTTTAGTGAATTTGTGGGGACATTCCTAGTGCATATTTGTTAGCAGATTTGTGTTAGATATTATCAATAAGAAAACAAGAGTCGAGTTGCATATTTTTTGAAAGTGGTTTAGGGAGGGGATGTTTGTGGTTTGACAAAGGGATATATTTATAGGTTGATGATTTTTTTGAAAGGGGTTTAGCGAGCGCAGGTTTGTGGCGTGATGAAGCGATATATTCATAGCTTGATTTAGTTAACTGAGATTTTAGAGAACGTTGGAAGAGGGCCATTTATTTGGCGATGTTTTATTTTGTAGAGGTCTGAGAAGTATTGAGAAAGGGAAGGGTTTTAGAAGAGTTTGTGAATTGGGTTTGAAAGGTTCTGAAAGCTTTAATGTAAAATGTGAGGGGCATGAAAATGTCTATGTTTTTTAAGTTAATTTATGTATATCTGTTCAATTTTGGGTTTATCTCAGTATAAAAACCCGTGACTTTTTGCTTTGTAGTTTACAGTATGTGCATTTTGAATTAACCTTGTAAGCGCCAGTAGTGATCAGTACCAAATTTCTCCCTGTAGTATCAATGTGCTATTAAGTACAAAGGTGATAAGAATTACGATAATGATCACCCAAGATGAGTTCTCTTGATCCTTTAACAATTTCTCCTGATTTGTCTTATACGAAATGTATGGGGACCAGTGAGGAAAATTTGTGTTTTGAGTTGAATTAAATATTGACAGCAAAATACTCACGAGTCACTCACAGACAGTCGAGTACGCGCCAGAAATCACTGGCCTGAATGAACGAATCGAAAGTTCTGGCGCTCTCAGCTTAGACATTCTTGAGACATTCTTTTAACCTTTATCTCAATAAAGGTCAATAAACACGTCGATTTTAATTAAATGCGCGAAGGACCACTTTGATGGGTTTTCCCTGTGTTTACCTTCTAGAGAGCGGGCAGTGCGAGCGCTTTTGAAATCATAACTCACGATTCCTTTAACGTTGTGCTTTTTTGTCATTTGTGCTAATTTAAATCCCAAAAATCCTTTTCTTTCGATAATTAGGGCCGTATTTGTTTCGATCAATTCGATTTGCCGATTTGCCGGCCCGATTTTTTTAAACCTTGAAAACATCGTCACTTTTATAGCTGCATACTGGTTTGAGAGAGTAAATGACTTTACAAAACAACAGTGAGAACATGAAAGTGACGGCGGAGGTGGTACGTTGGCACATCATTGTCGCCGAACGAAGGCCGAATGTAGGGGCGATGTCAAAATAGAGGTTGCCGTTGTGGTTGAAACCGAGGTAGTGATAGTCGCGAGGGTCGACGCGTAGCTGTCTGTAGGCGCGGCTGAGGTCGTTTTTAAAAAGGTGACATCCGGAGCCTTTATCGCGGATGATGGCTTGAAGGGCGTCGGTACCGGGAAGGGGGAGGGAAAATGGCTCGTTTAGGTAAGTGTCTTTTGGGATTCCATGGTTGACTGAGAGGTTTTGTGGATAGCTGAGATGGAGGACAACTCGCGGCTTGCCTGATCTGTTGCTGGCGATCTGAAGGGGGGAAGTAATGAGAGGGACCGAGAGAGGATTGTCGGCAAACGGGCCGCAAGTGGCGCCCAAGGAACACTCCTTTTCTAGAAATGCGTCTGGTCCAGAGCGGAACCGTGGTTTTTCTGTGAAGACTGGGGCGGAGTGGATATGGCGTAGCCGATCGGCCAGCCAAACTCTAGAAAATCGCAAAGGTCGTGGTCGGGGTATGAAGACAGACGTTTGCGCCACTCTGGAATGACCAAACCTGATGGCACGGGAAGGCGGAGTGAAAATGCGTTGGCGCTGGCGGAACGATTGAGCAATGTGTTTGACTTGATGGCGGTGCTGACGAGGTCGGGTTTGATCGGGAGAGACCGAGATCCGGTGGAGTTTGGCTGGGCGACGATAAGAGGATGGTTAGGCGAGTCGTCTGGGGGTGGAAGGGGGACGAATGCTGGTGCGGGAGTCGGCGGAGGTAGTCAAGAGGATTTTGGAGTGGGGTCTGAGCGACGAATCGGGATATCGAACTTGCGTTTGGGACAGACTTTGGCCTGATGATCTTGTCGCTTGCAAACGACGCAGACGTGCAGTTTGGGGCAGTCCGCGCGGCTGCAGTCGTCGTACCAGGACCAGTCATCACATATTTGGTGGCGCATGGGCTGCTGGGGTGGAGAAGGACGTGGAGTGCTGGTTTTGCGTGTCTGCTCCTGACCGGTGGTGCCAACGGAGGGAAGGAGATTTGGAGGGATGAAGAATGGTTGTTTGAAGCGCTCGAAACAATCGCCCCATTTCAAGAGCGCGGAGGACCTTATAATGATAGGCGCGTACCGCTGACCACTGGAAAGAACACGCGAGGCTCATGATATCGGCCAAATGCTCCAGGAAAATAGATTTCAGTGTCGCGTCGGAACACTTGTCTACGATAGCCAGATAGCCGGCGGTAAATTCTGCTATTGTCAGTTCGTTGTAAAGTTTTGGCTCACCTGGGGCTAGAATGTGTGGCCACTGTTGAGGATGAAATATCCGTTGAGGAGCGCGGAGATCGCCAAGAGATTTCGTCGGGTCATGAGATTTGGTGGCTGGCGATGATGGAAAACTATCCGAGACCGCGGCGCCCGACGAGGCTTGGAGCTTGGCTAGCTCCAACTGAAGTGTCAGCTTTTGCACTTCCAGCTGCTGGGTTTCTTTGGCGATTAAAAGTCGCTGAATTTCGTGATCGTGTAGGTGTGCTTGTTGTGGTCGCGCGTTCGCTGCGAAACCGTCGCGTGCGGGCGGTGAAGAAGCGGGTTCCGTGGGCCTTGACTGATCTGGAGGCGAAGCTGAAGCGGGCAGGTTTTGAGAAGCGAGAGGATCAGTTTGTATGGTCGGTAGCGTTGGCGAAGGAAATCTTGCGAAATGTGCTAGTTCAGTTGACATCTTTGCGACATCAGCCGACAAAGAGTCCAGATTTTCCCACACGAAGTCGTCGTCCGTGGGCCTGCGGGGTGGTTTGCTGATCCTAGTGGACTTTCTGGGTTTGGAAGCCGCCATGACGAACGAAAAACGAAGACGTTTGAGCTGAATTTTCCTTTACAAAACTAAGGTTACATGCACTACCGGCGAGCACGAGGTAATGAAATCGGAGCCGGAGAAAATTGACAGATGACGCCGATCGCAAACGTAATAATTAACTAGTTTAACCTTAACAGACAAAACACTCAAAACATGGTCACTTTTTATTATAGCTGCATACTGGTTTGAGAGAGTAAAGGACTTTACAAAACAACAGTGTTATTACTGAATGTGAATATTCATTGTGAAATTCGGACGAAATGTTTCGTAATGAAACACGTATGAAAACAGCGTCTGCGATGAAACTGGCCCTTGCAGTGAAACAGATTCGATGAGTGACGTAGCCTCCTACGCAGCCGTGACGTCCTTAGGGCTCGTCACGCAATCTGTCCTCCCCCACGAACGTGGGACGTCAATTAAAGGACGTGATGAGCGACGTGAGCCGCTGTTAGTTGTTAGTATATGTTAATGGTCTGTACTGTTCCTGACAGTATTTATAAATGTCTCGTTTATATTAAGAAATGCAAACCAAATAAATGTAAATAATCATCAGTCAATATACATGTATTTCTATCATATTAATGTGAAACTTTGTGAGAAGTTGCATAATATGAGGATTCTAACTTGGTAAAGTGGTTGATCTTAATGTAGAAAAATTGCGCTCATCTCGTATTGAATGACAGGAAATTTAGAAACATATTTCCATACCTGAGGAAATCAGGGTTTTTATGTAGATGGTATATGTACTTGAATGAAACCAAATTTTATGAAATTCTTATGTAAAGGTCAAGGGCCCGGCTGCATAACTAAGTAAGATTTTCTGCAACCATTCTCTGCGTTTCGGAGGATTTTCTTGCGCGTTATCATGGATAACTCGACCGAAGGCGCGTTAACGAGTACACTCTATATATATATATATATATATATATATATATATATATATATATATATATATATATATATATATATATACTAGTATAAGAATCTTTTTATGAGAAGAATATTGAGGCTGAGCTTGGCGAATATACCCAAGGCTGAGATATTGATAAGTACATTTTTTGCGTGCTGATGGAAAATAAATACAATAAAATCACATAATATTTTAAATGAACTTTAATATACCATTGAAAAGTATGGTAAATTCTTTCGTTTTTCTAGCAAAACTAGCTATAACAAAACGATAAAAACTAGTATCAGACATTCATATGATCGACATATCGGCAATTCGGATAAAAGGTACAAAAGATATCCATGACAGTTGGTCGTTTGTTTAATATTCTATAGAAGTTTGTAGACGTCCATGAATGACAATTATATCGCGGTAGCACAATAACGTGTATGTCAGTGTGTATGTATATAAAGTGTAAAATAAACATAAAGGCATATGGGTGTTTTTAAGAATGTACACAAAAATATTTTCAGCCTAAAGTCGGCAAACAAATAAGAATATCCAGCCTGAGCATTAAAAATATACATTGTTCTAAAACAAAGAGAGTGTATATAGGAAACACAAAGAGAGAGTGAGAAAATCATTTGGAATGCAGGAAACGATTGCAGTACAGCATACTTAAGATGTTTTGTGCAACTGGGCCCAGACATCTCAACCAGACCACAAGTACAATCAAACTCTTTATTAGGGCACAAAAGGGACAGAACAGAGTGTCCATATCTTTATCATTTGTATGAACTGTTGTGTGTATTTCTATGAACTGTTTCTGTTTTATTGAGGTGTCTGTGAGGATGTCTTTTAACTTAATAACAGTATAGCGTACAGCTGCCCTTCCTTTGAAGAAAAGCTAGCCATACACATGTTCAATGACAACTTCCCCCTTTATTTTGTGGCTTTCAGCCTGAAATAAAAAAACATATTTTTGGCAGGCTAAACCTTGTCTCAATAATTTATTTTACCTGTTTCACAAGCCACATGACCCGTCAGAATATTCACCTATATTGTATGTCTAAAGCAGAAATAAGAAATGTCTTGAAAGAAGTTGTGTACTAGATCCAGCATGTAAACCTGTAAAAATAGCCCTTCAGTTATAAGGGGTGCTCACCATTTGTAGGAAAAAACCGGTTAGGGTGACCGTTACATAATGGTAATTGATTTTCAAATATACCGACCAACCGATGAGATTCTCCTGGTACCCAAGCCATTCACTCAATTTATAGCACGAAATTCCACTGATTTCTGCTTTTCAGTCAATATGGCAGACGCAAGCTTTCTTGCAGAGTCATCGAACTAACTGAAGATTTAGAGGTGGAAAATCAGTGAATTTTTTGACGAAGAAGAAGAAGATATCGTGCTGTTTTCTGCCGTCCGCTGCTTTATGAGACGAGATTTAAACAAAACTTGGTTATTTTTGAGGTGCCTATTCCCACCTACGCACCGAGTGAATTTCGGAGTCATCTTCGAATGACAAGAGGCACATGTGAGACCTTGTGCAGAGAAATAATTAACGCTGGAAGGATTTCAACCGGGAATACGAGAGGTAGGCAGCCTATTCCTCCGGTAAACAAGTGCTGGGGATGGCGTTTCTGTGGTCCATAGTGTCGGAGATGAACAAGCAAGAACCACATTGTTGATGTGACACCATATTGAAAAGACAACTAAAACCGCGCGAAGGTCCTTCAAGAGAGCCTGGAAACGGAAGTATCGTTCAAATTGTACGGATAACGAAACGGAAAAAAATAGTGGAGGTAGTCCACAATTTCCGAACAGATTTTCCGGAAATTATCTGCTCCATTCGACTTTTAACCCAAATTTCCGCCTTTTAGGCTAAATGGAATGCGCCCAAGATATCCATACAAAGCAAATAAAGTAAGCAAGGCTGATATTGCGTAGAACACTTCACGCGGCAACGACATCATACGGAGCCCAAACTGAAAGTCGATGTAGTAGCAGCCTTGCTTACTCTATTTGTGTTCACATTTTTGGCTAATTAGACCTTCTCTAGATCCTACGTACACCAACAGCATTTCGTCATTTCGTCATTTCGGTCCTTTGCCAATTATTCACTTTTCATACAAAGCAACCACGTCTGACAACATAATTTTCTCACGCTTTTTTGCATCATTCTCACTATTCGGAAATTCAAGACATTTACGGTATTCTCACCAAACGGTCCAAAAGCGTTCATCATGTACGGTTTACCCCATTTCGATTGAAAATGACGTGATAACGGCTTAATAATGACATCGTTCCTCGTGATCACTCGAAATAACACCTGGACACTCTTCGTCACTAACAGTAACAACAAATGAGGATTTAAACTCAAGAAACCGCGTACCCTTACCTAAATGCCTAATTGTAACATCCAAAACAATATTCAGACATAATATGACAGCAATGCATGATGGGAAGAACTTACAGGAGATAGCCCATAGGGCACTTTGATTAACGGTTAACGGCACAGAAGGTACCGTTTTTACGGTAACAACACGCTCAACACTCTTGTTGAGTCAGTGGTTAACCGTTGAGTTTAGCCGAGAAAACCATTTGCAAAGTTGTTTTTTCCCGGCATTTATCCGCGGTTTGCTATTCAAGACAGGTTTCACATTTCTCAAACAGTGGTCAAGACCGCATTTCAGGCTGCGTAATTCTGCAAGACAAGCGTTTTGGAGGAATATAGAGCTAAGTGCTTAAGCTTATTTTTAAACCTGATTTCGTCTTAACTTGAAGCTAGTATCATTACTTTACTGTTCTATATTGTGCAATTTTGGCTTCCATTTAAAAAGGTTTCAATTTTGAATAATTAGGTTATATAAAACGTGCTTAAGGACGTTCGCGCGAAAATCTTCTACAAGACCGATTTTTTCAAACTTATGCTACGGTCTGAGAATGAGTTACTGATGTCAGAAATGCCAAAAAAATTGGGGGTCACCGAATTGATTTAAGAGATATAGTGTGTAGAAATATACCCTGTTTTTAAAAACTAAGTCCTCGTAACATGACATGGTGTCCATGGCTTTTAGTTAAACAATATCAAAGAAGAATCGCTAGGGAGAAACTATTATATTCAAATGTTATCTAAGTGGGCCTGATTCGTAAATAATTCGAACTGTTTTCAACCTTTAAATGAGTTAACCCTTTATAGAGGGCATTCGGAAACAACATACAGCTGAGATATGAGTGCAATTTGACGTCGCGTGGATAAAAAAAATGAAAAAAAAAAATCAAACTTCTACAAGACAGATTTTTTTCTTTTTTTCACAAACTGTAGATAATCGGTAAAGAAAGTGATATATGAAGAAAAAAATAGGGGTCACCGACCATCCAAGCGAGTTAAATCAAAGCAAAGTTAACGCAACGGCTACCATACCGAGACAAACTAACTTCCGAGTTAGGATTTCGTGTTGGATTTCGAGTTGGATTTTCGAGTTAGGATTTCGAGTTGGATTTTCGAGTTAGGATTTCGAGTTGAATTTTCGAGTAAGGATGTAGAGTTGTTTTTTTTTTTTTCGAGATGGTTACTAGTAATCCAGCTGCAACGAATCGGCTAGTTTGCGGTAAAATGCCACAAAAGAAAAGAGCGAAGAAAAGACAAAAATAGAAAACGTTTTCAATGCCGTTGAGTCACGCAAGCAACATATCAAAAACCTGTCAAATGAACAAGTGACAGATGGGTACTATCCCGTGGTTTAAAGTTCATTACCGGACACCCGTAGGGGATGGACTATTAGAAAAGTGATGGGGAGGGGGGGGGGGGGGTGGGAACTTTGGGAGAGGCAAGAATTTTTTTTTCTTTTGTCCACCTAAGGTGGAAATCTTTTTTTTTTTTCACTCGATGGCTGGAATATTTTTTTTTAATACTTAATTTTTTAATTGTCCTTGGGCAGAGTTTTTTTTTGCCATAATGCGTGGGAATATTTTTTTCCTTAATAATTTACTGGGATTTTTTTTTTTGGCTTTTGCCCCACCGCCCCCCCCCCCCCCCCCCCCCATCACTTTTCTAATGGTCCATCCCTAACAAGAGAAAACCTTATCAGGCGCCAGCTTCTCACAGATTTTAATCTCTTAGCTAGATGAATGCGCCTTCAATACATATTTCGCGGGGAAGAGAAAGAACCTCATCCTTTCCACGTTTAATAAGTCAAGCTGGGAACCACCAGTCCAGCGTTCAGTAGCACTAGAGACTTTCTTAAGCTTGCAAATATCGAATTTGATAGACCAAAGGACAACCTGTCACAGGGACAAAGAACTATCGCGTGACAAAAACATTATAGTAGAAAAAGCTGATAAGAGAACCACAACCGTCATAATGAACAGAGCAAGTCAAGTCCAACTCGATGATATAAATAACTACCGACCCCAAGACAACCCAATGGTTGAAACCACAACCAAAAGAGTTCAGTGATTGACTCTTCAGTTTGCTCCTTCTGTGGTACGGTGGACGAATCCCTCGAACATCTATATATATCCTGCCCCATTATTACAATACTTTGGACAGATCTTATTGATTGGTGTAACAATAGGAATATTGAAATTACATCACTTTCTGATATCGATAAAATGTTTGGTCTATGGAAAAGAAAAAATGATCTCTTGTTGTTAAATCACATTGTAATTATTGCGAAACAATATATCTATTACTGCAGAAACAACACTTTAAAACCATCTTTTAATGTTCTTTTATCAAGAATCGACTTATTTTATCAACTTGAAAGTAGGATCGCCAATAAATTAGCAGTACATATTAAGAAATGGGGAAAATATATTTAAATATATATTGCACTAACGAACATTAATCATCGAATATAAACCTTCGAAAGTAGTATGTGACGGATCACTAGATCAATTTTATTCATATATGCAGCAGCCCTGAGTTAATGAGGTAGGACCTGTTTGAACAAGGAAACTGGACAAACCGGTTTTGAGGTAATGAGATACATACATACATAGGTCATGTACGTACAAGGGAGCGAAAAGTGAA
This sequence comes from Cladopsammia gracilis, assembly GCA_022457155.1. Lineage (NCBI taxonomy): Eukaryota > Metazoa > Cnidaria > Anthozoa > Scleractinia > Dendrophylliidae > Cladopsammia > Cladopsammia gracilis. The sequence goes on from JAJGOT010000648.1 coordinate 25,516, forward strand.
TTTAATTACTTTTAATGAGAAGGAGGTTTAATAAAATTGAGCTTTGTTAGAGAGAAGTGTGTGGTATGATAGTACTACGATTCCGCCCAACCATCCGGGTGATGGTGTGAATATATAGCCAAAAGAACAATGGGGAGAGTGTAAACCAATGAGGAGTAACTGTCAAACCAGTTTAAATCAGGTTGAACATGTATATATCTGAACTGGTTTTATTGACTGGACTAACAGGTTTTTTTCCCTGCGCTATGATTTTATTTACCCCATCTCCCTGAAGGTTGAACTCACAACAAAGGACATTGATTCCAATCAGGTTTTCACAACAAAGGACACGACACAGTATTTCATGGAATCAAAATTATTTTATTGAGTAAACAAAACCAAAGATTACAAACAGTTCTGTTTTCAAAGATTGTGACGTTGATGTTTATTTTACACGCCATCTTCAATCAATTTTCCAAGGTCTCTTTACACTATGATTTATCTATTCTGCTAAATTGTCTCTGAAGTGAAGGTCGTTTGATCTTGTTTTGATTTTTAATGACCACGTCCGCTTCATTTTTAAGCATTGTTTGGTTTTAAAAAGCGAAATGTGTCTTTGCAATGCGTTTGGCTTGAACACTTAATATGCGTTAACGGTTCTTTTAAAGAGTTAAACAAAATTCAATTTGTGAGTGCATTTACTTTGCCAATGATTTGAACTAAAGAAGCTTATTGTAAACAAAATATAAACTCAATGCAAGCATGGCTTAAAAGGAAGCACGAGAATTTTTATCATCGAATGCAAAACACACATTTAGTAAAAATAGATCAAAAACAATATAGTGCCTTGACCAGGATTCGAACCTGGGTTACTACGGCCACAACGCAGTGTCTTAACCACTAGACAATCAAAGCGGTAGATACTATAAGTGGCTAAAACTAATAAGAGGGTTTCGAAGCATTCAAGTTCATAATCAACCGCTAAATCTCAATAAAATTGTGCAGTATAATAAACGCTTTTTACTTTACTAAAATCCACAATATTCTTGTACCCGCTACATCTCTAGACGCTATGTATTTTGAGTTTCCCAGCCAACTCTCCGATAGATGAAAACAAACTGAACGAAAAAAAAAAAAGAACAAAACGCTCCGTTACTTCAGTCGTTATATTAATTTCTTTCTCTCACACTGAACTAAATTTGCATGAGAAATTAACACCTCGGTCAAAAACAAAACAGCCATGCTTAGACAACAAAGCCACACGTTTAATAATAACAAAACTCATCAAAGTTATATCAAATCGTTATGTCGACAAAAGCGGTTTTTATTTACAACCATTCAAATTCATGAACAGCACAGCCAAATGATGAGGAAATCAAACTTAACGATGGAACCGATCGTCTTCTACCTTGAAATACTTTTAACGCTTGGTTATATCAATAAAAAAACGGATTCGCACTTTTACAGTTATCATCCAATAAATTAACTTGTTGGATTCGAGGCTGTTTTCGGAAATCCTTGATCACATTTATTTTTAATAAAGTAACCAGATAACCAAAGCAAAGTTGCATGTCCAAACGAATAACAACAAACAATATACGTACCGCTTTATATTAAATTTAGCAACTTTACTCGAAAGAAAAGTAACTGGGCTGCGATTGTTTAAAGCGTGACGAATGAACGTTCAATTAGTGATAACAGTTTAGGAACGAATTAACAATGCTTTTCTTGAAGTCAAGGATTGTTTGAATGCGCAGCGCTATTCGCGTACCAACGGCGAACCTTTTCTGTCAGTTGAATTTCAGCGGCTATTTATAAAAGCATAATGAGCTAAAACAACTTCTGTTTAAACAACGTGTAAACGTAAGCGTTGCTTCAAACATATCGAAAGCATGTTCTCATGGAATGGAAAAATATAAGCTACATGAAGTTATATTATACGTAGCGAAACCTAGCGAGCGTTCCGCTGTTTATTTGTGGAACTTCTTTAGACAAGTTAAACAATAAACTTGAAAGCCATTGTTATCAATTGCCAACTTTGAGCGTAATTGACATGCAGAGGAAACTTTTAGGAAACGCGAGGCTTATTATTGGGAAAGCAGGGCAATTTTTTTTTTTTGGTTTCACAGGGAGACATTTTCTTTAGAAAGTGATTGACCATAACAACAACACTATGTATTTGAGCAAACGCTAAAATGCTCTCTATTCAGTTAACAATGTCTTTAAAGTAATTTACTGTGAATACTATTTACAACAACCGAAACGGCCATTCATCATTCGAAAAGTCTACTTTCCAACTAAAAGCCTTTTTCTGCGGTACGATTAGAGAATCAAAAAACGCAAGGCAAAGTTACATGTTCAAACGAATAACAGCAAACAATGTACCCGCTTTGTAATTTACCAACATACACATCACAAGTTTACTTTACGCGACAGAAAAGTAACTGGGCTGTGATTCTTTTAAGCGGTAACGAATTAAGGGTGAATTAATGATAACAGTTTAGGGACGAATTTATTAGCAATGCTTTTCTTAAAGTCGAAGATTGTTTGGTGCGCAGCGCTATTCGCGTGCTAAAGAGAAACGACACGAGTTCAAAATACTCTTTTTAACTACAATTAAGCTGTCTCAAGGGTAATTGAACTATTCATTTGTATTTGCATACTGGTGAAAGCACAAGATTGAAATAAGGCATTACGTAATGTTTGTGTAAAAATATGTGATTTTGTTGGTCCGTATTACCGTTCGCACTAAATTTTTGCGGGTTCTAATTTTTCTAATTTATATTCCCGCAAACATTTTCTCCTTAAAAAATCACGGCTCCGCTGTCGAAACTATATACAAACTGATCATTATTTAGTAATAAACGTAATGTAAAATCGTGTTGGTGCCCATTTACTAAATAAACGTCTCTTTCTTTAAGAAAATGCCATTGATAACTCGAGTGATAATGCATCAAATGGTTCCGTTGTTATTGCTGATCGATCCATTGCCATAGAATCAAATCAGCCACACTGACTAGGGCACAAAAGTTAGGTCCTGCAAAGCACTAAAATTTAAAAGTTACTGAAACGACAAACAATAGATTGGAGTCATTCAGCGCGAATTCATGAGCAAAAAGACCGACCTCCCTGGAGTAGCTCATTGTAACTCAGAGCAACTCAGAACATTTGAGTGAGAAACTCAGAGTACTTGAGCGAGCAACTAAGACCATTTGATTGAGCAACTCAGAGCGGTTGAGTGCGCAACTCAGAGTAACTCAGAGCAACTCAGAGTCAGAGTAACTCAGAGCGACTCATAGTAACTCAGAGTAACTCAGAGCAACTCAGAGTAACTCAGAGTAACTCAGAGTAACTCAGAGTAACTCAGAGCAACTTAGAGAAACTCAGAGTAACTCAGAGCAACTCAGAGTAACTCAGAGTTTTTTCAGAGCAACTCAGGGCAATTCAAACGATGATACAGGGTCGATAACAGATGAGACGATGTTTTAAGAGTAATTTGAAAAACACTCTTGCTGTTTGACCTCCTTGTCGATCTGTGTTTAGTCAGTTTGACATAAGACCAGTCTCAGCAGAGGTCAAAGACTACAATACTCAATATTTCAAGAATGACATTTATTAAAGACAATTGCAAAATAATGCATTACAGAAAATCCCTTCTCCGTCTAAATCATTTTTTAATGGAATTGATCTGACGTTGTATAAAAACTATCGTAATATTTTCTCTTTCTTGCTGTGAAAGTCAAGTCTTCATCTTCATTCGACGTTTCTTTAGGTACTAGGTCCTCCTGGTCAAACAGTCTGTTCAATAAATATTTTCGTGTATTGACTGCTGCCTCAGCGGCCTCCGAATAATCCATATCATCATCTTGCATAAAGCTATGCAATGTTTTCATGATCTTTTTATGCAGTGGGTCAGTTCTAAGATCACGATACCACTTTAGATAGTGCAGATACAACCTTCGTAGCCTCTTTCTGTAAACGTCTTGTGGCAAACCCTGCATCATGTTGTCTTTCACCTGCTCTTCCCAGGTAGAGCTAAGATCATTAATAACTTCCTCACGTAACTTATCCCAAGGATCAGTATCATCATTTTCGGCGTCACTAGCTATGCTTTTCTGGTCTTCGTCATCATCACCCTTTCCATCATCATCATCATCATCATCATCATCATCATCATCATCATCATCATCATCATCATCATCATCATCATCATCATCATCATCATCATCACCAACATCATTATCACCGTTATCTTTCTCTTCTTCTTCTTCTTCTTCTTCTTCTTCTGCTGCTTCTTCTTTTAATTTCTCTTTCTCCATCCGACGCATTGCCTTTTCATATTCCTCAAATTCGTTTCCATCATAAACATTATCTGGAGAAGTCTCTCTCGTTCTATACTGGCTAGTCATCTCTTCTTGGTCTTGCTCTGGACGTTTATTACAACCTTGCTTCTCGTGTCGATCTCTGTTGTATTTTCGGCTGAAAACTCTTTCACAGAATTGACAAGAATGCATGTTGATCCACGATGGTTACTCGATGTTGACTTGTTGTAAAATGAGTGCGGCGACATCGCCTTGCTCATTTATATAGCTGAGTCACTCAAAAGGGTTTTTGTTAATTTAGTATGGCCCTTTGTTACAAACGAGGTCAACTGTACTTGACATTAGCCTAAATAAAAATTGTGAAACCTTATACCAAACACGAAAAACCAGTACAACTCGTTCCAAAAATATATATAATAGACAAAGTTATCAAACGTATAACTGCCACTGTCTTATTTACCGTATCTATTAGATTTCCTATGGTTACAACTAACCATTAACGATTTAACGAGATTAATTTTATAAGAAGTGGCCCTGATACTGGACAGAAAACGTTTTCCGGAAATCAACGTTGTGCTTAGAGACGTCTCCATAAAATAAAAATGAAAGATCAATTCCCATCGTACCCATTTCTAGATATTATCACACAGGATGGAAGGTATGTCAAGCATCTTTAATATTGAATGTTGAAAAACATTTTACAAACATTTATAATAACAATGCAAGAAAGCTATTAACAAGCAACGGATGGGTCAATACTATTCAAAAGTTCACCCAGCCAGGTTTGAAGGTGGCTTCATCAGGATGGTCTTTCAACCAACTGCGTACCATCGCATCATCATAAACATGCCCTTTCAACTGAGAAGGGGTTATAATGATATTGTTGCGGTCGGTGACAACGTATTGCCTGCCAGTCTTGGAGTATTCTCCCGGACGATCAAATTTACTGGAATCAGGCTCCTCCTCGGTTTTGAAATTTCTTTTCTGAATGTTTTCGTCTAAACTCCCATTAAAGAAATTTGGGTTCCAACGAAGTGGAAACGGATGCAGTGTGATGGGTTTGGTCGCTTGTTTAGCATTTTTCAGTTCCTTGTCAAGATATTTCTGTCTTTGCTTGGGTGAAAGGCATTCACTATCAATTTGCTCGCCTCCTGGAAGATCAAGGGACTCTTCTTCCTTAGTACTGGTCAACAAACCGTTCCGTTCCGCGCGCTCTTGGTTTTTCTTTTTCAAGGCATTTACAGCTTTGGAAAACTGATCTCCTTGTTCGGGCGTCTGGTGGTAATGGAGATCTTTCTGCTCTGGAGGACCCGAAATGAGGTCTATGCCATCGTCAGACAGCAGGATTTCACCAGGGTACTTGCCATCGTTATAGAAATATTGATCACAATCAAGATAGGGGTACTTCACGTACTCCCCTCCTTGTTTGGACACAAACTCGCCAATCTCCACGTCATGATTAGGGTAACACAGGGTATGAGAAACCATAGGATGGAATTGCGGTTCTCCTGGTGGCATTTCAAATGGAGGAAGAGAATCTGTCTGGGTGGCTTGATTCATGAACCTCAGCTCGCACAACAAACCGTGTACAGCTTGTTCTTCTTCTTGAGTCACAATCTCTCCTGTCTCGAGAAGTTCGATATCTGTTTTTTCTGAGCTGTTATCAAGTTTGAAAGGTATATAATCAAGACCCTGCTTTACCATCTCTACAATGTTGTGATCGTCATCCTCATTGAAATGGACTCCCTCCCATTTGCCTTCGCAGACAGTATGAATAGTGTCACCATAATTCACGATACGGTTGTCTGTTTTTCTCTTTTTAGGTTTGGTTCCTGAGGGAACCTTGGCTGGACGAGTGGGCTTTCTCTTCGTAGTTTGATCAACTTTGGACTGTTCCATCTTTGCACTGAATCAACAAATTGAGAGACGCTTCACTTGTTATGTATTCTACGTGAACCAATCACGTTTCCTTTCAAATCTGACCAATCAATGATAAAAAAGATAGGTGGACGCGGTCAAACTAGTTTTGTTAAAATGACAGGATAAGTGTGTGATTAAATTCGGTTCTCTAACTGTCTTGTGGTAAGATGACTCGGTCAAATTGGTTTGCACAATGTTCTGATTGGTTCTTAGTTAAGATAAAATGAAGAATGTTTTTGTCGAACGATAACGAACTGTAGCTTGCAACATCATACATATTGAGAGAGGCTTCACGAATATGATTACCCTCCACTGAATCAAACGGTAAAGCGTTGACACATAGTTTTTTATAACCCAAGCCCAACTGAAGAAAGTTAGTTTTTCTACTTGTTCATTGTAAGCGTTGCGAAATGAAATATGATCCATCGATAAGAAGGAATATTTGTCCACCTTTCTACAAGCTTCTTGCACAGAGTCGTTGCTCTTTTTCTTTTACCAAAACATCCTTTTCTTCTTGCAATTGTTTTACCTCCTCTAGTAACTTGACAATAATAGGATGCCATTTCAACACAACCTCTTCTACTTGGAAAAATATGTCATTTCCAGTGATAACCTCTCCTGATTTTTCATTTTTGCGCCAAACCCCATATAATTCAAGAATTTCTTTAAGCAGAGTTTCTTGATTCGGTTTCCAATCATCAAAATGACAACAATCGTCATACACCTCAACTTCCACTCCAAATGTTTGCTCTAATATATGCATGGCCGATACCGTGAGCGAATCCACTACTCGATTGACTCGTTTCAAGAATTTGCGTTGTTTTTGTTCCAACAGACAATACAAATCTTGAGATCCAATCAGGGTGTGAACAGAGCTGGCAAGTTTGGGCATGTCTATTGTTATCTAAAGGACGCGGAAGGTATTATTTGCATATGAATGATTTACCTATACAGTTATTAGTTTTCATAATAACATGGTTTGAGCAAATAAGAAAAAACTCTTTGTTAAAATAAAGGTAAGACGACGCGGTCAAACTAGTTTTGTGAAAACGACATGAGATGTATGTGATTAAATCCGGTTTTCTAACTGTTTTGTGGTAAGATGACGCCGTTCAACTGGTTTGCACAATCTTCTGATTGGTTCTTAATTTAGATAAATAGGGTGTGTTATTTCATTTTATTTTCACCAAAGATGAAGGAAGAACCCATGGACCGTCCAATCGGAACAGGCTATGTGTTATACGCTGGTGGTTGCGGTGGGTTAGATCTTTTGGCGGAAGAATTGGGTCGAAAGTATGGTTTTCAAGTAGAGGTCAAGATAGGGCCACGTCATCTCAGGGCCAAAACTATCACACCGTTACCGAGAGAAACGTTGATCCAAGCGAACCCTTATTTGCATCATGCCAGCAAATCACTCGATAGACCATTAAACATGACAGAGAACAGTTACGCGCGAGAACTCTTTCAAAGAAAATTTTTTATTGTCAAGGATGTTCGCATCGTGTATGCATTTGGCGAGTTGAATGCAGAAAAAAATCAAGTCAAAGGTGGAACGGGATGGTCTGTCCAATTGGCGTTGGATTTAAACAAAGAGGTATATGTCTACGACATTCCTAGTAAGAAGTGGTACCAACCCTTTTTCTTTCGCTGGAACGGTGAAGGTCGTTGGGTAAAAGAATTTGGTTTTCAACCGCTACATGGTAATCCAACCCTACATAAATCCAGTGCCATAACTGGTACCCATTACATTGGAGAAAATACTAAGCAAGAACTAAGAGATCTCTTTCGAAGAACTTTTTGTTTTGATCAGGACATCCAACAATTGGACAAAGCTTTACAAGGAATGAGAATCAAAGACGTTTGAACAGACTTGACTTACACAGCAAGAAAGAGAAAATATTACGATAGGTTTTATACAACGTGATCAATTCCTTGGAAAATGGATTAGAATGCGAGTGGATTTTCTGCTATGTATTATTTTGCAATTGTCAATAATAAATGACATTCTTGAAATATTGAGAATTGTAGTCTTTGACCTCTGCTGTGACTGGTCTTATGTCAAACTGACTAAACACAGATCGACAAGGAGGTCAAACAGCAAGAGTGTTTTTTAAATTACTCTTAAAACAGTAAGTCTCATCTGTTATCGACCCTGTATCATCGTTTGAATTGCCCTGAGTTGCTCAGAGTAACTCTGAGTTACTCTGAGTTGCTCTGAGTTACTCTGAGTTACTCTGAGTTACTCTAAGTCGCTCTGAGTTACTCTGACTCTGAGTTGCTCTGAGTTACTCTGAGTTGCGCACTCAACCGCTCTGAGTTGCTCAATCAAATGGTCTTAGTTGCTCGCTCAAGTACTCTGAGTTTCTCACTCAAATGTTCTGAGTTGCTCTGAGTTACAATGAGCTACTCCAGGGAGGTCGGTCTTTTTGCTCATGAATTCGCGCTGAATGACTCCAATCTATTGTTTGTCGTTTCAGTAACTTTTAAATTTTGGTGTTTTGCAGGAACTAACTTTTGTGCCCTAGTCAGTGTGGCTGATTTGATTCTCTGGCAATGGATCGATCAGCAATAACAACGGAACCATTTGATGCATTATCACTCGAGTTATCAGTGGCATTTTCTTAACGAAAGAGACGTTTATTTAGTAAATGGGCACCAACACGATTTTACATTACGTTTATTACTAAATAATGATCAGTTTGTATATAGTTTCGACAGCGGAGCCGTGATTTTTTAAGGAGAAAATGTTTGCGGGAATATAAATTAGAAAAATTAGAACCCGCAAAAATTTAGTTCGAACGGTAATACGGACCAACAAAATCACATATTTTTAGCGGAGCACTTGCCAGGCCGAAGGCCTGGCTGCGCAGCTCCATTATCATAGAACCGATGCTCTTCATTTTTCATGGTCATGGCTAGCGGAATGTTTCGCGGGCGCGCGTGTGCCCGACGCCGCCCTCCGCCGTCGCGCAGGACTAGCTTGCCTTCGCGCTAATTCGTCCCTAAACTGTTATCATTAATTCACCCTTAATTCGTTACCGCTTAAAAGAATCACAGCCCAGTTACTTTTCTGTCGCGTAAAGTAAACTTGTGATGTGTATGTTGGTAAATTACAAAGCGGGTACATTGTTTGCTGTTATTCGTTTGAACATGTAACTTTGCCTTGCGTTTTTTGATTCTTTAATCGTACCGCAGAAAAAGGCTTTTAGTTGGAAAGTAGACTTTACGAATGATGAATGGCCGTTTCGGTTGTTGTAAATAGTATTCACAGTAAATTACTTTAAAGACATTGTTAACTTTGTTTCAGTGCTAATTAAAGCTTGTTAAAATAGAGAACATTTTAGCGTTTGCTCAAATACATAGTGTTGTTGTTATGGTCAATCACTTTCTTAAGAAAATGTCTCCCTGTGAAACCAAAAAAAAAAATTGCCCTGCTTTCCCAATAATAAGCCTCGCGTTTCCTGAAAGTTTCCTCTGCATGTCAATTACGCTCAAAGTTGGCAATTGATAACAATGGCTTTCAAGTTTATTGTTTAACTTGTCTAAAGAAGTTCCACAAATAAACAGCGGAACGCTCGCTAGGTTTCGCTACGTATAATATAACTTCATGTAGCTTATATTTTTCCATTCCATGAGAACATGCTTTCGATATGTTTGAAGCAACGCTTACGTTTACACGTTGTTTAAACAGAAGTTGTTTTAGCTCATTATGTTTTTATAAATAGCCGCTTAAATTCAACTGACAGAAAAGGTTCGCCGTTGGTACGCGAATAGCGCTGCGCATTCAAACAATCCTTGACTTCAAGAAAAGCATTGTTAATTCGTTCCTAAACTGTTATCACTAATTGAACGTTCATTCGTCACGCTTTAAACAATCGCAGCCCAGTTACTTTTCTTTCGAGTAAAGTTGTTAAATTTAATATAAAGCGGTACGTATATTGTTTGTTGTTATTCGTTTGGACATGCAACTTTGCTTTGGTTATCTGGTTACTTTATTGAAAATAAATGTGATCAAGGATTTCCGAAAACAGCCTCGAATCCAACAAGTTAATTTATTGGATGATAACTGCAAAAGTGCGAATCCGTTTTTTTTATTGATATAACCAAGCGTTAAAAGTATTTCAAGGAAGAAGACGATCGGTTCCATCGTTAAGTTTGATTTCCTTATCATTTGGCTGTGCTGTGCATGGATTTGAATGGTTGTAAATAAAAACCGCTTTTGTCGACATAACGATTTGATATAACTTTGATGAGTTTTGTTATTATTAAACGTGTGGCTTTGTTGTCTAAGCATGGCTGTTTTGTTTTTGACCGAGGTGTTAATTTCTCATGCAAATTTAGTTCAGTGTGAGAGAAAGAAATTAATATAACGACTGAAGTAACGGAACGTTTTGTTCTTTTTTTTTTTCGTTCAGTTTGTTTTCATCTATCGGAGAGTTGGCTGGGAAACTCAAAATACATAGCGTCTAGAGATGTAGCGGGTACAAGAATATTGTGGATTTTAGTAAAGTAAAAAGCGTTTATTATACTGCACAATTTTATTGAGATTTAGCGGTTGATTATGAACTTGAATGCTTCGAAACCCTCTTATTAGTTTTTATCCACTTATAGTATCTACCGCTTTGATTGTCTAGTGGTTAAGACACTGCGTTGTGGCCGTAGTAACCCAGGTTCGAATCCTGGTCAAGGCACTATATTGTTTTTGATCTATTTTTACTAAATGTGTGTTTTGCATTCGATGATAAAAATTCTCGTGCTTCCTTTTAAGCCATGCTTGCATTGAGTTTATATTTTGTTTACAATAAGCTTCTTTAGTTCAAATCATTGGCAAAGTAAATGCACTCACAAATTGAATTTTGTTTAACTCTTTAAAAGAACCGTTAACGCATATTAAGTGTTCAAGCCAAACGCATTGCAAAGACACATTTCGCTTTTTAAAACCAAACAATGCTTAAAAATGAAGCGGACGTGGTCATTAAAAATCAAAACAAGATCAAACGACCTTCACTTCAGAGACAATTTAGCAGAATAGATAAATCATAGTGTAAAGAGACCTTGGAAAATTGATTGAAGATGGCGTGTAAAATAAACATCAACGTCACAATCTTTGAAAACAGAACTGTTTGTAATCTTTGGTTTTGTTTACTCAATAAAATAATTTTGATTCCATGAAATACTGTGTCGTGTCCTTTGTTGTGAAAACCTGATTGGAATCAATGTCCTTTGTTGTGAGTTCAACCTTCAGGGAGATGGGGTAAATAAAATCATAGCGCAGGGAAAAAAACCTGTTAGTCCAGTCAATAAAACCAGTTCAGATATATACATGTTCAACCTGATTTAAACTGGTTTGACAGTTACTCCTCATTGGTTTACACTCTCCCCATTGTTCTTTTGGCTATATATTCACACCATCACCCGGATGGTTGGGCGGAATCGTAGTACTATCATACCACACACTTCTCTCTAACAAAGCTCAATTTTATTAAACCTCCTTCTCATTAAAAGTAATTAAATTCACTTTTCGCTCCCTTGTACGTACATGACCTATGTATGTATGTATCTCATTACCTCAAAACCGGTTTGTCCAGTTTCCTTGTTCAAACAGGTCCTACCTCATTAACTCAGGGCTGCTGCATATATGAATAAAATTGATCTAGTGATCCGTCACATACTACTTTCGAAGGTTTATATTCGATGATTAATGTTCGTTAGTGCAATATATATTTAAATATATTTTCCCCATTTCTTAATATGTACTGCTAATTTATTGGCGATCCTACTTTCAAGTTGATAAAATAAGTCGATTCTTGATAAAAGAACATTAAAAGATGGTTTTAAAGTGTTGTTTCTGCAGTAATAGATATATTGTTTCGCAATAATTACAATGTGATTTAACAACAAGAGATCATCTTTTCTTTTCCATAGACCAAACATTTTATCGATATCAGAAAGTGATGTAATTTCAATATTCCTATTGTTACACCAATCAATAAGATCTGTCCAAAGTATTGTAATAATGGGGCAGGATATATATAGATGTTCGAGGGATTCGTCCACCGTACCACAGAAGGAGCAAACTGAAGAGTTTGTTATTCCTATTTTCTTCAAAAAGCTGTTCGTTGCTAAAATTCTATTTAGTATTCTATATTGAAATTCTCTCGATTTTGTATCTAAAGCAACCTTGTATGGCAATTTATATATTTCTTTCCATTCTAGAGTTTCATTGCTGAAAAATTTGTGTACTTAAGCTGGGCTGTTGGTGGAGTTGTGATCTTAGATCTTAATTCTGCACAGATGCCTTTAGAGATAGCTTTACTTATCAAAACGCTATTCCCCATCAAATTTAATTGAATTTGGTCTTGAAGAACAAAACTTTGTTTTTCAATATAGCCATTTATCTTCAATGACTGACGCCATTGTGCAGGAATGGCATCTATTAAATTCATAAGTTCAAAGCCATCCATTGGGGAGAAATCAAGCTCAATTAGATTGCATGAAGTAATAAGTCGATTTTCTTTTGTTATTAAATCACCAATTCTAATTATCCCTTTGCCAACGAGCTTATTGTTAAAGACGGACTTCCCATTAATACAAATGAACTTATTGTTCCATACAACTATATTAGATATTTTCTCGTGTGACAGGTTAAATTCATTTGTCTGTCTAGCTGCCGAACACTCTGCAAAATACTAAAAACACTCCTTGTAATACTTAGGAAGACTTATTGGAAGTTTTTTTCACATCGTAGTCGCAACAGAGAACAAATTTGTTTCCTACGGGATTAAGGTAGTGCGATAAAAAATATTTCCAACTGCTTGAGTCCTCACTCGCGAATTTTTTACAACATCATATTCTTTGCGTTTTAATTATGGACTCTAAGTGAGGAGCTTTGAGTCCACCATTTTCAATATCACTGATAAGCGACGACCGTTTTACCTTATCTTTGCCCTTCCAAATAAAATCAAATATTATACTATTGGCTTCAGTTATCACCTCTTTATCTAGACTAATTGACCCTGCGCGATGCATGATTGTTGGAACAACGAATGTTTTAACAATCTGAATTCTGCCAATAACAGTTACATTTCTCCACCTCCACAACTTTAGTTTTTCTTTGATTGAATCAATAATTTCTGCGAAGTTTAACTTCTGTCGGAGGATATTATCATAGGTAAAATGTACACCTAAAATGTTCACTGTTTTCTTAACTTTAACTTTCCTTATTTCGAAATCATGCGCAGGCATTGGAGTTTGATTACCTAGAAAAAATATTTCTATTTTGTCATAATTGATGCGAAGGCCCGAGCATTTTCCGAATTGTTCTATAATGTCAAGAAGTTTTCTCAGTGACTGGTCGTCCCTTAGAAACACTGTTAAGTCATCTGCAAATAACTCTAATTTAACTTCTTCCTTGTCTACCATAATCCCTTGAATATCCTTATTCCCGCGTATACTAATAGCTAGTACTTCTAAGGCAATAATAAACAAATAAGGGGAGAGCGGGTCACCCTGTCTCACGCCTCTTTCAATCTGGAAAGGCCCAGTAGAGAATCCGTTATTGAGAACACAGCTTGAAATATTTTTGTAAAAGGTTTGTACCCAGTGAATAAAGGAGGGGCCAAAATTGAAGGCAGTTAATGCCTTGTACAAAAACGTTCTGTTTACCGAGTCGAAAGCTTTCTGGAAATCAATAGCTATCATTTGTCCGTTAATTTTATATCTTTCAGTAAACTCTAATATGTCATCGACATTTAGTATTGGGATGTTCGTGGGGGTGGCGCCATATGAAAATGACGGGGTGTCCTTTAAGAATTTCGTTAGATGGGCATGGTTGAAAAGAAGTTTTATCGTTAAGAGCCACTAATTGTAAATTTTACGTGGAAGTCTTCCCCCCCCCCCGGATTTTGGAGATTTGAGAGTGGATAAGTTAATATATGGTGTAGGAGAAGTAAATGGGGATGTGCGTAGGCTAATAAATTGATAAAAAAGGTTGTTTGTGTAAAGGGTATTCGTTTATAGCGGTGTGGGAGGAAAGCGTGAAGGGTGAATTGTCTTGTGAGCGTTTAAAGAGGTTTTAAAAGACACTGACCTTTTTTTAGTAGCTGGTATTAATAGATTAAAAAGGGTGAAACCCCGTACAAAAAAATCATAGCCTGACATAGCGAGAATCCGGCCTGAAGTGATTTTTACGGCCTGTATTGAACCAGACAAAGTACGCCTAAAACGAGCCATTCTTCTCGGTCTTGTTTCGGCGACAATCTAGCCTGCATAACAGGCGTTATTGGGGGGCGCTCAAGCGGGTTTGGGCGCGCGAGCGCGTAGCGCGAGAACAAAGAGGTCTCGATTCTGCAGAGAAGAGAGTTTCTACACTAGATAGAGCAGCCTAAATTAGTGGAAAGCTTTCTGCTTTGTAATACATGCAGAATTTGGGAAAGTATTCCCTCAATTTTGTTGGATCATATTGATCATTTGCAATCTGATATTTCAACGAATTATGCTGATGGGGCCGCTTCCCGGGCCGCTTCCAATAACCAAGGGTAGACTTCTGCCGTTGGGATAGTCTGTTGGGAAAAAAAGGACTTATGGTTTATTTGATAACATAACGCGCCGAAGAGTGAGAAGAGAGAATTTGAGGTGAGCAATTACATTGTACATGGAACATTAATGAAACGTGATTTTCTTCGATCGTTCATTGTTCTTTCAGTGATACGATTTGCTGCTAAAAGCATAATCAATTTTGAATGACACAGGCTGGAAAACTTCAATTTTAATTAAATAAGAAATAGAACATGATCTTCATGTCAACAATCACTTTGACCGAGGTCATGTCAATGATGGGCACAATATTAGTTTATCTAGACGTGCCCCTCTCCTCTCCTTCCTAATATAATGTGATTTAAATTTAATTAACATCTGTAAAGGTTTGGAGTAAACAAATGAATGAATATGAAATGAAAAAATGAATGATGCTTTATATATTAGTATTTGTTTTACAAAGGAAAAAATAGGCAGTCTATGACTCGTAGGATTACCTGGCCCGCTAGCACCCCCCCCCCCCCCCACCCTTCTCCGTGCCCCTCTGGTTTTCCAAGCAGAGTGACCCCCCTCTCAGTAGGGTTAGGACCATGAAATTTTCACACAGTCTTCACCTCCACACAAGGAAATCTCACACCCAGTTTTTACCTGCCACACTCAATTATGACGTCACAATGACGTCATTTTTGTTTTTCCGACGTTTCTTTGATATTTCCATTTCCATTTTTTCCATTTCCATTTTATTTATTTTGCCATTAACCACATTAATATATATATATATATATATATATATATATATATATATATATATATATATATATATATATATATATATATATATATACATATATATACATATATATAACAAAGAACTTGTGAGGGGCCTCGCAAACAATGCAGATCCTTAACCAACGTAAAATGCTTGCTGGAGGATCACTAAAGCGATCGTGGACACTTGAAATAATCGTAAATAAAACCGAAAATGTGAGGGTCAAGAGTCCAACTCCAATGTAGCTTTGCTGGTTTATTCGCTCGACGTTTCGACCATAACGGTCTTCATCAGGAGCATCTGAGGTATATACTAACTGTTACAACATTCGAAATTTAAAAAGCTTAACGGAAAGAACACACGTGACATGCTGACGTAATAATCAGATATGGAGCTATAAAGCTAAACTAAACTAAGCAAAACAGTATATCACGTGAATTTAACTAGGCTATTAATAGTAGGCTTGAATTTAGAAATCCAATAGCTTTCTCTTGCTCTTCTAATGTCTTGATTAGGATTTCTAACTTTTTCAATGACTGTTAATTTTAAATGTTTAACCCCACAGTTTTTGAAGTGTCTGACAGTGGGAATGTTCTTATGACCTGCGTTTATGTCGCTGCGGTGTTGGTTTGTACGGCGATGGACAGGGTTTTTTGTTTCCCCTATATACTGATCGTCGCATTTTGTGCATTGAATCAAGTATATAAAGTTGCTAGTTTGACAGGTGGTGTGTTGCGTAAGAGTGAAGGTTTCTCCTGTAGTTGTGCTTTTAACTGTTTCTGTGAATCTACCATATGTTTTGCAACATGCACATCTATTGTCTACTTTACAAGGCCAAAATCCTGGATTAGTATGTTCGGCGGATGTATGTTGCTTGTGTTTATGTGAAGAGTGTATCCTAAGGTTTCTGTTGGTTTGAAAGGAGCGGCCACATATTCTGCATGAGGTTTCTGATGTGTTTGGCGTGTCACTGCTAATGGCGGAATGGCTTGCTTGTTCAGAAACACTAGGGTCGCATGGTGGTAATCTTTTGTTTGTTAGCATCTCTGACAGGTTTCTTCCTCTACGGTAAGCAACGAGGGGGCGGTCCTTAAAGATGATTTTGCATTTAGATGAGGTGTGTAGTATTTGCTGGTGTTGGTTGAGAATATTATGCAGGTTCGGCATTGCTGGATTGTAGGTTACTATAAGGGGTACACGGTCAGTGACAGGATTCTGCTTGGTTCTGAGAGCCTCTTCTCTAGTTAGAAATCCTAATCAAGACATTAGAAGAGCAAGAGAAAGCTATTGGATTTCTAAATTCAAGCCTACTATTAATAGCCTAGTTAAATTCACGTGATATACTGTTTTGCTTAGTTTAGTTTAGCTTTATAGCTCCATATCTGATTATTACGTCAGCATGTCACGTGTGTTCTTTCCGTTAAGCTTTTTAAATTTCGAATGTTGTAACAGTTAGTATATACCTCAGATGCTCCTGATGAAGACCGTTATGGTCGAAACGTCGAGCGAATAAACCAGCAAAGCTACATTGGAGTTGGAATCTTGACCCTCACATTTTCGGTTTTACATATATATATATATATATATATATATATATATATATATATATATATATATATATATATATATATATATATATATATACATATATATATACAATTATGTATACAATGTGCCCTCCCGGTTGTTACCATAATGGCTTTATGGCAACTCCTGAACTTGGGCACAGGATGTACGGTTACACATTGTTGGATTGCATTGTGGAGTCACGAGAGTGCTCAAACTGCAAGCAGTGAACGAAGCAATATGCCAATAGTGAACACCTTTTACGAGGCTCTCCACCCAATCCATAGAGTGCTCAAACTGTATGAACAGTGAGCATAAAATACAATTATGTATACAATGTGCCCTCCCGGTTGTTACCATAATGGCTTTATGGCAACTCCTGAACTTGGCCACAGGATGTATATATATATATTAATTTTTCTTTGTGATTGTCAAGAAGCCAACTCCAATTGGACTTTCAGATGTTTAATTGCTCAACGTTTCGGCCGTCGCGGCCTTCCTCAGGAGCTTATACTAGTGTTACAACATTTGAAATTTGTGTCAACGGAAACGTATGTCAGTTAATATAACGTAATACAACAAAACAAAACAAACCTTGCTCGCGCGCGTTTAAATGTTGCATGCGCACGTTATAACGGAAAGAAACGTACAAAGTAAACAATCAAAATCCTGTGCGTGTGCAACAGGAGCGCGCGCAGGGTTCCTTACGAAAAATTAAGAACATGTTAAATTGTTTATCACGGGTTTCAGTTTTGTTATCCAGAAACTTTCTCTGGCGCGTCTAATTTCAATGGTATGGCTTCGTACTTTCTCCAGCAGTGTCAGTTTTAAGTGTTTCAATCCACACGTTCTAAAATGTCGCACTGTGGGTATATTCTTGTGACCAATTGAAATGTCCGAGCGGTGTTGGTTTGCTCGTGTGCGAATACAATTCCCTGTTTCGCCTACATACTGGTCATGGCATTTCGTGCATGTTATCAGATATATGACATTCGCTGACTGGCATGTCATGTTATCACGGAGCGTGATCGTTTCACTTGTTGTTGTACTGGTTATGGTTTGTGCGAAGTTGCCATATTCCTTGCAGCAAGCGCATCTCGTGTCAGTTTTACATGGCCAGAATCCGGGTTTTGTGACGATGGTAGCTGGGCGGTTTCTGTGTGTATGTGTGTAGTGTATTTTGAGATTTTTATTATTCTGAAAGGTGCGGTCGCAAATCTTACATCTTGTTTCTGAAGGGGCTGGTATGTCAGAGTTTTTGGGTGGTAGGTGGCCAAGGTTGGTTGCTGGGTGTGTTTCGTTGGTGTTGTTTGGCTTTAACCGTTTGCTTGTCAGAATTTGTGAAAGGTTTTTTCCTTTGCGGTAGGCAATTAAGGGAGGTTGACTAAATACATCTTTGCATCTGGATGACGTGAGTAGGATTTGCTGATGATCTCTGATGATCTTATGAAGTTTTGGCAACGCTGGGTTGTAGGTGACAACCATAGGTACCCTATCTAAATTGTTGTTTATGGTATCAGTCCGCAGTACCTCTTCTCTTGTCATCAGCCTCGCTTTCATGATAGATTCTTTAATCAGTTTGTTTTTGTATCCGCGGTCAAGAAGGATGTTATGTAGTTCTCGCGCTCTTTTTTCGAAGAACTCATTCTTGGAGCAAATTCGGCGGAGTCTTACAGCCAGGCTATACGGTATGGCCATTTTGGTGTGGCGTGGATGGCAACTGGTCCAGTTAAGATACTGATGAGTGTCTGTTGGTTTGGTGTAGAGGTCACTGTGGATTTTGCCATTTTCTAGAATAACTTGTACGTCAAGGAAGGGAATAGTAGTGTATGATATTGTTTGTTCAAACTTGATATGTGGGTGAAAGTTGTTGCAGTGTTCGAAAAACAGATTGAGTTTGAGTTCACCGAAAGTCCAGAGAAAGAAGATATCATCAATGTATCGGTACCAAATGAGAGGTTTAAGGGTGGTTTCCTCTAGTAACTGTTCCTCCAGTAGGCCCATAAATAAGTTGGCGTATGTTGGTGCCATTTTTGTTCCCATCGCAGTTCCTGTTTGTTGCAAGTAGTGGTTATCCTGGAAAGTTAAATTGTTGCACGTGAGTACTAAATTGATGAACTTTAAGGTGATGTCTAGTTTATTCTCGTCAAAGTTGTTACGACGCATGTAATGTTCACACGCTTTCATTCCATCTCTGTGTGGAATGTTGGTGTACAACGACTTAACATCCCAAGTAACCAGTAATGTCCCCGGTGGTAGTGATTGGCTGTTGTTCATTTCCACGAGTTTGCGCAAAAAGTCATTATCATCTTTTAAATACGATGGTAGGGTCTTGACCAGTGGTTGAAGTTGATCGTCAACCCATTTAGAGATGTTGGTGGTGGCTGAGTTGATGGTATTGCAGATAGGACGTGCGGGTGGTGGGCGTTGCGGCTTGTGAATTTTTGGCACAAAGTAAATGTTACCCGGTCGTGCGTTTTCAACTACAAGGTACTTGGCGGTGTCTTCGTTGATTACACCTTTTGTCAAGGCATCTCGCACTACATCTTTAACTTTTCGTTGAAATTCATTAGTCGGATCGTTTGCTAAAAGGCGGTATACTTCTTCTCCGTTCTCATCGTTGCCGTTGAGTTGTTTATAGGCCTCGTTGAGATAATCTTTGCGGTTCTGAATCACAACGGCCGCTCCTTTGTCTGCTTGAAAGATGACAATGTTTTTGTCTTTTTTAAGTGTTTTGATTGCAGTTCGTTCCTCTTTGGTGACGTTAGATCGTAGGAACCTCTTGTCAGACTCTGTGTTTAGGATAGCTCTCTGTACAGCTTTAAGGCAGCAGTCCAAGGCTTCATCTCTACCAGGGCTTGGGGTCCATGAGGACGGTTTCTTGTATGTGTTGTTGAGCTATGACTGGCTGTTTCTTTCATCCCAAAAGAATTCTTTAAGACGCATACGGCGACTCCAGTTCTTGGTTTCTGCGTGAAGTTCCGTCCTGTTCACGCTTAGAGGGGTTGGTACGAATTTAAGACCTTTGCTCAGGATACTGATTTCATGTTCTGATAGTTCTCGATCTGAAAGGTTGATCACTGTTTTTCGATTGTTGTTTGTTTGCCTAGTCGTCTTTGTTTGTCTACCCCGGTGTTTTCGTCTACGTTTTTTCTGTTTTGTGGTTTGAAAGGGGGATACGTCTGGTAGTATATCTGGTGCCGGAATGATTGAGTCGTTCACAGAGTTACTTCCGTGTTTATTGGTGGCGGTGAACATGGAGTCATTTCTCATCTGTGATGTCAACTGTGCTGTTCGGTGATTTCTCCTGCCGCTGTTTGCTCTTAGTCCTTGTTTGCTGTGTTTATGGTGTGGGTAGCTCTTGTCGTTGGGGTTCTGGTGGCTTGAGGTGGTTAAATGGTCGTCGGCATTTATCGTACTATGGTTTCCTGTAGATGACCCTGGGGTTGAATCGAGTAGTTTAGATATGACAAGGTGCTTTTGAAATTTTTGTTCTTTATTGGCAATCATCTCGTTCCGGGCGACCCTGCCTTGTGTTTGTAGCCAACTGTTAGCTGTTTCAAATTGGTACTCACTAAGATCGTTAGATAGCGTGGTTAATAATACATCTATTTTAGTTTTGAGTGTAGCACAATTCATTTCGTGAGTCTGTTTTAGAAATTCCATTAATTGGAGAGAAGTGTTCTTAATGATGTTATCCCATCTGTCACGAGTCTGACCTTTAACACAATCTACTTGTGGTGTTAATTTAATTTGAAGGCCCGGAGGTATAATGTTATTAACTTTGTACATTGACAAGAAATGCTGGTGCAATTCCCCAGCGATGACCTGAACTTGTAGCCGATGAACTTGCCAGAGAGTCTTGTTGCAGTCATTCGATAAGCCTTTCGGGAAAATGTGATGGGGTGCTGTGTTTGGGCCCGGGTTCAGTTGAATGTCGCCGCTAATTATTAAGAAAACCAAAAGCAATGATCGGTGGCTTTGGCTTTCGGTGACATACGTTTCCGTTGACACAAATTTCAAATGTTGTAACACTAGTATAAGCTCCTGAGGAAGGCCGCGACGGCCGAAACGTTGAGCAATTAAACATCTGAAAGTCCAATTGGAGTTGGCTTCTTGACAATCACAAAGAAAAATTAATTTACAAAACTTCAAGTCCCCACGATCGCTACAGTGATCCTCCAAATTTGGACTACTTAGGGACGTTGTCTGAGGGACCCATCACAAAAGTTAACGGAATTATATATATATATATATATATATATATATATATATATATATATATATATATATATATATGTACATTTATATATATTTATATATGTATATATATGTCTACCTGGATTTTTGAAAACGATATCGCTCCAAGTAAGCGTTTGTGAGCGTTCTTGGCCTTGTTTTTAATATAAAGGTATAAAATATAATAGATTGTTGCTAGTCATTTTTCTCGCTCGCTCTTGCTCCCTTTTCCTCTTCTCTCTCTTCTCTGTCATTTTCGGGCTGATCGGGCTCATAAAAACCCTTGTTTGGGCTAGTTGCAGTGAAATTGCGTAAATTTTCGTTGAACACGTTTTGAAAAATTCAGGTATATATTTCAAGCAAATGCTTGATAAAGCATGGCTCTAGAAATTTCAAGTACGTTTTAACAATTTCACACTTAAGGCGAATGAAAAGCATTTAAAAGAATCTAGTTAGGCTTAAAATGACATCCTACTGAATTGCTGGCAGTTCACGACAAGTTGGTCTCGGCAAAAGTGACAAAGCTTTGCAATGAATTCGAAATTAACAACCAATGCACAAATATGTCTTATTAACCTTTTAGTAGGTCAAACGATACGGTTTATAGCAAACGTTCGCCGCAGATAAATCTAGAACCCAGAATGGGCTATTTAAGGCACTATTGCTTTAACTAAACACAGCAGAAGCTGTTTTATGCCTTGCACGGAATATACTAAACAGATGGATCGACATACCTGACACTAACAGCTGATCAGCATTTGTCAACAACTTGACCAAGCCGGAAATCACACAATAAAATTCCTTTGCAGCAGTGAAAAGGCTTCCGGGGAACTACCCATAGTTTTTCCATGATTCTCACAAGCCAAATATCATCAAATAACTCGAAAAAACTCACGTTCTTGGCAAGTAAACATCCACAAACATTTGTCTTCGCAGTTATTTTATTCGAGTTCCCGGATGTAGACTCGCATTTGACAGGGGAACACATTCTCTTGCCTTCAAAACAAATTTTTACTAAGTCTTTCGCCGGGGTCAAAATTCACCAACAATTCGGCTGCTGTCTAATAGATATGACCCGTAGAAGCTCCTTTTTTGAGGCCAAAGACTTGTTACCGCCGAGAACAAAGCGCACAATATCCCCAGTAACCTTTTCGTCTCGGCCCGAGATCAAAAGTGGAACCCGTTTAGCCTCAAAAGAGACGAAATACAGTAAGATATAAGGACGATGACAGACTGTGCCAATCGCCAGCTTTCTTTCCCTCACGGGACCTAATGATGTCCTCAGGAAAACTTTGTTCAAGGCGGCCAAAAGGAAATCTACAGAAAATAACCGACAAAGTAAGCCACTGATTTCTAGCGCGCGCACTGGCTTCGAAACGTTTGATTCTGTCATAGTAGAGAATCATGGGAAGTAACGACAATCTTTGCACTTGGAGGGAAAGGGAGGGGCTGGGGGGGGGAGGGGAAGTCGTTTGTTGGTTTTAAGATAATTTCAAGCTGTGGAGTGTTCCAGAAAGTGCCGACTTTGGCTGAAAATGGCTTTTTGGCACTTTTTCCAATCATTGTCGTCAATCTATCGAGATAATTTCAAGCAAATGCTGTGGAGTGTTCCAGAAAGCGCTGACTTTGGCCGAAGATTGCTTTTTGGTACTTTTTCTGATCATTGTCGGCAATTCATTAACCGTTTTACTCTTTTCCCTTGATTTATCGTTCGCCGGCGAACGATGAATTGGCATGCTCATTATTAGAAGGGAAAGCCCTCAATCGACTTGACATAAACACTATCCATCTATTAGCATATGGTCATTTCTTAGAAGCTACTAGTTGAAAGATGCTGTTTTAACTGTGTTAAATTTTCTTTAGTTTAGCTGTGCCCTGAATGTATCTGAAAGCGACCAAATTAGAGTAAAAAAATGTGACATTTCTATGTGCACCTCAGAAGTAAGAAATTCAATGTAAACAAGACAACTTTTCACAAAGATATAAAATAAATTGTACTGGCCACAAAAAGCAAAAATCTCATTAAGGTTAACAGTCTCGTATACGCCAAACATGTTTCTAAAAGAACTAAAATAATGACAATAAAGCTGGTTTAAGGCATTTTGCTAGCATTATATTGAGACAGGGGCCACAAATATTTGGATTTGTGTCACACATGCATATTAATATCTGACTGAATTTGATAAAGCATGGCTCTAGAAATTTCAAGTACGTTTTAACAATTTCACACTTAAGGCGAATGAAAAGCATTTAAAAGAATCTAGTTAGGCTTAAAATGACATCCTAATTGCTGGCAGTTCACGACAAGTTGCTCTCGGCAAAAGTGACAAAGCTTTGCAATAAATTCGAAATTAACAACCAAGGCACAAATATGTCTTATTAACCTTTTAGCAGGTCAAACGATACGGTTTATAGCAAACGTTCGTCGCAGATAAATCTAGAACCCAGAATGGGCTATTTAAGGCACTATTGCTTTAACTAAACACATAAGAAGCTGTTTTATGCCTTGCACGGAATATACTAAACAGATGGATCGACATACCTGACACTTCAGCTGATCAGCATTTGTCAACAACTTGACCAAGCCGGAAATCACACAATAAAATTCCTTTGCAGAAGTCAAAAGGCTTCCGGGGAACTACCCATAGTTTTTCCATGATTCTCACAAGCCAAATATCATCAAATAACTCGAAAAAACTCACGTTCTTGGCAAGTAAACATCCACAAACATTTGTCTTCGCAGTTATTTTATTCGAGTTCCCGGATGTAGACTCGCATTTGACAGGGGAACACATTCTCTTGCCTTCAAAACAAATTTTTACTAAGTCTTTCGCCGGGGTCAAAATTCACCAACAATTCGGCTGCTGTCTAATAGATATGACCCGTAGAAGCTCCTTTTTGAGGCAAAAGACTTGTTACCGCCAACAACAAAGCGCACAATATCCCCAGTAACCTTTTCGTCTCGGCCCGAGATCAAAAGTGGAACCCGTTTAGCCTCAAAAGAGACGAAATACAGTAAGATATAAGGACGATGACAGACTGTGCCAATCGCCAGCTTTCTTTCCCTCACGGGACTTAATGATGTCCTCAGGAAAACTTTGTTCAAGGCGGCCAAAAGGAAATCTACAGAAAATAACCGACAAAGTAAGCCACTGATTTCTAGCGCGCGCACTGGCTTCGAAACGTTTGATTCTGTCATAGTAGAGAATCATGGGAAGTAACGACAATCTTTGCACTTAAAGGGAAAGGGAGGGGCTGGGGGGGGGGGGGGGGTCGTTTGTTGGTTTTAAGATAATTTCAAGCTGTGGAGTGTTCCAGAAAGTGCCGACTTTGGCTGAAAATGGCTTTTTGGCACTTTTTCCAATCATTGTCGTCAATCTATCGAGATAATTATTTCAAGCAAATGCTGTGGAGTGTTCCAGAAAGCGCTGACTTTGGCCGAAGATTGCTTTTTGGTACTTTTCCTGATCATTGTCGGCAATTCATTAACCGTTTTACTCTTTTCCCTTGATTTATCGTTCGCCGGCGAACGATGAATTGGCATGCTCATTATTAGAAGGGAAAGCCCTCAATCGACTTGACATAAACACTATCCATCTATTAGCATATGGTCATTTCTTAGAAGCTACTAGTTGAAAGATGCTGTTTTAACTGTGTTAAATTTTCTTTAGTTTAGCTGTGCCCTGAATGTATCTGAAAGCGACCAAATTAGAGTAAAAAAATGTGACATTTCTATGTGCACCTCAGAAGTAAGAAATTCAATGTAAACAAGACAACTTTTCACAAAGATATAAAATAAATTGTACTGGCCACAAAAAGCAAAAATCTCATTAAGGTTAACAGTCTCGTATACGCCAAACATGTTTCTAAAAGAACTAAAATAATGACAATAAAGCTGGTTTAAGGCATTTTGCTAGCATTATATTGAGACAGGGGCCACAAATATTTGGATTTGTGTCACACATGCATATTAATATCTGACTGAATTTGATAAAGCATGGCTCTAGAAATTTCAAGTACGTTTTAACAATTTCACACTTAAGGCGAATGAAAAGCATTTAAAAGAATCTAGTTAGGCTTAAAATGACATCCTAATTGCTGGCAGTTCACGACAAGTTGCTCTCGGCAAAAGTGACAAAGCTTTGCAATAAATTCGAAATTAACAACCAAGGCACAAATATGTCTTATTAACCTTTTAGCAGGTCAAACGATACGGTTTATAGCAAACGTTCGTCGCAGATAAATCTAGAACCCAGAATGGGCTATTTAAGGCACTATTGCTTTAACTAAACACATAAGAAGCTGTTTTATGCCTTGCACGGAATATACTAAACAGATGGATCGACATACCTGACACTTCAGCTGATCAGCATTTGTCAACAACTTGACCAAGCCGGAAATCACACAATAAAATTCCTTTGCAGAAGTCAAAAGGCTTCCGGGGAACTACCCATAGTTTTTCCATGATTCTCACAAGCCAAATATCATCAAATAACTCGAAAAAACTCACGTTCTTGGCAAGTAAACATCCACAAACATTTGTCTTCGCAGTTATTTTATTCGAGTTCCCGGATGTAGACTCGCATTTGACAGGGGAACACATTCTCTTGCCTTCAAAACAAATTTTTACTAAGTCTTTCGCCGGGTCAAAATTCACCAACAATTCGGCTGCTGTCTAATAGATATGACCCGTAGAAGCTCCTTTTTGAGGCAAAAGACTTGTTACCGCCAACAACAAAGCGCACAATATCCCCAGTAACCTTTTCGTCTCGGCCCGAGATCAAAAGTGGAACCCGTTTAGCCTCAAAAGAGACGAAATACAGTAAGATATAAGGACGATGACAGACTGTGCCAATCGCCAGCTTTCTTTCCCTCACGGGACTTAATGATGTCCTCAGGAAAACTTTGTTCAAGGCGGCCAAAAGGAAATCTACAGAAAATAACCGACAAAGTAAGCCACTGATTTCTAGCGCGCGCACTGGCTTCGAAACGTTTGATTCTGTCATAGTAGAGAATCATGGGAAGTAACGACAATCTTTGCACTTAAAGGGAAAGGGAGGGGCTGGGGGGGGGGGGGGGGGGTCGTTTGTTGGTTTTAAGATAATTTCAAGCTGTGGAGTGTTCCAGAAAGTGCCGACTTTGGCTGAAAATGGCTTTTTGGCACTTTTTCCAATCATTGTCGTCAATCTATCGAGATAATTATTTCAAGCAAATGCTGTGGAGTGTTCCAGAAAGCGCTGACTTTGGCCGAAGATTGCTTTTTGGTACTTTTCCTGATCATTGTCGGCAATTCATTAACCGTTTTACTCTTTTCCCTTGATTTATCGTTCGCCGGCGAACGATGAATTGGCATGCTCATTATTAGAAGGGAAAGCCCTCAATCGACTTGACATAAACACTATCCATCTATTAGCATATGGTCATTTCTTAGAAGCTACTAGTTGAAAGATGCTGTTTTAACTGTGTTAAATTTTCTTTAGTTTAGCTGTGCCCTGAATGTATCTGAAAGCGACCAAATTAGAGTAAAAAAATGTGACATTTCTATGTGCACCTCAGAAGTAAGAAATTCAATGTAAACAAGACAACTTTTCACAAAGATATAAAATAAATTGTACTGGCCACAAAAAGCAAAAATCTCATTAAGGTTAACAGTCTCGTATACGCCAAACATGTTTCTAAAAGAACTAAAATAATGACAATAAGGCTGGTTTAAGGCATTTTGCTAGCATTATATTGAGACAGGGGCCACAAATATTTGGATTTGTGTCACACATGCATATTATCTGACTGAATTTGATAAAGCATGGCTCTAGAAATTTCAAGTACGTTTTAACAATTTCACACTTAAGGCGAATGAAAAGCATTTAAAAGAATCTAGTTAGGCTTAAAATGACATCCTACTGAATTGCTGGCAGTTCACGACAAGTTGCTCTCGGCAAAAGTGACAAAGCTTTGCAATGAATTCGAAATTAACAACCAATGCACAAATATGTCTTATTAACCTTTTAGTAGGTCAAACGATACGGTTTATAGCAAACGTTCGCCGCAGATAAATCTAGAACCCAGAATGGGCTATTTAAGGCACTATTGCTTTAACTAAACACAGCAGAAGCTGTTTTATGCCTTGCACGGAATATACTAAACAGATGGATCGACATACCTGACACTACAGCTGATCAGCATTTGTCAACAACTTGACCAAGCCGGAAATCACACAATAAAATTCCTTTGCAGCAGTGAAAAGGCTTCCGGGGAACTACCCATAGTTTTTCCATGATTCTCACAAGCCAAATATCATCAAATAACTCGAAAAAACTCACGTTCTTGGCAAGTAAACATCCACAAACATTTGTCTTCGCAGTTATTTTATTCGAGTTCCCGGATGTAGACTCGCATTTGACAGCGGAACACATTCTCTTGCCTTCAAAACAAATTTTTACTAAGTCTTTCGCCGGGGTCAAAATTCACCAACAATTCGGCTGCTGTCTAATAGATATGACCCGTAGAAGCTCCTTTTTTGAGGCCAAAGACTTGTTACCGCCAAGAACAAAGCGCACAATATCCCCAGTAACCTTTTCGTCTCGGCCCGAGATCAAAAGTGGAACCCGTTTAGCCTCAAAAGAGACGAAATACAGTAAGATATAAGGACGATGACAGACTGTGCCAATCGCCAGCTTTCTTTCCCTCACGGGACTTAATGATGTCCTCAGGAAAACTTTGTTCAAGGCGGCCAAAAGGAAATCTACAGAAAATAACCGACAAAGTAAGCCACTGATTTCTAGCGCGCGCACTGGCTTCGAAACGTTTGATTCTGTCATAGTAGAGAATCATGGGAAGTAACGACAATCTTTGCACTTGGAGGAAAAGGGAGGGGCTGGGGGGGGGAGGTCGTTTGTTGGTTTTAAGATAATTTCAAGCTGTGGAGTGTTCCAGAAAGTGCCGACTTTGGCTGAAAATGGCTTTTTGGCACTTTTTCCAATCATTGTCGTCAATCTATCGAGATAATTGTATATATGTATATATTATATTTTTCCATCCAGATACTTAAAATATCAAATATAACTGTAAAATCATCTCTTTAATATTAAAACATAATAAATACAAACAAGGACACACTTGTAAAGCGAGAAAAAGCAATAAAAAGCGATAAAACTATAATTTTGAAATTATTGTCCGCCATCTTGGAACCGCCATCTTGGATTTCCTTTTCTTTTGTTTAAATTAAAATTTAAAAAATATATATCTAAAAGAGAAAAGGATCAGAATGTATAAAACACATGTCAAACTAATGTCTCTTATCCAAACAATGAACTTAGAAGCGTTATTTAATAAATAGTACAAAATGTTTGTCTATAAGTAAAAGAGAGCAAAAATTAACCTACCCTTCCCCCCTAAATATTTGATGTTAAAATTTTTTGATGTCTTTCAAGAACTAGTCCCAAGAAAAAGCTATTCTAACAAGAAAATGCACTATAAGTCAAAGAACAAGATCTTAAAATAAAAAAAAATCACCATATTTTAATATTTTGAAAACCTATGTCAAAAACCGGTTGCCATGGCAACATGGTTAATTACACTGACATGTTATGGGTACCAAAATGTCTCTAGATAAATTCTAGGAAAAGTCAGAAAATTTCAGCCTCATAGCTATTTCGGTGTAAGAGTTATCACAATTTTACTGTAGGGGGAGGGGTTCGAAAATTCCCCCCCCCCCCAGTCTGAATAGGGTTAAACTTATTTTACCGTGATTTTTGGCTTCATGAAGAAAACATTCGAAAAAGTTTGATCGCAATTTGCACAAGAAACGAATTCTCTCAGTTGAAAGTTTTATTTAAATATCTACTAGTTTAGTCTCAAGAGCAAAACGCGTCAAATTATCGCATCAAGGAAACTGTCGGCCACGCAAATTTGTTCAGCATCTGGCGAATTTCTCGCTCGACCGATTGTGGTCTAGTTTTCTAAATATTTGTCAAAAGCCACTAATAAGACAAAAAAACAGCCTATGAAATGTTTCTTACAAAGTAAATGGACATTAAAAAATGTGACTTTCTTTACCGTAGTTTTCCAGGAATGCTTGGAAATTCTTAGTAAAGTCTGCCGCTTCGAGTATAAATTCTGAAAGAAGACATGTCCTCACTTGTGACAAATTTCATCGCTTTCAGCTCTCAAACCACCACTACAAGGGCATAAAAATATTCTAAAGGACTTTTTCTTTCCATTTCGAAGTTTTAAAAGGCGTGCTTTCATTCCGGTTATGCAAAATGAACGTCTACAAAATGGAAGCGTGGAGTTCACGGGCGGCCATATTTGTTAGAAATCGGGCCATTCGAAGCTATCCTCGACAAACGTTGAACAAACGACGAGGTTCCAAAACAAAAGAGGAGTTAAGATCGGGGAATATCGGGTCAAAATCGACAGAGTTCGTTGTGGGCTCGGATTCTATTGTTACACTCACTCACTCACTCACTCACTCAAACGGACAGCATAGTAGCTTACGCCTCTTTAGGCAGTAAGCTACAAAAATGAAGTGACATTTATTGAGAAAACTTGTAATGCATTTGTTAAAGATGTTATGGCTTACATGTTATAAGCTTATTAGTATTTTGTGAAAGAAGGGGTACGTGACTCAGACAAAGTTTGCTGTCAGCTCAAAGGCTTTGTATGAGCGTGACCCTCGTGTGGGTGGATGGGGGGGGGGGGGCTACTCCCTTATATGTCCTATACGGGGACGTGCCGCTGGACAGGTTATGGTTTTTGGCATTTTTGTCCCGAACAGGGTACATAATTTAACGCAAGTCTGTCCTAAACAGCGTATGGTTCCAGTTAACGTAGCGCTTGTGGTGACTTCCGTTGTCGTGATTAGCATATTCATGCGAAGGTGAAGTCGTTTTCGTTTCAGATTCGTCTACTATTTTTTTTAAAGCTCAGATTAATAACCACGCACGAGTCGTCTCCTAGACAGGGTCCTAAAATAGAGGGTGTTGTTCTACACAGGGTAGGTATTTTCGGTTTTTTGTTTGTCCTAAACAGGATCAGGGTCTCAGACCCTCAGCGGCACCCTTATACCCAAATATTGGTCAACCCCCCCCCCCCCCCCCCCCCCGGAGCGTGATGTGTTTTGGATATGAAAAATCGGTGAAATCAGCGGTAAACGTGATTTGAACGTTTTTGCGGGCTTCAAATATAATAAATACAAGGCAATGTTACATTAGGGAGTGAAAAACTGATTCAAGAAATGTAAATTTTGACTTAAAATTCAACAAATTATGTGACGAGGCTGCACGGTGAAATCCGATCATCGGACTTCCAATCTATTAGCCCTCATGCGATACTCATGACTTGTGCCCAAAGGCAAATAGAAAAGTATTTATAGAAATAAGCTTACATGCGCAGTTTTTTTTCGAACGTGAGGGATATAGGTAGATTTCCCGATCGCGCCAAAATTAAAATATTGGCGCGCAAATAAGATAACCCTCAATGTAATCGACTATTTCTTCGTTTTCGGAGTCAGAAAGATAACTGGTCTAAGTTAGACCTATCCGGGGTCGTAAATAATCATTTTGTTACCTCATTTTGTTCTGAGAAGAAGAAATGATGCTCACTATGGCCAGATTCAGCAATTCAATGAAGCGAAGGAAGATTGCATAACTGACCGAAAATCAATAAGCAGCCATTGACAGATCATCTTGAGCGATGACACGTTTTTCAACCGTCATTCATTTTCTTAATTGGATTAAGCCCATGCGGCTGGTCATGTATGCAACTCTTCTGGTTCATGGATGCCTGCCTTGTCCCACCTAAGACGCATGCTGTTGGACGCCCAAGTTGATGCATGAGTGGGCACGTAAGCTTTAGGTTCAACAACCACAATACTGTCGTCCGTTTTGGTGACCAGTGTAACCTTTTCTTCTTCATCTGACTTCATGAAATCATCGCATTCACCTCAGGCATATTTCCCTCTTTCTACTCCTCGTATATCCTTGCCCATCTTCAAGTTTTCACCGTACAATCACACTCCACGCGATTAGCTGCTTTGTGCGCAGATGGAGCGAAAAGAACGCGGTTATATGAGTAACACTTCTGGTTAGTTATTTTCACTTCCGGTTATTTTTTTCTTGAAGGAACTGTTGAATAGGTGGGGGAAGGGTCTGATGTTTTTGTGTGGGTGTTTGTGAAGGGTCATGCATTAATCCATTCCAGGAGGTGGGAGGGCCACACCTTTTTTCGCAAAAAAAATTTCTAAAATACCCCGGCCCACCCCCCACCCCCGCCCCCTCCCCAATAAAAAACGTACCTTCCCTTAAAGGGAGACTACTTTGTAAAACCCCGCAAGGGTTTATTTAGTCTTCCTACCAATTTTCATTTAATTATTAAAAATCTACCTGTATACATTTATTTTTATGGGAATAAACTGTTACTGTGCCGTTTATCGACGCGCGTTTATACAAGCAAAGCAGAACAAAAGATCCTGAAGATGACGACGCGAATTTCTTTTTGAGCAAAAATCCTGTCTTTGAGCTATATTCTGAGGGATACTGATTATAGCGGTGCTGTGCGGGCCGAAGGCCCGCGCGGAGCGCCATACTCATAGCACCGATGCCCGTCGTTTTTCATGGTCATGGTCAGCGGAATGTTTCGCAGGCGGCGTCTGTCATGTCTGTCATGTCTGTCCTGTGTCCGAACGAACGTTTTTCGCGCGGCTACACAGCCGAATGTCATGTCAGCTGTTCGCTCAACACTCTTGTTGAGTAAGTGGTAAACCGTTGAGTTTAGCCGAGAAAACCATTTGCAAAGTTGTTTTTCCCGGCATTTATCCGCGGTTTGCTATTCAAGACAGGTTTCACATTTCTCAAACAGTGGTCAAGACCGCATTTCAGGCTGCGTAACTCTGCAAGTCAAGCGTTTTGGAGGAATATAGAGCTAAGTGCTTAAGCTTAATTTTAAACCTGATTTCGTCTTAACTTGAAGCTAGTATCATTACTTTACTGTTCTATATTGTGCAATTTTGGCTTGCATTTAAAAAGGTTTCAATTTGAATAATTAGGTTATATAAAACGTGCTTAAATTCTGTTGTCAATTCATGATTTCTTTCAATAATCTCGGCCTCGATGAATGGTACGTTTTGCTTTTAAACATAAACTAATGGAGATTTGAACAAATTTTTTCTTAAGATTGTGTTGTCCATTTTTATGTGTTTGTTTATTCATTACATTGGTTGAAAAATGATTTTATGTAAACAAAACAAGACTGATTTTATGGAACCGTTCTATCGTCACTCGCGTCACCTTAAATATGCAAATATGTTTGTGTATTTTCTGCAATTTTGATTTTCAAATCAGTTTCTCGGGCAATTTTTGACAAGCAACAAGTGTATTTTATTCGGAAAGTAGTGGTACTAGTTATTCTAGACGGGGAAAAAGTTGTTTTTGTGAACTTTTGTACGGACTAAATGTACTGTGCAGACGGTCGCGTAATAAGCTTACTGTTTTTGAGAATTGCTAAAATTGAAAAATAGCCTTCGTCAATCGTAATTCTAGTGCTTTTAAACATAAATTACAGTCAAACCAAGTGATGCGTACCCCCCTAGAGTACATTGATGAATTTATTATTTGAAAATTGACCTGTTATTCGTTTCAAGTATACGCGACGAATGCATTCGTTTTGAAAAGGCGCGGGTCAATGTTCAAATCAATAGTCGACTTCTGATTGGTCAATGCGAACAAGAGACGTTCCTAATATGGGCAATCGAAACTCGGACTGTAATCCAAAATGGCGTCCAACATGGATGGATAGGTGAGTTCGAGTGTGTGATGTGTAAAACGTCTTCTAAAGGTTTTATCGAGGGCTCTTTTTGGCTGTTTATGTCTAGAAGAACTTGTAGCAATTCGTATTTGTCTCCATGATAGGAAACAAAAGGTGTTTACTGGCGAATCTCCTCCATTTTTTTCGTGAATATTTTCGATCCGGACAGCTAAGCAAATTGCTAACTTTTTACTTTCAGGATTCCTCAGAAAAAAAGTTTTATTGGAATTCAAAGGCCTAAAAAAGGTTTGTGCTGTTACAGGAGAAGACAACAAAGTCTCGCTGATCGAGCGCGTTTTTCAAACACGTCTGTCTTCCGCTCCGGCTGCTCTTGTGTCACTGCAGCGGTTTGATCCCGAATGGGAGGACCTTGTTGACATCGAAGTTGAACAGATAAGAGACCGAGATAAAATAAAGGTGCTGGTAATAGACAACGGAAGAGCATCCGCTCCATGTACAGCTGGAAGTTTTAAAGCTGGTCAAGAGAGAGATGTCCCTGAACATGGTGTAGAGCAATTGATCGGTAACTAGGCCACCATACAGGCAGCTCACAACTTCAAGTCCACTTGCACAGAGCCCCGTGTGGAACTCTTCTCCTGGAAATGTGAATTACAGATGGCAGAATTTGTCATCTGTTAGAAATAGATCTCCACATTATTATCCTTCGCCGAGGGGAGGGTTTCACCAGAAACCACAGCACGCTTGTTTCATTCAGTCTACTTATAGAAGAAAGAATGTGCAGTCTACTGACACACGCCAACATGACCATGACCATTTTGCTAAGAAGAGATTAAAGTATAACAACAAAGATCGTGGCAAACAATACAGGGAATCTCTTAAAGTTGTGTCTAAAAGTGCAACGGCTACATGTACCAAAATTGGATCAGATGATGAAACACAAGATGATTCTCTTACAGAAAGCCCCGCTCCTAAAACAAGCAGCACAGGAGCAGAAGCAAGTTTGGCAAGTGTGGTGGAAAATGGTGATAAATCACAGACCTTGAACGAGGAGTCACAGTCATTCGATTTTGCATCATGGGAGAAAGAGCAATTGGCTGCTTTGGGAAACATTTCTGGCACACCATAAATTTGGTTTGAGTGTCAGTAGATTAGCTTAGTCGCAAACAACTATTATAATTATAAATAAGAAAAGACAAATTACTCTGTGACTAACTACCTTGTAAATAGGAAAGTGCAAGAATTGTAAAGGGAATTCTTGCACTTGTAAGTGCAAGAATTGTAAAGTTAATGGCTCATGTATGTCAAGAAACTCTGAGGGCCATGGGAGAGGGGGCAGGGGTTACTTCATTCAGTCTCTGTTATGCAGAAGTAATTTGAACACAAATGAGAGAATGTTACTTCTGCATTAAAAATGTGAGACAGGTTTTTTAAAACCTATGATGGAAAACCTTGATCTTTAAAAATATCAATAAATTATTGATTTGGCCATTGGTAATGGGGTGTGATGTGCATGAAAACAGTCGTGTATAAAAGTTTAGTACAAGAGGTGCCAGAACTGACATACTGTGCCAGTGTTATAACTGGCTGTGAAGAAATAAAAAAGGAAGATGGGTTCTCAACTATTTTTTGCTAAAAAAAAAGAAATTGTAGAGAGGCCATCCAAAAGCAGGAATTGTGATTCTTCTCTTGCCATTTGTTTTGTTTATGTTTTGTTAAAAATTTATAGTTTCATGTGTAAAATAATGGTATGGTCTGGAAGCTAATGTAACCTTGCACTTCCAAGTGGCAGTCAATGTTTGCATGTTATTTTAAAAGCTATAACATGTTTTTTTCTCTGTACCTACTAACATTCTGATGTGATAATACACAGTCTTCACCAGGGCTGTTTAGTACATTGGGGGTGAAGAGCCAGAATGAAAAAGAACGTTAACCAGTACAGTTGGGTTACAGATTACCGTACATGTATATTGTAAGTTGTGTTAGAACAAAAGTTACAAGGCATGTGATTAGTAATTTTTAAGATGCAATCATTACATGTACTTGCTGTACATGTATGTCATTTTGCGCCATGTACAAGTTTAGTTACTATGTTGGAGTTAAAGTATTGGGCCCAGCAATTGTTCAGAAGCTAAAGCTAGCCTGAGGGTGAAACTCAGCCAGGGTTTCTGCTGCTCTTGTACAAAGGTATTTGCACTGCTAATTTTACATTTCAGTTTAACAGCAACCAAAGTTAAGGGAGGACTTTGGCTGCTGACTTTGGGAGGTAGTGATGATATGCAGGCATCTACATCATTTTAAAGTCATAAAATGGATTTCATCATTTAACCTGTGGTTAGCTTAACCCTGCTCTGATCAACTGGGCCCTGGTGAGAAAACTTGTTCATGTCATATTAGCCTCATTTTAGCTGGTGGTTAAAACACAAGAGACGTTTTGTTTGTTTCCAAAAGATGAGTTAAATAAACTTTTATTGTTGATTTGTTTACAAGAGACTACTTTTTTTGCCTTATAGCACTCCATAATTAAGCAACAGGACTACTCTCCTAAGAGCTATTTCCATTTCTGCCTAGTGTACCACTGGTGCAAAGCATCCTTCTCAAACTGTGTAAAACAAATTACTTTAGATAATTTTGAGAAATAGGGTTTTCAAGTGCACAAAATGCACAGCTGAAAATGTTCTATAACGTTTTACCATATTTAGTTTATATTCCATGATTTACAAAATTATTCCTCTTTGTGACATTCCACTGTACCACTGTCTATAAAGTATTTTTCAAGGGTATGCAACAAAATAACCATGTTTCCAGAGACAATGACCAGGCCTATTAGGTCTGATAACCACAATGAAAAACATTGCTGTTTTACTCAGCTGAAGAATCTATACTAATCTGGTCTGGCAATTTAAAGCATGGATAAATTTTTGACATGAAAATTATTACAGCAGAGTCTATACCAAAATTTGGATCCTTCAAGTCTAGTAATGAACCTGATTCAAAACAGTTATTTTAAAAATTGGTGGATACATGTGTTAAAGTGCAACTCAACAGAGAAAGGCAATGCCTAGCCTTCCCCCTAGGCATTAGTGGGGCTTGCATGTCCCAGGAGCCAGGCAACTGTATACCCCTGGGTGGGGTGTCTGGCTTTGCAGACTGACAGTTGCTATCAATTGGTAACATTACATGATACATATTCTTTTTGTCTGCGAATGTCAGACACCGCCCTGGGCCAGGTTGTTCAAAAGGCAATTAGCCAGGAATAAAAGTTGATCTAGGGTTCAATATTATTTTTTGCTAAAAATGTTTTTATTGCTTAATATTTTTTTGTGGAATTTGAGATAGATCTCAGTCAAAGCTGGAGGACAAAATATAAACAGAAAGCCTCACTAAAAAGTTAAAAACTGGATTGACGCTAATCCTGGATTACCTTAATCA
Organism: Cladopsammia gracilis; assembly: GCA_022457155.1. Classification (NCBI taxonomy): domain Eukaryota; kingdom Metazoa; phylum Cnidaria; class Anthozoa; order Scleractinia; family Dendrophylliidae; genus Cladopsammia; species Cladopsammia gracilis. The sequence continues at coordinate 62,038 of JAJGOT010000648.1, forward strand.
TGGTTTGAGCAACCCAGCCCAGGGCTGCCAATAGCATTGTCATTCATCAACAATTATTAAAAGAGGTATTTAAAGCAGTTTTCAATTGAGTATCCCAAACCAAACCAAACCAAATTAATAACTCTGGCCAATCACAAAGGATGCAGAGCAATCCATTGTCCAATCAAAACTCAAAGCAATTCCACAAACAGCTGGAAAATTTGTGAGAGCAAGTCACGATTGGTTTTGGTTTTAATTCTGATTGGTTGAGAAAGTGGTGTGACAATGCAAAACCAAAGTAAATGCAAATTACTTTCGACACTCAAGTAAAACCGCTCTATCAGGTGTTAATATTAACATATGTTTTTTGTTAAAGAACATGATGATGCAGTGGATCCACAAAACAAAGGGACTGGAATTATACAGATAAATTTGATGTGGCCTGAATTGCCTATGATAACAATGAATATAAGCCTGATAACTAAGAAGTCAGCAATTTTTTTTCATCATATTTAAACTGCTTGTTTGTTCCTAGCTATCTTGGCACATTTGCTGGAGGTTCACCTGTGTATGTTGGGGGAGCACTGTTGGAAAAGGCAGATGCATTATGCTTTCACAAGAATATCTCAGTTAGATAATACATAATATTACCTTAATCTATAGCTAGTATATGTAACCACAGTGCCTGAAATAGTTCACAGAATGAGTAGCTGTGATGCTATTTAAGGAATCCATTATTGCCATTTCAGTAAACTCTTGTGAATAGTACTCATTTTGTCTCAGCCCCTCTTTCATCTGATGAAAACAATATTCACGGGTGTTAAGATGTGGTGAATATGGAGGCTGGAATAGTAATGTGACTCCTCTTGTACCAAGCATTGTTCGGAGAGTTCTTTCAGCAGTTCTATTGTGATGAAAGCCACAATTGTCCATTATCACTGTATCTCTTTCAAGAAAGACTGGCAGACCATTGTCCCTTTCACATTCAAGTGCATAATCAAAAAAGGCTATAAGTTCCTCACTATTTGAGGCACCTGGAATAATATTATAATAGTCAACACCGAAAACACTGTGTAAAAGGTTCACTGTTAGCGTTGCGTTCGATGCGTACCTTTGTACCTCCAAAGCCTTGAAGCCTCTGTAACTGCTACCATACAGGCGATTAGAAGTCGTTTTGATGACCGAGGCTTCATCAAAGAAATGTAGTGTACTGGGACTCAATCCGTGGGTGATCTGAAGATAATCATCGCCTTCAACAGTGCAATCAAAACACAAAGTCTCAATCGCGTTTTAGGTGAACTTTATTACTTTATTTGACCATGTTGCAATGTTTCAATCAAGATGAAACTTCGAGACAATGTTGTTCATATGATAAAGAAACGACCATAAAAGTTTAAAAAAATCTATCTCGCGGATTTTGAAATATGTAAGAAAAGCGCTAAAACTACAATATCAAGGACTCAGTCAAAAACTATGGTTTCCTATAGAGAATCTCCAAAACTAAAAAAAGAAACGCTTTCAAACTTTCATAGTTTCATCTCATACACTACACACATACACTACACACATACACTACACACATAGCAACCGGTTGTCGCCAAAATGTGTCTCAAGGATAAACGAATAGCTACTGAAAACGGCATGTGCTAATCCTTAATGGTCTTGAGAATATCGAAGACAAACCTTAAGGGGGAAAACCCGCCCCCCTTGTACGTCTGAGGGTTAAAGTTATGGCTAAAAAAAATGGAAGGGGAGGGGGTTAAACTTATTCCAGACAAACATAATGAAAACGTGAAGCGCATGAAGCATCAAAATAAGTTAGCGCTTACGTAGAAATTAATTTTGCTAACGGACTAGATGACTTACACATCAGAAAAGCAAAAGTCCAATAAAACTGTTACAAGCCAAAGCAAGTTAAAGCAACCTACTTGTATTAAGCGAACGCGGATTAAATAATGTTTCAACAAACTTCATATCCTTTCTTTTTGAACACAAGGAACACGCGGGAAGCTTCTCAGTAACTAATCCATTAACGTTTTATTGTTCGCGCCACATGCTTCCAGTAAACTACTAACAGTATTAATAAACACAGACTCCTAATGTGGAAGTCAGTTATATGTTCATAAACTTACAGGCATGACAGATATTGGAGTCCAGAAAATACTTGTTCCGGTAGAGAAGTTATGTTGTTATTGTTAAGAAACCTAGATATAAAAAAGTGCGTAATTAGTGATCAGCTTTTGGCGATGGCAGTGATTGTAGCACGCCAACATTTGTAGAAATGAAATATATTTTAACAAATACTTGTACAACAAACTTCATACTCTTCTATTCACATTACGGGAAGTTTCTTAGTTTCCAATCAATCAATGTTTTACTGTTCGCCCACATGCTTCCAGTAAACTACTAACAATATTAGTAAACACAGGCTCCCAAACAAAAGCACAGGTTTCATATAATTTTTCTACATCGATGTTCGTATTTGACTCTTTCCTCTATTTCTTGAAGCTCTCAAATGTTTGCACGTTAGCATGCAACATCCGGGATTTTAGAAATTTGCAACTTTCTATGCCATATTTTATACCAATGGGTCTATTAAGCAAATTCATTCAACTGGTGACGTCCCTTAAAGGAAATATAATCTTTACACGACAGCTTTTGCATATCCTGACAGCCGAAAGTTCAGGCAGGATACGATGTCGCGTGGGTAAAAAAACAGGAAAATTATAAACGTCCTAAGTTGACTTTTTGTTCAATGTTTCACAATCTGTCGCGAATTGGAAAAGAAAACTATCCCCCCAAAAATATGGGTCACCGTGCATCCAAGCGAGTTAAATCTAAGCAAAGTTAGCGCAACGGCTACCAGCTCTTATGAGTAGTTATGATATTATTCTTTTTGACGAAATCCAAAAAAAGTCCAAATTTCCCATATATTTCTGGAATCCACCGCGAGCGAGCGAAGCGAGCGAGCCATGATTTCTTATAATGTAAGTCATTTTACAAAGTAAATGGACATTAAAAAATGTGACTTTCTTTACCGTAGTTTTCCAGGAATGCTTGGAAATTCTTAGTAAAGTCTGCCGCTTCGAGTATAAATTCTGAAAGAAGACTTGTCCTCACTTGTGACAAATTTCATCGCTTTCAGCTCTCAAATCACCACTACAAAGGCATAAAAATATTCTAAAGGACTTTTTCTTTCCATTTCGACGTCTTAAAAGGCGTGCTTTCATTCCGGTTATGCAAAATGAACGTCTACAAAATGGAAGCGTGGAGTTCACGGGCGGCCATATTTGTTAGAAATCGGGCCATTCGAAGCTATCCTCGACAAACGTTTAACAACCGACGAGGTTGCGAAGCTTTCCTCGACAAACGTTGAACAACCGACGAGGTTCCAAAACAAAAGAGGAGTTAAGATCGGGGAATATCGGGTCAAAATCGACAGAGTTCGTTGTGGGCTCGGATTCTATTGTTACACTCACTCACTCACTCACTCACTCACTCAAACGGACAGCATAGTAGCTTACGCCTCTTTAGGCAGTAAGCTACAAAAATGAAGTGGCATTTATTGAGATAACTTGTAATGCATTTGTTAAAGATGTTATGGCTTACATATTATAAGCTTATTAGTATTTTGTGAAAGAAGGGGTACGTGACTCAGACAAAGTTTGCTGTCAGCTCAAAGGCTTTGTATGAGCGTGACCCGGCGCGGGGGGGGGGGGGGGGGGGGTACTCCCTTATATGACCTATGCGGGGTCGTGCCGCTGGACAGGGTATGGTTTTTGGCATTTTTGTCCCGAACAGGATATGTAATTTAACGCAAGTCTGTCCTAAACAGCGTATGGTTCCAGTTAAAGTAGCGCTTGTGGTGACTTCCGTTGTCGTGATTAGCATATTCATGCGAAGGTGAAGTCGTTTTCGTTTCAGATTCGTCTACTATTTCTTTAAAGCTCAGATTAATAACCACGCACGAGTCGTGTCCTAGAAAGGGTCCTTAAATAGAGGGTGTTGTTCTACACAGGGTAGGTATTTTCGTTTTTTTTTTTGCCCTAAACAGGATCAGGGTCTCAGTACCTCAGCGGCACCCTTATACCCAAATATTGGTCAATTCCTCCTCCCCCACCCCCCCCGGAGCGTGATGTGTTTTGGATATGAAAAATCGGTGAAATCAGCGGTAAACGTGATTTGAACGTTTTTGCGGGCTTCAAATATAATAAATACAAGGCAATGTTACATTAGGGAGTGAAAAACTGATTCAAGAAATGTAAATTTTGACTTAAAATTCAACAAATTATGTGACGAGGCTGCACGGTGAAATCCGATCATCGGACTTCCAATCTATTAGCCCTCATGCGATACTCATGACTTGTGCCCAAAGGCAAACAGAAAAGTATTTATAGAAATAAGCTTGCATGCGCAGTTTTTTTTTCGAACGTGAGGGATATAGGTAGATTTCCCGATCGCGTCAAAATTAAAATATTAGCGCGCAAATAAGATAACCCTCAATGTAATCGACTATTTCTACATTTTCGGAGTTTGAAAGATAACTGGTCTAAGCTACACCTATCCGTGGTCGTAAATAATCATTTTGTTACCTCATTTTGTTCTGAGAAGAAGAAATGATGTTCACTATGGCCAGATTCAGCAATTCAATGAAGCGAAGGAAGATTGCATAACTGACCGATAATCAATAAGCAGCCATTGACAGATCATCTTGAGCGAAGATTCGTTTTGGCTAGCAACTGTCGATCATTTTCTTAACTGGATTAAGCCCATGCGGCTGGTCATGTATGCAACTCTTCTGGTTCATGGATGCCTGGCTTCTTCCACCTAAGACGCATGCTGTTGGACGCCCAGGTAGATGCATGAGTGGGCACGTAAGCTTTAGGTTCAACAACCACAATACTGTCGTCCGTTTTGGTGACCAGTGTAACCTCTTCTTCTTCATCTGACTTCATGAAATCATCGCATTCACCTCAGCCATATTTCCCTCTTTCTACTCCTCGTATATCCTTGCCCATCTTCAAGTTTTCACCGTACAATCACACTCCACGCGATTAGCTGCTTTGTGCGCAGATGGAGCGAAAAGAACGCGGTTATATGAGTAACACTTCTGGTTAGTTATTTTCACTTCCGGTTATTTTTGTCTTGAAGGAACATTTGAATAGGTGGGGGAAGGGTCTGATGTTTTTGTGTGGGTGTTTGTGAAGGGTCATGCCTTAATCCATTCCAGGAGGTGGGAAGGCCACAACTTTTTTCGTAAAAAATTTCTAAAACACCCCGGCCCACCCCCCCCCCCCCCCCCCCCCCCCAATAAAAAAACGAACCTTCCCTTAAAGGGAGACTACTTTGTACAGGCCCGCAAGGGTTTATTTAGTCTTCCTCCTAATTTTCATTTAATTATTAAAAATCTACCTGTATACATTTATTTTTATGGGAATAAATTGTTACTGTGCCGTTTATCGACACGCGTTTATACAAGCAAAGCAGAACACAAGATCCTGAAAATGACGACGCGAATTTCTTTTTGAGCAAAAGTCCTGTCTTTGAGCTATATTCTGAGGGATACTGATTATGTATTGTAAAGTTTGGAGAGTATATAGGCTGCAATTGGATAAATTGGAGAGCAGCTTACTTTCGAGTATTCGTCCAACGGGTATGGACTTTTCTATTACTACCTGCGGCCGCGTTAACAGCATTAATAAACGCATCCTATCAGTGGAGCCGCAATGGACAGATTATCATTTCTTTCCACCATTATTGAAACCTGCCTTTTTTGGCCATGGACCACTTTACCGCTTCGTTTCTAACGGCTCAGTAGCCTGCGTGGCAAGCGTTCGAAGAGGAAGGGGGAGAATTGAGGCGCGTGAGAACGCAAAGGGCGCGCGAGGAAGGTGGGAAGTGGTTTTGTGTGTCTTACCCTTGGTATGACTTGGAGTCTTATATCAATGCATTTGTCCCAAATAAAACAAAACAAAACAATCCTGGTCCATTTGGTGTAGATTCGTCTAAAACTATTTGTGCTCCTTATAGCCAAGGAAATAGTGTTTTTTGGTTCTAATGCGGGTAGTCAGTGTGTAGCGATGAGTTTAACAGCTATATTGTATAATTTTAGTCGCATGATAACAGTGCGTCAGATCTTGTTGAAATTACGAATTTTGGTAATGAGTTGTATACTTATCTTTCTAATTTAACACAAAAAGAATGCCTTATGTTAACTGAAGTTCCTGATGTTGTTTGTATGGGAGAGTTAACTTTCAATTTATTAGAGTATAGTGAAAGTTATTATGGAAATGTACATTATTTAAATGACAGTATAATAGAAGAGAGTTGTTTACCTTTGTTTGAGGCTTTTGAATCGTTATTACGTGATAATTATAAGTCATTTATTTTGACAATAATAATTTATACAGTCGCTTTTTTTGAGACAAGGGATGGTGTGTTCAAAGTGTTAGATTCACATAGTAGAGAATCTGAATTAATTAACGCGTCTTTGTGCGCCTTCAACCGTGCAATCAAAACACAAAGTCTCAATCGCGTTGCAATGTTTCAATCAAGATGAAACTTCGAGACAATGTTGTTCATGCGATAAAGTAACGACCATAAAAGTTTAAAAAAATCTATCTCGCGGATTTTGAAATATGTAAAAAAGCGCTAAAACTACAATATCCAGGACTCAGTCAAAAACTCTGGTTTCCTATAGAGAATCTCCAAAACTAAAACGAGAAACGCGTTCAAACTTTCATGGTTTCATCTCGTACACTACACACATACACTACACACATAGCAACCGGTTGTCGCCAAAATGTGTCTCAAGGATAAACGAATAGCTACTGAAAACGGCATGTGCTAATCCTTAATGGTCTTGAGAATATCGAAGACAAACCTTAAGGGGGGAAACCCGCCCCCCTTGTACGTCTGAGAGTTAAAGTTATGGCTAACAAAATGGGAGGGGAGGGGGTTAAACTTATTCCAGACAAACATAATAAAAACGTGAAGCGCATGAAGCATCAAAATAAGTTAGCGCTTACGTAGAAATTAATTTTGCTAACGGACTAGATGACTTACACATCAGAAAAGCAAAAGTCCAATAAAACTGTTACAAGCCAAAGCAAGCTAAAGCAACCTACTTGTATTAAGCGAACGCGGATTAAATAATGTTTCAACAAACTTCATATCCTTTCTTTTTGAACACAAGGAACACGCGGGAAGCTTCTCAGTAACTAATCCATTAACGTTTTATTGTTCGCCCACATGCTTCCAGTAAACTACTAACAGTATTAATAGCGGAGCACTTGCCAGGCCGAAGGCCTGGCTGCGCAGCTCCATACTCATAGAACCTGTGCCGTGATTTTTCATGGTCATGGCTAGCGGAATGTTTCGCGGGCGCGTGTGTGCCCGCCCGTGTTGGACAACATCCGGGATCTTAGCAATTTTGTTTTTCGCGCGGCCACACAGCCGTGAGCTCGGTAAACACTTTTGTTGTTTTCTTGTGTCTAGCGGAGAATTAAACTCGTTATTTTCCTGCATTTTTTCGCGGTTTGCTACTCAAGACAGGGATACTAATTAAGGTATACTCAGAAGCCGCTTTAGTGGAAAAAGACGAGCTTTCAGGGATAAAATCTTGCTTCGAGGAACTTCATGTATTACGTTTTTATCAATGCGGGAGATGTTTGTTTTCTACGGATTTCAGAACCAGAAGCGGAGATTTGAATTTCCAAGCAAGCGAGGAACTGAAAGGTAAAACAGATTACAGTTTTCGATGAGAATTTATGTTGATATCAATCTGTGAGTGACTTTTTATTAGTGTTATTGTTAGTTTTGGAGAATTGATTTTAAAACGTGCCTAAATTTAGTTGTATCGATCTCTTGAATTTCATCGAAGAAAGCTTGAACTCGATGAGCTATAATTAAATGGTACGCGTTTTGCTTTTCAACGTAAACTAATGGAGATTTGAATATTTTTTTTCGAAAGAAGATTTTTATGTGTTTGTTCATTCATTAGATAGATTGAAAAGCGATTTTATGTAAACAAAACAAGACTTTGATTTTATAGTACAGTTCTATTTTCACTCGCATCGCCTTATGTAAATATGTTTGTGTATTTTTGCAATTTTTGATTTTCAAATCAGTTTCTCGGGCAATTTTTGACAAACATAAACTGTATTTTATTCGGAAACTAGTGGTACTATTTATTCTAGACAGAGAAAAGTTGTTTTTGTGAACTTTTGTTCGGTCTATAAAAATGTACTGTGCAGACGGTCGCGTAATACTGTTTTTGAGAATTGCTAAAATTGAAAATAGCCCGTTCGTCAATCTTAATTCTTGTGCTTCCAACCTTTCACCTTAGTTAAGTTTCACCTTAGTTAAGTTTCACCTTAGTTAAGCTTGTTCAAAGTGCGACGCTGTTAGGCTTGGGCTATGTATATATATTAAACACAGACTCCTAATGTGGAAGTCAGTTATATGTTCATAAACTTACAGGCATGACAGATATTGGAGTCCAGAAAATACTTGTTCCGGTAGAGAGGTTATGTTGTTATTGTTAAGAAACCTAGATATAAAAAAAGTGCGTAATTAGTGATCAGCTTTTGGCGATGGCAGTAATTGTAGGACGCCAACATTTGTAGAAATGAAATATATTTTAACAAATACTTGTACAACAAACTTCATACTCTTCTATTCACATTACGGGAAGTTTCTTAGTTTCCAATCAATCAATGTTTTACTGTTCGCCCACATGCTTCCAGTAAACTACTAACAATATTAGTAAACACAGGCTCCCAAACAAAAGCACAGGTTTCATATAATTTTTCTACATCGATGTTCGTATTTGACTCTTTCCTCTATTTCTTGAAGCTCTCAAATGTTTGCACGTTAGCATGCAACATCCGGGATTTTAGAAATTTGCAACTTTCTATGCCATATTTTATACCAATGGGTCTATTAAGCAAATTCATTCAACTGGTGACGTCCCTTAAAGGAAATATAATCTTTACACGACAGCTTTTGAATATCCTGACAGCCGAAAGTTCAGGCAGGATACGATGTCGCGTGGGTAAAAAAACAGGAAAATTATAAACGTCCTAAGTTGACTTTTTGTTCAATGTTTCACAATCTGTCGCGAATTGGAAAAGAAAACTATCCCCCCAAAAATATGGGTCACCATGCATCCAAGCGAGTTAAATCTAAGCAAAGTTAGCGCAACGGCTACCAGCTCTTATGAGTAGTTATGATATTATTATTTTTGACGAAATCCAAAAAAAGTCCAAATTCCCATATATTTCTGGAATCCACCGCGAGCGAGCGAAGCGAGCGAGCCATGATTTCTTATAATATAAGTCATTTTCAAAGATTTGTTATGTATTCCAACAACAGAAGCGAAATATAGATCATTTTCTAAGAAAATAAAAGTTGATGAATATAAATCAAAAAAGACAAATGAAATAGTGTCATTAAATTTTGAAATTCGTTTTATTGATTCATTGAAGTTTATGCAAACGTCTTTAGCAAATCTTGTTTCAAATTTACAACCTGAAGATTTTCATAATATAAAAATGTATATAATAACATTGAATTATTAACAAGAAAAGGAGTTTATTCATATGATTATGTTACTTCAATAGATAAATTTCAAGAAACACAATTACCACCAAAGTCAAAGTATTATTCTAAATTAAATGATGAAGATATTTCAGACTTTGATTATGATCATGCACAAAAAGTTTGGTCTTCTTTCAATTGTAAAACTATTAAAGATTATCATGATTTATATTTAAAATCAGATGTATAACTTCTAGCTGATGTTTTTGAAAACTTTCGTAAGACATGCTTAAAACACTGTAATTTAGACCCAGCACAATATTATACATCACCTGGATTAGCTTGGGATGCATGTGTTAAAGAAACGAAACAAAGTCTTGAATTATTACATGATTATGATATGCTAATGATGTTTGAAAAAGGAATTAGATGAGGTATAACTCATATATCAAAAAGATATTCAGAAGGAAATAATAAATATATGGAAAATTATGATCCTGAAAAAGAATCAAAATTTATTACATATTTAGATGCTAATAATCTTTATGGTTGGTCAATGATTCAAAAACTTCCAACACATGGATTTAAATGGATGAATAATAAAGAAATTTCAAAAGAAAATGTATTTAAACTTTTAGAACAAAGAATTATTAATCATGGTTATATATTTGAAGTTGGTCTTGATTATCCAAAGAAATTATGGGAAGAACATAATGATTATCCACTTGCTCCAGAGAAGTTAGATTTTGATGGAGTTGAGAAACTTGTTGGAAAGAATTATGTTATACATTATATAAATCTTAGACAATGTCTTGAACTTGGACTTAAACTTAAAAAAGTACACAGAGGAATAAGATTTATTCAATCAGAATGGATGAAACCTTATATAGAAAAGAATAGAGAATTAAGAAAAGTATCAGAATAGTTTTGAAAAATATTTTTTTTTAAATTAATAAATAATTCAGTTTTTGGTAAAACAATTGAAAACATAAGAAAAAGACAAAATGTAATATTAATAGATAATAAAGAAAAAGGAAAGAAATTATCATGAAAACCAAATTTTGATAGATCAACAATATTTGATCCTTATTTAAGAGGCTGTCCGCGTAAGAACGGATAAGGCAAATTTCGGACCTTCACCGATTTCCCTAATTTTCTCAGTAAAAGACAACCATTATATGACATGAACAAATATCACATTTATTTGGATCAATTCCTTTTTTTTTCCTATTTTGCGAGACGGTTTTCGAGGTCACCTCGAAACTAACAAATTTGCCTTCGGGAACTCGGCGATTAAGCTGTAAATTTAGGGCGCTACCAAAAATTTATTTCTTATCTGAATTACCTGAGTATTTTACATATTAAAGTTTCATCTTTCTTCAATAACTTAAATGTTTAACAATTGTATTTTATAAAATTGTGACTGAGTTATGAATTTTCCTAAAATACCTTTAAAACTCCGGCTACGCGAGTACATTAGCATACCTTTAGTTGAAGACTATTTTTTCAAAAGTGGGACCTAACCTAGAGTCAAGTCTATTATAAATCAAAAGTACTAAGACCAATCTACTGACTCATGGAATAAAATTTGTGGGCAATCTTCCTTGCGCGCCGTACAGAGGTCAGCTAAATTTCCCAAATTTGCCATTTTGACCGAAACCGGAGATAAAGCGGTCCGACTGACATAGACCATTCTTGGAACCCAAAATGTTTGAATTTATTATGATGACAGCGAAATGTCAGACCCTGTAAAGCAAATAAAAATTATTTGTGTTTTAAGCAATTGTTTTTGAAAAAAATATACCTTTTTTCGGTATTCAACAGTAACCTTACTATTGATATGCAAATAAGCTTCAGAAGCGAAACGGTATGCAAATTAGCTTCCCAATGAGTGGTTCTGTTTGCCGACGAACGTCTGCATACTACAAAACGTTTTCTCTAAAAATAATTAACAAGACAAAATATTGCTTCTAACTAGCATTAAAAATATATTCATTTCCCACGATGCGCTATCGCGGTGTTTGTTTTGTACGGGTCACTTGTTCATTTCATTCTACACTGTAATTCAATTAAAACCAATTAAATCAGTAGTGCGTGTCCGCTAGGTGTTTATTTTGTCAAAACCACCTCTTAAATTGGGCAATTTTATTCAATAATTCCAGATATATACCAGACCGATAACCGACGAGATTAGACCCTTTGGTTAATTCGATTAAAACATAAAAAAAATCCTTCCAGACCTTTCGTAAGACGTCGTGTTTTTGTGGCATATTCGGGGCATATTCATTTCCCACGATGCGCTATCGCGGTGTTTGTTTTGTACGGGTCACTTGTTCATTTCATTCTACACTGTAATTCAATTAAAACCAAATCAGTAGTGCATGTCCGCTAGGTGTTTATTGTGTCAAAACCGCCTCATTTCTCTCACAAATTGGGCAATTTTGTTTAATAATTCCAGAGACAACCTTCAAGACACTCAATGTACGAGCGCGCGATGGATATACATAATCGCTTCCAATATTAAACGGTGATAACTCCAAAAATCTAATATTATTTTTTAAATATTTAAAATATTTATTGGCAGGAACATAACCATAGCCCCGAACCTACCGATTTCAAGGTGGTGAAGGGAGGGGGATATCTATTCCGAATCACATGCATTACTTAAAAACCTAACAAACGCTATGGTATGTGGATGGATTATTAGCCAGTTCGGGCTATTTCTTTTCCTGAACGGTCTCGGTGAAATCACGAATCACAGTTTAACAGCAGTTTAACGGGACACGGTTAAACTTATCTTCAGAAATAACGGCTTAAGGTGGCTCGACTGGGTTTTTGAGCGACGATACCGTTTAGCTTTGAGAAACTTGTGTACCACCACAAACGAGCCAACGGAAAATCGATTGCCACAGCTGTACTAGAGAAAGATTAAAGTTTCAGATGAGATTAGTTTTCTGGAAATCGGAGTTGCCAAAGCAACGTTATGACGTCACTTCCTGTTTTACATAATACCGAATTACTTGTCATCAAGAGATAATTTTGGAAAACGCTTGCTGGATCTTCGACCTGACGTACTTGTCCTTAGGTCTACAAAATTTTACAAATTTCTATGGAAACTTTTTAATTCATGACAATTTTAATAAGTGTAGGGTCACCTTTGATGAAAAAGCGAAATAACACTCCAGACCAGATCATATTGAAGGTAATATTTCTGAAATCCAAACACAGCGATTTCCTTGAGATTTTTACCTAAGGTATCTGGATGGTATAAAATTCATGTAAGACCAAAACATTATTTCATCAAGCCCTGTAGACATAAGTTTTAATAACATTTCAAAATTGTTTTGTTTTTGTTGTATTTTAACACCTTAAAACTTCACTCGAAAGTTTTTCGAAAACGCTTCCATAGAAATTTGTAAAATTTTGTAGACCTAAGGACAAGTACGTCAGGTCGAAGATCCAGCAAGCGTTTTCCAAAATTATCTCTTGATGACAAGTAATTCGGTATTATGTAAAACAGGAAGTGACGTCATAACGTTGCTTTGGCAACTCCGATTTCCATAAAACTAATCTCATCTGAAACTTTAATCTTTCTCTAGTACAGCTGTGGCAATCGATTTTCCGTTGGCTCGTTTGTGGTGGTACACAAGTTTCTCAAAGCTAAACGGTATCGTCGCTCAAAAACCCAGTCGAGCCACCTTAAAACTTTCCCGAACCGCTGAATACATAAAGGCCTCTTCCCGGATAACGATTTTCCCCTTCATTATCCTGAAGTTCGTGAACACGACTAAGTATAGTGGGCTCCTGACTACCCAAGAAACTGAAACAATTGACTACAATGTCACGATAAATGTATGTATAGGCCCGGGGGGACTCCCATATAAAAATGACCGGGATGCTCGTCGTACTTTTTAGGGGTAAAAATTTGTAGATTGGTACCGCTTAAGGTGCTAAAATATAAAAGGACTACCATTAAAATTGTTGCGGTACTTTTTAGGGTATGATAGAATATGACATGTGTTGTTTTAGAACTGGTACCTCTTAGGGGCAAAACCAGCTCCATTTAAGTCACGCCTATCAACGAGATTCTGGGACCTGTAAGGGTGTTTTTTATATGGGAGTCCCCCCGGGGATATAGGCAAGTGTTTTTTTACTTACGTAATCATCTTCAAAAGATTTGGCGGTTTTCTCAACCCAATGTTTTAACACTGGTAATCCTATGACATTACGGCATGCAAAACAAGCGTAAAATAAAATTGTTTTCATCTTTGTCATGACTGCAATGCAATGGATGACTGCTAAAAAGGTACAGTAAATGTTATAATACAAGAGACCCTGTCTAATAAGCATCTTGTTTTTAGGGGGAGAAGAAGAAACACAGAAAAAAAAAATATTTTTTTTACAGGGTCATACTGTACTTTTTACATGCGACCGCTGTTGTTACATATAAAGAAAGCAAACCAATGAGACCAGGAATAACATTGGCTTGACCCATTCCTCTGTATCGTAAATGCTATAATAAGCAACTGTTTCTGCTCCATGTCATCTTCAAACAAAGGCCCCCCTCTCAACCTCGTCCCCAGGGCCTACTCCGCTTTCAAAATGGCGGGGCGAGGACAAGGCTGCCAAATCGCTAGAAATAACTTCCGTAATTGCCATTTAATCATGCGTCACATGACAAAATACTCCAAGTATTGACCTTGACCACGGGTTTCTACGCCCGGCCCGGAATTTTGAAGGCGAAAAAGACCTGCGGACGAGCTTGGAACCCGCGCCTTTTTTATAAGCGCACAGTTTCAAGATGGGGTTAATTTATTTTACTGTCAACCAGCCGGGATTTTCAGTGGATGTCCACTACTTTAAACGCGTAGTAATTAATCAAGTTACATCTAGCTCATGCAGCACCAAGCTTATTGAGAAAAGCACGTACACTCTTCTATAAAGGACATCAGTTGTTCAATGAGATGCTTCTTTCTGTCTCTGGATTTGAATGGTATTTCAAAATTTCCCAAGATCTGTTTTAGCATTGCCAAGTTGAACTGATTTAGCTAGACAAGTATTTCCTAGCGCACTCGCGCAAGTTGAATGCATCATATGATAAAGTATGTTGAGGTCTCAATTCGTAAGCGACCTCCGCGATAAGCCTTTGCCTTTCGAATTCTTCGTCTTCCAACTACAGATCTCTAGGGGTAAGGTCGATTTCTGCTGATACCTGTTGTGTTCTTCTAGTCGCCGCGAGGTGAGAAAAGAAACCCTGCACCTAGCTCTTGGTCAACCATTCTTCCCTAGCAAACAACCGATTGTTTTGCTCATCACTTGCCTTGCGCATATCGTTAGAAACCTGCTGAGGGACTGCCTCCTGCCCCGACTGCTAACCAAGGTCAAACTTTGCGGTAAAGTATCTCTTAACTTTGTCTGTAGATCTGGAGGATCCAGCTCGTGGTTTAGCTTGGGCCCATCCCATCTCGACAGCTTGGTCTGACGGTGGCGAATCACTTTCATTCTACATGGCTTTCATTCTGCATGACTTGCATGGCGTATCAGTAATGTTTACTGCTGTATAAACCTGTCCCCCAGTTCCTGCGAAGCTGATCATAGAACGTGTCCTACCTATTTATTGCAGAGTCTCCAATGTCCAAATGCGATTAGAGCTCTGAAAATGTTTAGAACCTCTTCACGCATCCGGGCTCCGAGCACTCAAAACTATCCAGGATCTTTGCATTTTTATACACGTGTATCTTTAAATTATAAAGAGACACTGTCACCTATTTTTAGTATCACTTTGAAAAGCCAAAAAACATATTTGTTTCAATGGAAACCTTAAAATAATGGTCCAGTTTTGTTAACAAATACTCTACCAGTGCACAGAAACTAGTATTCGTTATCTTTGGCTGCGGATGGCCAGGATGGAAATGGATTGCAACTTGAAACAATTGGCCAATTTCAACTCCTCCCAAGAGTCGTGGAAAAATCGCAGAACAACTTATTATGGTTTGTTCTTTCTTGAAGAAATCACTTTGTATTATCTTCTTGGTGTTCTAAAAGCAATTATGTTTGAGTAAAGGTACTTTTTCATATATTTAGTGTATTTTGACCAAAACACAGCACAATCTGTGTGACAATACCCCTTTAAGAGCAAAAAATCACCAGTAATAACAAGGCCGGTGCTGTCTTGACCTTGTGAAACTAGCTGGTCAAAAGGAATCTCTTTGCCAAGACCTATTCCGTATGATCTCCAAACACGAATGCCTTTCTGCTCAAATTGGATATTGTGTAGCTCGCTGAAGCCATCGATCTTTTTCACTTCTAAGGTCTTTTTAGCCTAATCGACTGCGCGAACACACGCAGACGTACCAGTTTTCTGGTCATTTGGAAAGTGCTTTTCTCGTGTATGGTATTGTAAGAATATCATGACCTTCGTCGTAGAATCGTTATATGCATGTTTTCATGCGGGGTTTCCTGGCGCAGAACTCCAGAACCATCTTGTCTGTGTCGATGCTCATATCCCTGTACGCATGTAGAAGCGCGAGCCCAGAGACCTTCTCTGCTCCGTAGTGGAGTACGTCTTGACCCTTCGCATGCAACTGAATGATCGTTCCGGAGTTGCTGTTGACACTGGCATCGTCAAAAGAATTGTGAGAATAGCAGTGACATTGGGGTACTGCTCCTTATTTGTGAGGCACAGGGTATCTTGCAGAGTTGATTGTTTCTCTGAAGCAAGCTGCTTCCACTTTGACTTCCACCTCACAAGTTCGCCATCAAAAATAACTCTCTCTGTCAAGTCCTTGGCGTAGGTGCAAAAGATCTTCTCTGTTGTATCCGGATATTTAAGTTGAGCTTTGTGCCGGATGAGATATTACCCAAAAGTCTTTTAAGCGGGCTTACAGTCTGGGACGCCCCAGGGTGTGCTCAACTCATCGGTTTTTAAACATGCATTTTTATACGTCTTCCTAAGCTTAATCGAATTAACCAAAGGGTCTAATCTCGTCGGGTATCGGTCTGGTATATATCTGGAATTATTGAATAAAATTGCCCAGTTTAAGAGGTGGTTTTGACAAAATAAACACCTAGCGGACACGCACTACTGATTTAATTGGTTTTAATTGAATTACAGTGTAGAATGAAATGAACAAGTGACCCGTACAAAACAAACACCGCGATAGCGCATCGTGGGAAATGAATATATTTTTAATACTAGTTAGAAGCAATATGTTGTCATGTAAATTATTTTTTTAGAGAAAATGTTTTGTAGTATGCAGACGTTCGTCGGCAAACCGAACAACTGATTGGGAAGCTAATTTGCATACCGTTTCGCTTCTGAAGCTAATTTGCATATCAAAAGCAAGGTTACTGTTGAATACCGAAAAAAGGTATATTTTTCAAAAACAATTGCTTAAAACACAAATAATTTTTATTTGCTTTACAGAGTCTGACATTTCGCTGTCATCATAATAAATTCAAACATTTTGGGTTCCAAGAATGGTCTATGTCAGTCGGACCGCTTTATATCCGGTTTCGGTCAAAATGGCAAATTTGGGAAATTTAGCTGACCTCTGTACGGCGCGTAAGGAAGAGTGCCCACAAATTTTATTCCATAAGTTAGTAGATTGGTCTTAGTACTTTTGATTTACAATAGACTTGACTGTAGGTTAGGTCCCACTTTTAAAAAAAATAGTCTTCAACTAAAAGTATGCTAATGTACTCGCGCAGCCGGAGGTTTTAAAGATATTTTAGGAAAATTCATAACTCAGTCACAATTTTATAAAATACAATTGTTAAACCTTTATCTTATTGAAGAAAGATAGAACTTCAATATGTAAAATACTCAAGTAATTCAGATAAGAAATAAATTTTTGGTAGCGCCCTAAATTTACAGCTTAATCGCCGAATTCCCGAAGGCAAATTTGTTAGTTTCGAGGTAACCTCAAAAACCGTCTCGCAAAATAGGAAAGAAAAGGAACTGATCCAAGTAAATATGATATTTGTTCATGTCAAATAATGGTTGTCTTTCACTGAGAAAATTAGGGAAATCGGTGAATGTCCGAAATTTGCCTTATCCGTTCTTACGCGGATAGCCTCTTAATTGCAAGTTCATATGAAAAAAAAAAGAAATATTTTTTTAATAAACCGATTTATGTGTGTGTTATGCGCAGGATATATCGAGGCAATTAGGAAGATCATTTATATATATTAAAAAGAGCAGAGGTCCCAGTATACTTCCCTGGGGAACCCCGCATGTTAATCTACTTGCACTGGATAACGCTCCATTGACACTGCATTTTTGGGATCTATTACATAAGTAGGACACAAAAAATCGTAGAGCATTTTGATCAACCCCATAGTTCGCAAGTTTCCGCTGTGACTTCGATCCGGACGCAGTTTCTCTGCATACTATCCGGTGGTGTAATTGGAAAGGGGAAAAGCACCGTGTAGCAGGCCCGGTCCCGTCGCCTACCATGGTTTCTAAAGGAGTCACCCACGCTTCCCCGGGGGATGTTGTTTTTCGTGACCCCAATCATTTCGTGGCAGGGGAGTTGAGCAACCATCAGTCCTTTTGGAAGTCCATCTTGGAGCAGAATCAACATAAAGACAATATTTTGTCTTACATTGTCCATGGGGTCGAAATTCAATATTTTTTCGTTCCATTTAAGGGCGACTTTCAGGGAAAACGCTATGATTCAGCAACCCCACTAGCAGTCTTTTTCCCCAACAGTAAGACCTGCTTGGAATTTGAAGAGTTTATTTCCTCCACTATCCTCGGCCGTGTTCAAAACCTGTGGCAACTCGCTCGTCTCGTCCTATCAAGATAGCCGGTGAACTTCGGTCTGAAATAGCTCATTGGCGTTTACTAGATTCTTGGAGTGGTTTTCTCCCATGGGTGGACGAACGCCATACGATTATTAAAGTTACAAGCGATGCGTCCCAGTACGCGTGGGGTGGCATAATTTACAACCCCGTAGGTCCACGTTTGGAGTTTGGAGTCTCTCTCAAATTGCCGTGTGGACGCCCATGTGGATTCCTAAACATTAATTCAAACTTGGAAGAAACAGGTTGGTAAAAGCAGACCATTGAATGATGCCCTGAGGGATATTTGCATCAAGTCCTACTTTCCCAGAACATTTCTCTCAAATTGCAATACGTTCCTTCCTCCCTTAATCAAGCCGACAGTCTTTCCCGTGTGCTATCTGATAGCGACTGTATGCTGGCACCCGCACCGTGGAAGAAAATTGAAAACCTCTTCGGCCCACACACAATCGATCTGATGGCTCTCGACTCCAACTCTCAAGTCGGCCGTTCTAGATCTACCCTTCCTCATTTCACCCCGTTCCTCACACCCATCTCCAGTGGTATCAATGTTTTTGCCCAGCATATTTCCTCCCAAGGAAACGCGTACGTTTTCCCGCTGTTTGTGCTAGTCGGCCCTCTTCTTCGTTTTCTCGACTCGGCCTCGTTTCCGTTTACTATTGTGGTTCCCAGGCTCGCTCCTCTTCCATATTGGTGGCCTCTGATCAAAGCTAGAGCAACTCGCTCCATCATTCTGGGACGTAAAACAGATTGCGACATTCTATTATTTCCGTCACCCCACAACGTTTTTTTCCTGGCGACCCTTGTTATGGGACCTATATGCCTTCAGAATTATTCATTCTCCTCCTGTCGTTTTGCCTTTAGTTCCAACGTCCCAGGATCTGGAAGCAGCCGCCCCTTGCCCTGAGTGTGGATATCTCAACGATATGGATTACAATTTTTGCCAGTGATGTGGTTTCCACAACACCTCTCTAGCCCCCGGCAATCCTTCGAAACGTCTTAAAATTGACTCTTCACGCTATTAATAACCGTTTGTCACAGTTGGCTGAAGTAAAATCTAGCAAGAGCTACGAGCACCAGAAGTTGTCTTTGTGTAACCAGCTGATTAACTTTCTTTTTTCTCTTCCCGTTCCCAAGACTCTTCACTCGGCATCCCCTGCTGACGGCAGGAAGTTTTTAGTGTGGAAAGATAACGCGAGTAAAATTGTAGTTCACCGTTTGGCCTGTCCCGCTTTGGGTCAACATAAGGACAGCTCCTGCTCTTGTCCCACTCGCTTGGCTGCTGGAACTGTAGATAGTACCATAGGAAAGCTTAGATCGATATTTGTCCAAGAGGGATTGGGGGTTGAATGAGATGATCGCTTGGGCATTGGCAACCCTGTCTCCCACCCTTCCATTAAAGCTTATTTGAAGTGCGTTCGAGAGGAACAAGCTCAAGCTAGGGTGCAACCCCAAAAAGACATTCCTCTTTTTTCAGATAAATTCTTGGCTATTGCTCGTTTTATTTTAACTAAGCTTAAGAACACTTGTATTTCACCTTCTCTTTTATATCTCCTTAGCAGAGACCTGAGTTTTTTCTCAATTAACTTTTTGTCTGGGGACCGTTTCTCGGAGAACAAAATCTAGGGATGTTCTCTTTTTCCCAAGCTCCTCAGGACTTCTTTTCAACCACACCTTTGGGAAAACGTGAAGAGGGGGTTCTGCGCACTCGTTTTCGGTTAGGCGTTGTGACGGCTCCATAATTTGTCTTGTTCGGAATTTTGAGCTGTATTTAAGTATTTGTCGTTTGATCAACATTAAAATTTCAGAGGGTTACTTGTTTCGCGCCACCACAAAGGCAGGGTATGTCTCGGACAAGCCTTTCATTGGCTCCTCTGTTTATAATCGTTTCAAACAGTATCTCAAGGACACTGGCCTTGATGCAGTGGAAACACCTCACAGTTTTCGTGCCGGTTGTTCTATTACCCTAGGGCTTTTGGGGATTCCAAAGGTAGCTATTGCTAAACACTTAGGTTGGCGCTCTATTGGCATGGTAGATCACTACAATGATTTGGGAAATTTTGCGACACCCGAAAACCCAGCTAAAGCTTTGTCATCTGCAGCCTGCTCTGATGGTTCTTCACCTTCTAAGAATGTAGCGTCCTCGTATAAGGCTTTTAATGAACTGAAGAATTTCAGGCCTTCCTTCTTGTAACTCATGCGGCTAAAAGTTAGAAATAAAGTTAGAAATTTTGAGTTGTGGGGAAAGATACGTTTTTTCTCCCATGGTCTTCGCCCATTGTCTATCGATCTGTTATTTATTGAGTTATCCGGAAGTGGCCGCCGTAGGGCTCGCTTCTTCCCATAACTCATACTAGCTTGGAGTGTTTGGGAGTAAGGGCTCCAAGTGGGAATATATTACTATTCTCACTGGGGCCATCACACACAAACGTTCCCAAATCAGCTAGAATTCCATTGTTTCTACACCGAGCATCCGTGAGCTCATAGGGGGTGGTGTTGTGCATATATTAGATGGTTTTGTATAAATACGC
Source organism: Cladopsammia gracilis (assembly GCA_022457155.1). Classification (NCBI taxonomy): domain Eukaryota; kingdom Metazoa; phylum Cnidaria; class Anthozoa; order Scleractinia; family Dendrophylliidae; genus Cladopsammia; species Cladopsammia gracilis. Next base: position 82,893 of record JAJGOT010000648.1, read on the forward strand.
CGTTGTTATCCGGTTTATTCCTCTCTTCGCTCTAACGGCCGCCAGACGTTTGCTTGGCGCCCATCCCTCCTCTCCGCAGCGATGACCAGACGTATCCTTTCATTTCTAAGCTCCCGCTCCATTTCGCCTCCAGGCTCGCTTCTTCCCATAACTCATACTAGCTTGGGGTGTTTGGGAGTGAGGGCTCGAACTGGGAATATATTACTACTTTACTGGTTCCTTAATCTCAAATTAAAAGATCGAAAAAGGGTGATTGCTCGCCGGTTCATTTGCGTGAGCAGGTGTTAGAGGTCTAAATACACAATCCACTAGCCAATAAGGGTGCTTACTGCATTAAAAGTTATCGCCTGGTATTTGATAGGCCTTTACGTTTAATCTATTCTAAATTCAGGGTTGTTTTGCATCTGTCGTGCTGAATTCTGAGATAAACTTGTTAAGAGGAAACTAGCGACGATTAATCCCAATAAATTAGTCAAAAGGTCGAATGATGCCATGAAATATGAAATTACAATACATTGCAAACAATTCACTCCGTTTGTTAGTCACTTAATTCCTATCACAGCGCGGTATTTACAATAGGAGTACATGTTTCACGGTTGACGGCACAGAGGGTAGTTGACGGTGAACAATAATTCTTTGACGGTTAAGCCTGTCTATATTATTTTTTTTAAATAGGCTGGCTTAGTGTCTTGTTTTGTCTTGTCTAAGTGTGATGTTTTGTTAATTTATATATGATTATGAGTGAAATAACTTTGTCCAACTTTAGCCTTAAAGATTAGCCAAATGCTATAAACAAAATAAACGAAGATCTTCAGAGAATATGCGATTGGACGTTTAATAATAAACTCTTACTCAATCCTGATAAAAATACGCTAATCATCTTCGGTTGCAGACGATGGTAAGTAAGGTTGAAGACTTCCATCTGTTCTTGCTGGGCAAAGAACTATCACCAACTAAATCAGCGAAAGATCTAGGAGTAACACTGGACTCTAACTTAACATACAACGACCATTTTATAACATCCACTGTATCTACTTGTATGTCACGCCTGGGCCAGATAAACTGGGTGGAGCACGCGTTGAACAATGACACCCTGACCTTAGTCATCAATGCTTTTGTATTCAGTAAGCTTTTTTACTGTTCCAACGTTTGGAGTAACATATCCAAACAAATAAGCGGAAGAAATACGACCACGTTACTCCAGCTCTGCTCCCTATCCGGCAACAACTATGCTATCGAAAAGACGTCAAGGCCTTCAAATGTATGACGCAATGCGCACCAGAGAACTTAATAGAACAATTCATAAAACGATCTGACGTCTCGTCGCGCACAACCAGGAATTCTCAGACATTTCCGATCCCTCTCCTCAAAACAGCAAAGGACAGATAATCTTTTTCATAATAGGACTGTCAAAATCTGGAACTTACTGAACCCCTCACTTAAGTTATGTAAGAGAGTAAATGACAGTAACTTGCAGTACTGAATTAATACTAGGTTATCTTAAAGATAGCGATTGCTGCGCACGTGCGTGATTAGGCTTGGATAAATTCTGCTCATAAAATGGCTTATCCTGCCCGCTGGCAATGCTCGTAAAAATCGCTCATTCTGCTTGGTACTCTAAAAAAATTCGGTCCTACTGGCCTTATGTATTTTCGCAAATATGGAAGGGAGCTAGGCCTAACCCCTACCGGTAATACTAATTAGATTTTCATTATGCGTTGTAATTCATCATGACTTCAAAGTATATGATATAATCATCTGAGCGTGTTTTAGCTAATAATCACATTAATCACAAGGTATTTTCCATTTCTTTTGTATTTAGTTTTCAACTGTTCTTACAACTGTTATGCATATCATTTTGCTTGAGAAATTACATATAAAATCAATTCCTTTCCATCTTAATTACAGTTTTTTTTGTCATTGTAGACACCAGTTGCTTGTGTTTCGAGAATAACTTCAATGATGTCGTCGTCCGAAAGTTCATCAAAGTCTTTGTTGATGTTATCATGCTCGTCTTTTTTGAAGAAACTGGATAATTGTTGAATAGTGTGATCAAAAAGTTGTAAAGACATTGATTTTTTTGAAATGAAATGAAAACACGCCTTTTAAGACTTCAAAATGAAAACAAAAGTCAATAGGAAGATTTGTATGCATTTAAAGTGGTGGTAAGAGAGCAGAAAGCGTAAACTGGAAAGCGTAAGTGCGAAATTTAAATCTGATTTTGTTTACACGCACAACTGCTCAACCTAATGTGGCCGAGTTTTGGCTTTGGTTTCTTTTAGGAGTGTCTGGCTAGAAGCGAAAAACAACTGTATTAACGCGCGCTTAAAATAGGGAATTAATGTAGTCAAATTGCATCAGCAAAGTACAAATTAAAGTTCAAAAATGAAAAAAATCAAATTTGAAAAGTTAAAAAAGAACGAAATGTCACTCACAAATTGTGCAAACACAATATGTCACATTCCGGACATATGTAGTTGCTTTTTATCAGGCTTTTTCTTTCAACCATGCAATTGCTGACTCGAGAGAAATTACTACGTTTAGAAACTCGTAAATATTCATCGTTTTCTCTCAAAATAGTCAGGTGGCTTAATGATATGATCGTGACAAGAGTGATAAAAGCATGAAATTTGGCACACAATTTGCTTATGCTTCATCAAATAATATTAGAAGGGGTGCCCGAGTCAATCTGCTTAGGTGTCCGTTTTAAAGGGATATTTAGTTTTGACAGAAATCAAGATTTGGGTTGCCTGTGGTGTAAATATGTTTTAATCGGCTAAAAGCCCAGAAATGCTTACCAAATAAGCATTTTAGCGGTTATCTATGTATTTTGTGGTTTTGTAATTCATTTTTGTGAATTTTTGAAAAAACTGACCCTCTAAGTAGCAGAATTTTAAAAACAGACACATAGGCTCGGACCCATGCCACTCTCGGTCATCCAAAATGGTGACCTGTGTGTCAATCTGTTGAGTCTATAAGTATCTGAAGAAAATGTGATAATTCTTTGCAAAAAAACTTGAATATGGTGAAATTATGTGTAAAACATAAAAATTAAAACATTTGTTTATCTATTAGAATGGTTTTAAGCCCGGTTTGAGTGGCTTATCTTAGAATTATTGTCGTCTTTTCAATGCTTCTGTTTGAGTTCTCTGAGTTCATCATTGCTGGTCTGAAAGTAAAACATCTGTAAATACCCTGCACCAGAAATCTTCCAAGGAACTTTCTGTCTCGTTTCATTTTAAGTCTTTGCACATGTTGTTTCATTCTTTTTTATTATTTTTACTGAAGTGACTTAGAAAATATTCCTCCGACAGAGGTATATAATATCTTATTAGATGTTTTGGTGTGTGGTATTGCTGTATATTTTTACAAGTTGTGCTGTATTTTGCAAACAAGTAAAAATATACAGCGATACTACACACCGAAACATCTAATAAGTGATTTATTATGCAACATAAACTGTTATAATGAGTTTAACAAAGAAAACTCTATGAGAGAAAGTGTATCAGCATGGGTGCGCGCGCAGAAGCAAACCGGTTTTCTACTGTACAAATAATTACCGAACCGGTTTTCTACTGTACAAATTATTAACTGTACGAATATCACGGCATATTTATACTCGTTTCGTGCGTTATTCGTGCGATATTCAGTACAGTTCGACAATAAATCACAATGTTAGTGATAGAGTATCGGTAAAAAATAATGTACCGACAATTAAGATAAACCCGAAAGTTTTAATTCGATAGAACAAAACTGCAAATTATATAATCGCTTTTACTCAAGGTAAAAGTGGAGCTACAGCTTGCTATCTAAACAATATGAATTTTAGGATGCACTTCTGCTACATGCTCAGAGGGCAGTATACCAGGGAGGAATTTGGACGTCATCAGAACAAGCAATGCAGGATGTTGTCAAAGGAGAGGGCAACCAGTGGCAACCGGTTTGGATGACTATCCCCAAAGTGTCGGCTGTGTGCAGCGAGCTGAGCTGTGTGCAGAGTGCTGATCAAGTGCACCTGCAAAGAGCGCTGTTCAAGCTGCAAGTGTGCTAAAGAAAAGTTGAAGTGCACGCGATTGTGTAAATGTGGTTGCCATGACAGCAAATCTTAGAACAAGGTTGCCTTTGCGCATACCAAAATATTGATCCCTCAGACGAGACATTTGCTCCGGGCGTGAGCGCTATTGTTTTGCTTTTGGATTTCTATTGTTTTAGCTTTTGTTTTAGTTTTAAGAACGGTATGCATTACTAATGTTGGGGTTAAACCAAAATCTTTCCGATATTAATACTATCTTACTTGTTTATTGTGTAACCTTGAAGCGCGGGGTTTCCATGATAAAGCTGTGATTTCTTTTCTTCTGATTTCCCTTGTTCTCACCGCTAGGCCATGCACTGACAGACGAGCAAGCGAACGTAAACACGATGCCGACCAAAGGAATCCAAAATGCACTCAGTCGAAGCATCGTGCAGCTGAAAAGTGCAAAATGACGGAGGTTTTTTCGCTTGAACCAAAGCAAATTTCTCACCAAAATGTTTACTTAAACGAAATTGTTCACTTCAAGGTCAAAATGACGGTACTTTTTTTTAAAGTTATTAAAATATTTTAACGTTTCAAGATAGAATAATAACCATAGTACTGGAATCCGAGTGTGGATTTCAGAAAAGTAACTCAGAAATGCGTGAAATTTTGACTTTCCTTTCAAAAAATGATCTTTTAGCATTGATTTTAGGGTCAAATTGGAAGCCTGGTGACGAGTGAAAATACTATATAGGCAAATGTTACCCAATTTTTTGCCATGGCGAGCATTTCTGTTGGTTTTTACAGCAGGGAACGTCCACAAATGTATATTGGCTAAGGGAAAGGCACATTTGGGAAGGTTTTAGGAATGTACGGTACATAAGCATTCCCAGATTTGATGTAAGGGAAGACGCGGTCAATTTGCACACAATTTTCCCTACTTATCTGCTACAGTTTTTATGACCGAGCGGAGACTGGGCACTAGTTCTGTAATAAGGCTTTGCTGACGCTATTTGTAATCCAATTTTCATTACAATAGCCTAGTACATATGCAAGTGATTAAAACAAGATAAAAAATGCAAATTTATTTTTAAATGGTGGTAAAATAAATGTGTTGACAATTGCACCACAGGCAACCCAAATCTTGATTTCTGTCAAAACTAAATATCCCCTTAAAACGGACTCCTGAGCAGATTGACTTGGGCACTCCTTCTAATATCATTTGGTAGAGCATAAGCAATTTATGTGCCAAATTTCATGCTTTTATCACTCTTGTCACGATCAAGCCTAAATTCTGCATTAAGCCACCTGACTAAAATAACAATTTCACTCGCCATGTGATCGCTACATGAATTCGCTATTTTAGCGCGCACTAATAGAGTTGTTTTTCGCTATATAGCGCGGCACTCCTAAAAGTATACCTAAGCCGAGTTTTCTAAATTTTCTCAAAAACTACTGATAACAGAAAGAAACAGTCAATAAAATATTTCTTACAAAGTAAATGCACATTCAAAAATGTTATTTCCTTTACCGTAGCTTTTCAATAATTCTTGAAAATTCTTAGAAGTCTGCCGAGTGTGAATTCTGAAGGAAGATATACTCTCACTTTGTTATAAATCTGGATAAATGGATTCTGACAAGGGCGTAGCTACCTGTACGTACGTACGCATGTGCGTACCTGAAAAAGTCGAAAAAATAAGTAAAAATGAATAAAAGTATACGACATAGATTTGGTGATTGTGCGTACCTCTCAAAAAGCCTTGGCTACGCCCATGGCTGTTCTTCAAAGGACGATTTAATCGCTTTTAGCTCTCTTGCCACCACTTTAAGCTTTCAGCTCTCTTACCTACTAATATACCAAGTGTAATGAATACTCACCTTCAGAAGCGATCGAGGTCCGACAATATAAAATACTGTTTTCATGTGTTTAACGGAAAGCGAATGACGCATAATAAAGGAACGCATCAGAATGACGCACGCAAAGAGTTGTGGTACAGCGTTTCCTAGGAAACGATTGCATCTTCAGCATGGCTCACAAAGGATTGTGGATACTTTCTGCCTTTCTTGATTATGAACTGCTGCTCCGCTCACTTCGTTCGCTGCGCAGCAATAATTACATAAATGTTTTCAGCCTGATATACATCATGCAACCATTAAGTCTATATATCGTTATATATTATATATACACAGCAAAAACGCACTTTTTGCAAATGAGTAAAACTGACTCGTTTTTATCTCGTTAATGCGCATGCGCATTAAACGAGATTTCGGAATCAGTCACGAAAAAAGGGACAAAAGTTGTTAACAAAATTTGGTAAACTTTTGTCCGCGGGGGGCGGGGGGGTCCTCTTTCTTCTTTATAGAAGCTATATTAGGGCATTGAAGATATGGTTGCTTAAACCGGTTAGGATTTCAAGAAGGGCGTCACATACTGCACCTAAATTTTTTGGCGAGCACCCCCGGACCTATTGTTAATTTCCCTAGGGTATTGGGATGTCAGAACTTGTCATGAACTTGTCATATCTCACATTACGTTACCGCAAAGGCATTAAGTTCTTCTTAAGTTTCGATATCTCACGTTACCTATCAGCTTCAATAATTTGTCGTAAAGCCACTAAAGCTGCTTTAGAAGGGTAAAAATAGATCAAATGCGTTTTTTGGCAAACGCAGTTTGAGAATTTCACGATGTATTTTTACGAATGGCGTCGTTTTAAGAAAGTTAAATGGGACGGGTAAGTTTGTGTTTTAATATGAGCGATATGGCAGAGCAAAATAGCATGAAATTTGCGTTTGTTCTATTTTTGAAACATTGCTATTACGGTTTGATTATGCAATAGTATGGGAAAGACGTCATAGTTTTGTTGATTTAGCTACCGTGTACAAGGAAATTTTGCGGATTGTCCGACTGAATTTGTTTTGCGGGAGGAAATTTTTGCGGGTCGCGGAGACAGCTAAAATTTTTGGTTCTATTTGCAATTCTTCGACAACCACAAAGTGATTACAGTGGCAGTAAAGCTCACTGTCGTTGCAGATAATAATTAAACTGATCACAGTACGCGGGTGGCGGCTTAGAATTTTAAACATGAACGCTTATCAGCATAAGTGGAAAAGCGTTATTTCCTGAATTATTCTAGAGCTCTCACGCAAGTATGAACCTACCTGCCATGATCTATCAAGAAACGAAACATAATTATTATCAATTCGCTGTTCTGACTCAAATGAGTTCAGATTCAAATGCTGGTTCATTTGGCTCGGATGGTTTTATGCCGGTGATCAGTTGCTTATACGCGCCACACTGTGAAAGAAATTTCCGGGAAAGTTTAAAATTTTACAAGATTTTGGTCTATTCTCTTGCCAAATAATGCCATTTCAATGTAATCGATTTTTGTTACAGTTAGCGTAAACTTCGAGTTCTACGAAGGGTTCGAATTTAATCAATTTTTGCATAACCGGAATTAAACTGGATAAAAATGTACGACGATATGTCGTGCACTTGTAATAAGCTGAGCGTGCAAGGCCTATAGCCGTGTGGTTTTAACGCAATGAGAAGTTCGTAGACAATATAATAATTAAGGCCTTTAAAAATCAGTTTAAATCATTAATTCAAATGGATGGACTCAATACCTATTTAGTTTACTTCTAATTCAAAAGATAAATAGTATTGAAATATTTATGAAGAGGAATTTAACCGTTGCAACCTCTTAAAACTGCATTTTAATATCTATATCCTTGGTGCACTATATTAAATTTTTCTTAATAGGTTTTTAGAAGACTTACCTTCTACTTGCAGCTGAAAAAGCTAGGCTACATTCATCTTCGCTCGATTCCAGGGGCTTATAAAGTTCGCTAGAAATTGAGGTTGCGGTGATGGTTTTATCAGGATTATCGCCATCGCCCTTGCTACTTGGTTCAAACAGGTCACTGCTGGCTATTTCAGAACTGACAGGATTCGCGGTCTCATCTGTTTCGTAAGGGTCACTTGTGACAGGACTGTTTACTACATAAGACATTGTAAGAACCCGTTTCGATTTTTCAACAATTTCATCTAAAATTGTATCGCTTGAAATACCCTTTGTTGCCATAAATATATATATACAAGTCATCCTCCAGCTCTGTGGTCGTTGCAGCGCCTAGAAATCCGCAGCCAAGAGCACAGATACAATAGTCCACAACACCCGTGACTACCGAAAACAATTCGTGATCGCGGCACACATGAAACATATGTCAATCAACTTTTTTGATGTTTCAGAATGATGCACTTATACAAGCACGCAAAAACGTGCATATCTATTTCAGTAGATAGAAGGCGGAACGTTCATTAAACAGATTACAGAATCGTCGAGGCTACAAGAAGAAAATCATGCGTCGGACGACCGGTCCTCGTGCCGATATCAAGTGGCATTTTGTTACGGAAAGTGAAAAGGTTAGAACCTTTAAAAGATCAGGGCCACGGCTGCAATCATCCGAAGTACAGGAATACGGATAAATTTTCAGAAGGTAATCTGATCCGCTGTATTTTATTTTAAAAGTGCATGCAATGTGCGAAAATAGTGCCTTACATCAAGTTTTTCTGTCTATATATTGATTATATATTGGTAAGGTTGCTACCTTCGAAAAATTCGGGAAAGGCTATGGGTATGGAATTGACAAAAGACTCCTAATGTGGTAGGCTCCGATTTATTTGTATGGCATCTGTAAGGCAACCGTGTATAGATGGTTTTCACTCACGTGACCTTCAGTCCTGCGGGTCACAAATGACAAAGGCCATGGCGGCCATGTTGGTGCACATAACAAAAGAAGTTCATTAAAATTCTTTTGTAGGTGTGCACCAACATGGCCGTCGTGACGTAACGTGAAAACCACCTATAGGTATGGAAATCAACCCACATTCAGTTTATCTCAAAAGGAAAGTTCAACGTGCATTTCAATTTTTCCTTTTCGGAATCTTTGGAAAAAGGAAATAGCTCCATGAACAAACACACGTATGCAGACCGAATTAAGAAGTGTCGGAAGCGTCTTATCTTTTCTTCTGACATACCAGTACAAAAGAGATAATTGTAAGGCAAAATAAGAACGTTAGTCGAACTTCTCACGCGATTAGCTCTTATCGATCTTTTCGCAACAATCAGGAGAACCGCATGATCATCTAAAAATAAATGCATCGGTATGGGCTAAACCTTTCCAATTTTATCCGAGTGAATTATGTACACCTAACTCATTGTATGAAAACAGACAGATATAATTTCGATATTTGGATACTTGTTACATGCGGAATTCTTTTGCGGTCACTTGTGATCTTTTGCTTTGGTGCCGTGAGGGGAAAACAAGACACATAATCTAACACTTCTTCGGCCAGAATAACGTCTGTTTGTTCAAAGCCGGCTGGACCTGCAATGTGTGGAAAACTGAAATAAAGATATAACAGTTATTGATAAGATTCATCTTTCGTGTGGAAGGACGAATAATATGAGGGCCGAAATTTAAATGCATTAGTAATCTTATCAAGTGACATCAGACATATTGTAATAAATGTTTACTATTTGTAACGAAAAAGCCCGCCAAAAAGGTTATGTTTTACACTTCGATCTCAAAATGTTCTCAATAGACCTATTTCGATATATTAAGATTCTTACCTGGCTTTCAGGTTTAGTGGAATAAAAGAAAAGTAATGACGTCGAGGTTCACGGATGGATAATTGATTTCCGGCTATTCTTTTATTCCCCTAAGGTCCCTAAGCCTTCAGCTACAGGGTCCTACAGTATTCCGTTGTAAACAATATTTAGGCTTAACTTGTTAACATGTGACTGAAGATTTTACTGTCTTTTTTAAATTGCTTTAGAATGAATGCGATATAAATATGATACAATATGTCTAATTTCTGTATAATTAACAATTATGAGAATTACATGTTATTTTTATTTATTTATTTATTTATTTATTTATTTATTTATTTATTTGCTTTCCCAGGTTGTTCTACAACTGCTTGGGCGGGAACAAGAGAATTTCATTACTTAATTGCCGAAAGCGACGATGATAAGCATAGGTCAATTCGACGGACAGTAGTAGAAGTACAGAAATATAGTAACTGCAATATTTGTTTTGCCGGAGAGGCTGAAAACATCTTAGTGTTGTTAATGTTGTTAATGATTCTTTTAATGTTTCAAAAAACGCACCTTTATATATATATATATATATATATATATATATATATATATATATATATATATATATATATCAGTGCTATTCAAACATATCATCGAGAAAATGAAACACAAAAGTTAGAGTTACTATGTTTTTAAAGGCATCAGATGATGCCATACAAATTTGATATTTAGAAAGCTTCTTTTATCAGCATTTATCAGCAGTTGAGGTACATTGTGGTGTTACGTGTCATCATTTAATAGCAAATTACTCAGCAAATTACTCAGTTCAAAGACTCTTCCGTTATTATACTAAGAATACATTGTTGTTGTTGTTTGTTGTTGAATAAAATTGTTGTTGTTGTTGTTGTTGAAAATTACTAAAAATAACATATTTATTAACATGGCCACCTTGCAGTCTTTTTCTTATTAAAATAATTTCCATTTTCTTTTACTTTTACTGTTTTCACAAGGAACATGGAAATTTCCATATTCTTTTCCTCAGAACATGCTGATGTCCTTTCCTTTTCAGTGACTCATGGAAATTTCCATGTTCCTTCGCGCTACATAATGCAAAGGAACATGGAAATTTCCATGTTCCTTCGGGCTACTAAACGTAAGCCGAGATGTTTTGAAAAAGCTTCGCATTTTCAATTGGCTATAAAAGGAAACGAAACCTAATCACTAGCTCTATTCCTACAAGAGATACCATTCTGCCCGAAGGTACACAATTTTTGAGTCAACGGAAAAAGCGACAAAATATTTTCATTTGCCTTTTTGCAATAGACTACCTTTATACTGAACTTATTGACATGCACAAAGCTCTTGTTGTTTCTCATACTTTACATCCGAATATTCACTGCACATATAAATTGGCTGTTTAAAAACATTGCCAGTAAATCAATTTTAATCCCTAATGAAAATCGTTGCAATATATTTTAGTTCTGTTTAAATATCTTCAATAAATAAAAATAGTAAATATTTTTAACCTTCGTACATTTTTCCCAGATTTCGATTGATAAGAAAATCGCTATTGTAATGCTATATAAGGCATTGCTACTAAAATACTGTGAATACAAAAAATAGAAAAATTAACTAAGTAAAAGGGCTCTCTAGTCAAGACAGATTGAATATAAGTAGTTTTGCCACCCCCATCCCTCCTCACAATTTCCCCCGTAGCAACCAAATTCGCCCCCTCATTCGCTTAATATAATCAAGTTGAAGTTTCCCCTCAGTAAAATGAAGACTATTTTGAACAAATACGCTAGATTGACATGAAAATTATTTACATTCACACTCGTGATTCTTTTGTTGCCCACGACTTTTATTGATTTAGTGGCTCCTAAAAGAGCCCTTAAGTCCTCTATGACTGCAATGTCTAACTCTAACATTAGACCTACAGGTATTTTCAATCTTTCAACTTCAATAGACCATAAAGCAGCTTTACACATATTACCTATCACGTCTTTACTACATTTACCTATCAAAGGCACCCAACGTTTCCAATTCTTGTTGTTGTTTTTCTTAACGTTACGCTCTCTCGCATTGACGAGATGGCTTTAAGGGCCCTTTAATTGAGTAAAGTAGGCATTTTACTCGATATTTTGAGTTACTTTACTCAAAATTTGAGTCAAATATATAACCCAACATAGCTTAAACTTACTCACAGCAGTGAGTAAGTGCTTCTTACTCAAACTCAAAATATCATAGTTAATTCTTAACCCAATATAGTGAGTTGAAACAACTCTTTATTTTGAATAAACGCAGTGTAGTAGTCACATCTACTCAAACGTGAGTAAAAGCACACTCATAAAAGTAAATAAGGATGAATAAGAACGCTGCTAAATCTTCTGTCCGATTAGAGGCCATCCTGGACTATGTGATTTTCAAAGAGCTTAAAGTGCACATGAAGTGTATTTTAACTGCCGTTTTGTTTTTTTATTGTTTTATGTTGTTTATATCACCTTTATTTCATTTTCAATCATTTTCCTCTTTTGCGCGAAGTGGTTCCACTATTTTAGCGGCTTGAAAATTCTCGCCGGAGCCTGAAATTTGCGACATTTTGAGCGCGGCCAAAAAGGTACAAACAATGTATTTGTGACGTCATTCGTGTATTCGATCACAGCAAAACCTGGCGGAGAAGGGGACGAATCCGGGGCTAAAGTACGCGTCGCTTTCAAACATATTTAATCGAAAGAATCCTTCCACAAGTTTCCAAACCTCCACTGTAAAACGAGCGACGCGCTCAGTTGTAAACACACTAATGACGTCACTAGAACCCAGGTTCTTGTCTAATATGCCCAACATGCGTCGCTTGTCGAAATATGTTCCCGCCAGTTCAAGTGACTTATTTATCCATCAAAATAATTCTTAAAACACCTATTTTCAGATTATCGAAAAACAATTGGTAGTGAAGTTTCACTTCATGTGCACTTTAAAACCGGCGAGGAGCACACAGCTGACAGAGCATTTTAATATTTTAGTATTTTAAATATTTGCCTAAACAACTCAAGAGGTGAAATGATTTCCAAAGAACAAGAGACTCATAAGAAATGCCTCGATAAAGCCATAAGTGAACTCTAGAAAAATAATGGTGAATAAAATATCAAAGGCAATCATCAATCATCGGAGCAATTTTTCCACTCAGCCGCTCGGCCGAGAGGTCTTGGAATAGAATTGATCATACGCAGAGAGAGTTATTCAAGGCGAGCAGTTCGTGATTTTGGCGCTTCTTTCAACGAACTTCCATGTGTCTTGCCGCTCGTTTTCAGCGATCAAAACGTCACTTGCTTTGAAAGAACAGCTTGTGATCTGAGACTTTTTCTTGTTCCACGTTTTGTGAATAAGCTGTGTGCAATGTTTTTACAACATATCAACGATCGCTGTGCATGCATACGATTGCTTCCATCGTACAAGCATCGTCAAGTCAAGTTTGACCGCCATGTTGGCTTCTTTAAAGATCCACCAATTCAAGCGCTTTATTCTTACTGCCCATGCGATCCCAAAGGTAAGTAATCTTACGTTAACAATGTAAACCAGTTTAATATTAATTTTGTTTGCCTGCACCGAAGATTTTCTGCGAATTTCATGGTTCTTTCTTGGTGTACGGATTCACAGTCTCCAAAAAGGATTTTACATTGTATTCTGCGTAGTATATTGTTTAGTCGTTTGTTTTTGTCTCCATTGGTGTAATGGTACATCGGCCAGGACAGAACCAATTTCAGCCTGCTCGTTTGAATAATTAAGCTTATAAGAAACTAAAGCTTGAATTATAATATTTCTTAATCTTGTTATTATGTTCAAGTGGTGTTGATTTTTAACATGAAGTACAGTATTATTTTCTTTTTTATTTGCTGGGGCCATTGGCCATCCATGCTTAGGAAACCGTACGGCCATAAGACCACTGACTTTGGATGTCAAATCCTTGTCCACCGATTGCACAAAACGGCGAAATGATGACTAATAATTGAAAAAAAGGCTACGATAACAGTTACAGACTTTCAATTACACAACTTGGGATGATGCAGTAAGATTCCCATTCACTATATACAATGTTAGGTAATTTCAATGGCATCAAAAATGACAGATTTCACCCTTTGTGCATGCAGTACTTTTTGGTGACTGGGCTTTTAAATATAACAAAATATGACAATTAATTGACCTAATAAACAGAAATGTTATTGAAAAAAAATATAATTCTTGTAGTCATCAGGAAAATTTAAGAATTCATAAGTGAATCTTTCAATGGCATGTTTGGAGCCTGAGTTCTGGTCTTAATAGTTCTGTAACCCAGGTATTGAGTAAGGTTGCATTGGCCGCCTTTAACTTAATAACTTACTCAAGTGTACTTCAACGCTGGTCAGTGAGAACCAGGACAAGGCAGTATACATTTATGTTGATGGAGTTTCTGTTGTTATGTGGGTGGTATTCACTGCCCTTTACTGACGCCCCTTTTGAGTGGACTTTAATTTATCTCGTTCATAAAAGGGGAGAAACATGAATTTATACCTGATAAATTTTATTTGCCAAATTAAAGATGACATGTCATTCCATAAAAAGGAAATGCAGATTGATTGAACTGATAACCAAACTTAAGCAAGATATTGAGTGAGGGTTTGGAGGTTGTATACAGCACTTCGACTCGACCTCAATTTTAAAAGCCTTCAATTTCTTCCAAAAATATACATGTACAGTATGTGGGTCAAAAGTAATAAAAAATGTAATTTCTGACATCTGAGTGACGTAGGAACGAACTAGTCAGAAATTATTATTCTGACGGCACGGTATAGAGGCTCGCGTGTCGTCATGGGACATCTCGGGACTATTTAAGGGTTTGGCGGGAGATATTTATCATTCTACGTCGGTCAGTCTTCTCGAACGTTGCCTTTTTTCGTTCAAGTTTTTTTATTTTTGATACGTTGGGAAATGAAATGTTATACAAGTATCAAGTAAGTGCCTTTGCCCCCGAGGTCCAGTGCCACTGCATCGTTATAGGGGGTATACGTTCCACCTTTTTTTTTTTTTGGCCACACCTTAAGGGTGGTTTTCTAGTGGTTTTTCGTAGCTGGCGTGGCACAATTTTCTCAAGTTTTGAAATATTATGTAAGTGAAATGTAATTTAAAAGGGTCAGGAGAATAGAAATGATATGTTATTAGGATACATTTATCAGATAACTGACTTTTCCTATTGTTCAGTTTTGTATAATGTTTTGGCCTATTTAGTTGTACCCTTTCCTCGGGGTCATGTGCTGCTGCATTAGATGAGGAATACGTTTCCACATATTTTTTGGCCACTTTTAAAGGGTGGTTTTTTAGTGGCTTTTCGTATCTGGCGTAGCACAATTTCTCTTTTTTAGAAACATTGTTATTCGTAAGGCTGTGTTCTGTTATTTAACTATTATAGCGCGAAAGCGCGCGTGATATCGCCTGATACTTAGCCGACGAGAGTCGGCTAAAATTAGGCGATATCACACAAGCTTGTGCGCTATAATAGTTTTATAATTCAACACATTGATAACAAAGCACAGTTTGAAGAAAAAAATATCGCCGACAAGCCTTTTATTTAAAAAAAAAGCTTACAGATGTTTTACCGCGCGAAACTTGCAACATCACACAGTTCATGAATGAAAGTGGCGCCTTTGTCAATATTGTGTAAACTCGAACACTATAACTGTTTTATAATTCAACACATTGATAACAAATCACAGTTTCGAGAAAAAAAATCATTGAGATATACAACCTTTCATTAAGTAAAAAGGCTAACTACAATATTTTACCTCGCACCATTTCTTAAACAACAAGCAGTGAATGCCGAAACTTTTGCCAAGCTAAAATTAATTTAGCGTACACAATCAGTTGACAGTTTCTACGAAGAGCTTTCGTCTACTCAAAGAACGGGACAGAGTAGTGACTACAAGAATTAAAACACAGTAAAATGGCATAGAATGTCTTAGTTACAAGTGTTTCGTATTTTAAAAAGTTTAATTCAGAATCAAAACAAATTGAACAAACACACGGCTACAAACCTAAACATAGCGGCGAAAAGTCGGAAAGAACTGCGCGTGGACAGTAAGCTTACACAAATTCACAGCTAAAGGATACAAGAAACGGTTAAAACATCGTACCTGTAGTTGATTTGGCTTTTTAGTCCCTTCCATAAGCACCAAAGTTTCAAACATCGAAGTACGAGCTGAGTCGATCAATGTTGTTTACAAACTTGGAATGCTCGTTTTTTAGCTCCCACAGCCGTAATGACAAGATCAGAAACTTTTCTGAGGAAACATCAAGTCTATATCATATTCCAGAGGTGATTACCAAAGGATTTTGACGAAAATTGTGCTCTTTCATTCACTTCTTGTCGAGCGGTTAAACTTTGAACCAGTTTTCATTCAGCTACGCCAAGAAACACTGCGACCGCGACAACGGGAAAATTTCGCGCCTTTTTTGTCCAATCATGTGAACAGTATTTTTCTCTTTTGTTTTCTTCTCTTTTTTTCTTTCTTTTCCCTTTTTTAACTAATAGTTCACGCATTTTTTCGCCAAAAAACACGAAATTGCAGGCAGCAGTCATTTTCACTTTCCTTCAAAATGCGAAATTTACCGCCATCGCTGGTTATACGTCATATAGACATAACGCATATCGATAACTTTTTTACCATATTTGGGCAGTGTATCAATGTGTTGAATTATAATGTAATTTGCATCAGATGACGGATCCATTTTGTATCAGATGACTGATTAACTCAACCTAAATAAACTATTTCACATTGAATGTCTCGTGTTAGTAGAGTCAGAATAGTGAAATGATACTATGTTCTTGTACACATAACAATTGCATCTCCTTTAACCCTATTCAGCCTGGGCTTTTTTTGAGTTTCTGAGCCTGGGGGGGGGGGGGGGGGGCACATTGTGCCCCCTCTTCGTAACTTCAAGAACATTAAGGCTATAACAATGAAACCTAGAGGGTACATAGTACGTCCAGAACTGTCTCCTTTGCGGTCCGCACAATGGAACGATGACGTAATATGACGTAGTTATTAGGTAATTAGTTATGCGGCCGCCATCTTGGATCCGCCATATTGGATTTCTGATTTTTTTAAAACCTCTTAAAAACCGTCGAAATTCACCCAAAATAAATAAAAACCAATAAATAAACGCTAAATGACGTAAAAATATAAAAGTTATACCAATAAACATTGTTTTTCTTCATTGAAAGGTATAAATATGCAAATTTCAAAAAACATGGCTATCAATATCTTGTTGCCATGGAAACATCAAGTCACGTGATCAAAAAAAATTGTCATGAAATTGTTGCCAGATAAATTTTAGGAAAAGTCACAAAGTTTGATGGCGTTTGAATACATATTAAGGAAGTTATGAATGTTGAAAGTTAGCGCTGGCACTTTGTGCCCCCCCCCCCCCCCCCCCCCCCCAGGCCGAATAGGGTTAAAAAAGTCTTGATATATAGAGGATATTACATGCCCGTGCGTGGATACGAATTTTATCTTCGAGTGTTCAACTCGATATCTCACGGGTGAGCGCAGCCATTAGTGGGAGTATAGGTTTTTCACAGGTGACGGCGCAGAGGTAGCATTTTCATTCCAAAATATTGATCCCTCAGACGAGACATTTGCTCCGGGCGTGCGCGTTACCAAAATGAACTATTGCTCATAATTATGTATGTATGCGCTATTGTTTTGCTTTTGGATTTCTATTGTTTTGGCTTTTGTTTTAGTTTTAAGAACGGTATGCATAACTAATGTCTGAGGTTAAACGGAAATCTTTCCGGCTGAAAAGTGCAAAATGACGGAGGTTTTTTCGCTCGAACCAAAGCAAATTTCCCACCGAAATGTTTATTAGATTCCAATCTTTCCAAAACGGAGTGTGGATGTTGACATTGCGCCTGTTAAAATGAGTTAGAACGCTTAAAGCGATGACCGCGCGGTCGAACTCCATACAAGCCTTTATACGAAATTGCTCACTTCAAGGTAAAAATGACGGTACTTTTTTTAAAACTTATTAAAATATTTTAACGTTTCTCAGATAGAATAATAGCTATATTACTGGAATCCGAGTGTGGATTTCCGAAAAGTAATTCATAAATTGCCAGGCCATGCATTGTTAGAAGAGCATGCGAATAGATACAGACTAATAGAAGCCAAAATTGGCTCAGTCTAGCATAGTGCCCTGAAAAAATGGCAAAATGACGTGTTTTTTTTTTTCGCTCCAACTGAATCATATTTCCCACCAAAATGTTCACAAGATCCCAGTCTCTTCAAAACCGAGTGGGATGTTGACATTATGCCTATTAAAATGAGTTAGAACACTTAAAGCGATGACCGCGCGGTCGAACTCCATACAAACCTTTATACGAAATTGCTCACTTCAATGTAATCAAAGGGCTCTTAAAGGCATCTC
This sequence comes from Cladopsammia gracilis, assembly GCA_022457155.1. Taxonomy (NCBI): domain Eukaryota; kingdom Metazoa; phylum Cnidaria; class Anthozoa; order Scleractinia; family Dendrophylliidae; genus Cladopsammia; species Cladopsammia gracilis. The sequence continues at coordinate 100,965 of JAJGOT010000648.1, forward strand.
GTTAATGCGTTAGATTACACCTAGATTTTTTTAAGGTGCAAGAAACGAGAAGATTTAGAGAACGCGTGTTATATTTTTGAAAAAAAAAAAGAGCTGTCAATTCATTGTGGAATTGAGACTAGAGGATAAGATTTTTCTCCGTTTTTGAATAAATTAGCTGAAAAATATGCTCTTGTTGTTATGTAGTATCAAGGGATTTGGTAAGTGTATTTAAGGAGTTGTCGTATGTTAATTCGTTCTCTTGGTGCTCTTCGCTGGAGGCGGTTGACTTTTATTTATTTATTTATTTATTTATTTAAATATTTATTTATATTTATTTCTTTTATTTACTTTATTTCAATTCAGGATTTGTTTTGTGTCGACCCAGAGAGAGGCCAATTGTGCACAATCACTAAGGGACCGTCCGTGCGCAGAGAGTGTGGGACCATAAACAGTAAAGGACCATCTGTGAGGGTGGCAAAGGGGGGGTACCGATCACGCATCACGCCGAATTTTTGAGTGATATCACGCATCACGGAGAAAATTTTTAACCAATCACGCGTCACGTAAATAAGGAGTAATCCGGCATTAAAATGGTAACAAAACAACGTAGAGTCGACGTAGGCCTATCTATTGAATGCATTGATATTGTATTCTTTTTTTTGGAAGGATTGCATGTCAATTCATGAATCTTAAAATGAAATAAAGGGTGTTGACGGGCATAGCACAAATCCTACTAGCGCGTGGTGTGATTGTTTTGTCCTTTATTTACTCAGTTTTTTGGCTGGTTTGACTTTTACAGTTTAGCCCTGGCTAGCATATTTTATAAAAGATCTACCCCTCTTGTATGAAATAATAGATTTGTCTTACCTGTCTACAATAGAAACACGAGCAACGCCTCTGTTATATATTTAAACAGTTCTAAGTTATTGAGATCACCTTCCGAAACAGAACCCTGAAAAGTTATACTGAAACTGGTACAATGGTAAAAAGTCAAGACTGATCGTTATTGAGTCGTTACACCTTAGATTTCTAATAAAACCCTGAGGTTTCATTGCCACGTGGGAGAAAAAAGAAACTCACGTGTTAGTAAAATTAAAAATTATTACACTCCACACACCATTTAGTCATGATAATTACCATCGATCACAAACGAAGTTTATGTCTGAACGGGACTAATATAAGATCGTATCTCTTTGAATTAGGTCCTCTTCATCGTCCTCCTCAAACAGCGCTTCTCCAGAGAGAAGGTAATTACAGATTTATTCTGTCATGACGTAGAATATTACAATACAATACATACCGATAGCACAACAACAAAAGTCATATCTCAAAGATACAACTGACTTTATTAATTTCATTGAAAGAACTAAAGTTCCAGAGAACGCAATCCTTGTATCAATGGACGTAACGAGCCTATATACTTATATCCCACAAGAGGAGGGAATCCGTGCAATATGCGAAGCATACGGCACTTTCTATAAAGACACACCTCCAATTCCCACGCATTTACTTGTACAGGCTCTCAGGCTAATATTACAGAAAAACTCGTTCCAGTTTTGCGGTAAAAATTACCTACAAACGCACGGAACCGCCATGGGCACTAAAATGGCAGTCGCTTTTGCCAATATATTTATGGGCAAAGTCGAGACATAAATCCTTAGCCTCAGCACATTCAAACCTCTCGTTTGGAAACTATTCATTGACGATATTTTCTCAATCTGGGACACCAACAGAGTGGATTTAACTCAGTTCATTGTTCAAGCGAATAACCATCACCCTACTATTAAGTTTACGGCTGAAATTTCTGAAACAGAAACTACTTTCCTGGACACAAGCGTTTACAAAGGCGAACGATTCAAAAAAGAATCAGTACTTGATATACAGACCCACTACAAGCCAACTGAAACATTTCAGTACACACATTTCTCCTCGCGTCACCCACCAGGAATTAAGAAGAAGGGCTTCATCAAAGGACAGACACTCAGACTGCTTAGAACTATTGAGTCTAATTCCTCTAAAACAGTATTTGAGGAAAAAATCAAACATTTCGAATCACGCCTTACTGAGAGAGGTTACCCAAAAAAATGTAGTCAAAAATACTTTCTCTGAAGTGATTTTCGAAAATAGAAAACAGGCCCTCCAACCTAAACCTAAGACATACAAAAGAATCCTGCCTTTTGTTACGCAATACCACCCATCAGTACCTAACCTAAAACAAATACTCATGAAAAACTGTTATTTAATAGAACAACAACCATTGCTCAAAGAAATATATAAAGAACCTCCTCTAATATCGTACAAAAGGGGTAAGTCGCTCAAAGATATATTCGTGAGATCAAAACTATAAAAACGGCTAAAACACGTGCACGAGAGTCGTGTAGGCCTGTCTACTTATTTTTATGACCATTTTAACATAGTGAAAGAAATGTGAAGTAGCTCATTTTTATTTTAGTCTAATGTCGCATTGGCGAATTGTTAAAAAAAAAATGATTATCAGACAAAGTTATGAATAGAAAATACACGGGGATCAACAAAATTTTGTGGGATCAGGGATCAAAATTTTCATCACTTTTGGGATCAGGGATTAAAAATTTGGGTAAAAATACGGGATCAGCGATGAAAAAATATACCTCGCTACGACCCTGCTGTGAGCTTCGAGTTTTCTGATTGCGTTTTCTGATTTCTCGATTCTGTCCTCGCCGTGTCAGGAACGGATTCTCTGGACCCACCACGAAGATCAAAGGTCAAGAAGCTTTCTAGTTTTTCAAAGAATGTTGAAAACATTCACGTATCACGGAAAAATAAAAGGTAAAACACGCGTCACGCGCTTCTAAAATAGCATCACGCCGTTAATTTGGGCACAATCACGCATCACACGGTTAATTTTGGGGCAATCACGCGTCACGTAAAACCCCTTTGCCACCCTCATCTGTTCCCATTAAAAAAAAAAGAAAATTCAAGCACATTTTTGTGTTGAGTTTGTCAGGGACCATCTGTGCCCAGTCAGTAAGGGACCATCTGTGCCTTGTGTCTAGTCTGTTAGGGACCATCAGTGCCTATACAAAAAAAAAGAAAAGAAAATTCAAGGACATATTATAGTTTGAATCTTAGGGACGAAATGTGCACGAGGAGTTTTCGAATGCAATATTTTATGTTTTTGTTAGTGCTTTTCTGTTTGCAGATGTATGTCGCTCTGAGATGTGGAGGGCGTTTTTCGCCTCAGTTCCTCTACATTTTTCAGCCGTTGCCGGCGAGCTTGGTTCGAGGAACCGTCCTCGCTTCTAGAGCGGACCACTTGTGTTCTTACCTAGGAGGTTTGAAAAGATGGAAACAGTGGGCTTGGTCTAATCACATTTGTTACCTGCCTGTCAACCCTTTTCAATTTGCAGTTTAGTTGCAGTGCCTGCTTAATGAAGTCAGTTCCTCTTCTTCGGTTCTTAATGTCCTCTACAGGGTTTTGGCGGGTTTTTCCGTTTCACTGAGTTATGCGTTCTAAGAGCTTGTGATACTAAGTTTTTCCTCTTATGTTTCCATATTTTTAGAATCGTCAAAGACTGACCAGTTTCGTGATGGGGCGTGGATTGCGATTGTAACGACAGCCATTCCTATTTGTCCTGTGAAGGCCTTGGAGCAATACATCGCAGCTGCGTATATTGATCTCTCTGAAGTTTTACCGCTGTTCAGAGCCATTGCCAGGGGATTAACTACATAAGAACGAGGGAGTTTATCATGGACGGTTTTAGAGAGTTTATAGACGTTTTCATTACCAGTGTTCATAGACTTTGAGCCGGAGGGTCCACTGCTGCAGCGAACGCTGGCATTCAAGATAGATTTTTTAAGCGTCGCGGTCGATGGGCGAGTTAAAATGCTAAAGATGGCTATGCCAAAGACAATATCTATCACGGCTGTCAGTTTCTCAGTCATTTAGGATTTCAAATTCTTGTAAAGTTTTGTTTCGATTGAGCCCGGCAAGTTGGAGAGAATTGTTTATGAGGCCGGGATTTTTCTTCTGTCTTTTCGTAGCGAGCGGTATGGGTTTTTTTATGCTATGGATGCTCGTTCGTTCTCTCCAAAGTTCTGTTTGTTGTCGCTTCCCGTGTAACGATTCAGCCTGTTTTTACCTTAATAAATGGTGCGGCCTCCAGTGAGCACGCGATGGCAAAAGGTGTTTATTGTTTTTTGTCTCCTTGCGTTTCGCACGGGTGTTATGAAATTTGGGAAATTTAGTCAAGGGCTGTATTTAGTCATTTGAGAACTGTTTATTTTAGTAGTCCGATGCTTGTACGATTATGTCACACCCATATTTTTGTGCTAAGAATATGCAAATTTAATACGCTTCGCGGTCGATTAACTTTTCGGCTTGTAGAGACTCCGTCGTGTGGTTTTGTGGTTTGGATTTGTTATCATGTCATGTATATGTATATGTTTGTATATGTTTTGTGAAGTTGAGTTTGGGTAATTGTGAAGATTCGAGAGTCGAGAGTGCCTTGATTTCAATAGAGACACCAAAAGGTATGAGAAGCCGTTATTTTTGTATAAAAGTATATTTTCACTGAAATATAGAACAGCTATTTCATTTGAGTTGTGGATCAGATATGTCATCTGAGCGGTTCCGGAGCGGTTTTAACGATAAAATTTGACAGCTTACATTGTTTTAAAAATGCACGTGGCGCTGCCATATGATGGCAGAGAATAGTTTACATACAAAGACGTCAATTTTATTTAAGGTAGAATTTAGTTTGTGGTGATTATTGCAGAAGACTTGGATGTTTGTAGAATGGTTTAGCGTAATATAGAACAGAATGTTGTAAGTTTTGGAAACGCAGGGTTGCAGTCATGTCTCGGGGGGAGGAGGGAGTTTGTTTTGTACACTATATAGGTATGTGGGGGCCCTGATAAGTTAGGGTTTTTGAGGTCATGCTCAGTCGTTAAATAGGGTATCGTTTTTGGTAATTTTGGTTTTGTGATGGTTAGAAATTCTAAAACTGTAGTGTGCGACTGAATTGGGGGGGAGGGGGGAGTTCGTTATGTTTGAGAATGTTGGTGGCACAAGAAGAGGTAAAAGTTTAAAAGTTTGTCAATACGTCTTCTTTCATGACGTTCTGTAACGTATATCACGAGACGTTCTCGAAAAGAGAAATGCTGTTTGTTTAATTGTGCAAACTGTTTAGTTTAATGGTGTAAAAACTGAAACTCAGATCGTTTATTGCGTTCTGGGCGGTGGGGGAGGGGGGGGGGGGGGGTTCGAGGGGAGTGTGGTTTTTCCGTTTCTTAGATCAGAATGGTTGCGGGCGATGTCTTTGAGGTTTCTTGTTTAACTGTTTCACTATACGGACTCCTTTTTCGCGCATTTCATTTGTCAGTCTCCCTTGGTTGTTTTCTTGCTGTGCTGCGTGAAGGAGGTGATTATTAAGGATTTCGAGTTGAATTCGTTTTCAATTGATCTGTCGGCGGCGTAAGTGTTACAGTTAGAGATTTTTAAAGTTGAAAGAAACGAGATTTACAAAACGCGTGTTATATTTTTAAAAGAAAAAAAAAGCTGTGAATTCATTGTTGAAGTGAGAGTAGAGGACTGTCTTTAGTCATTTTTTAGTAGTCCCTTGCTTGCACCATTACGTCACACCCATATTTTCGTGCTAACAATATGCCAATTTAATTGGATTTCGTGGAGACAAAAGAAGTGGTTTCGTGACTCCGTCTCGTGGGCTTCGCAGTTGATTTGTAGTGGCAAGTTAACTTTTAGGCTTATAGAGACTCCGTCGTGTGGTTTTGCGGTTCCAATACATTTATATTAAAGGGCAAACGGGAAGGGGGGAAAGTTGTATCGTTTTTACGAGTTGTTTTGGTTTGTATATCTATTGTAGAGTGTCAATAATTTGTATTGTTCGTTGGTTATGGGTTTCTGAAAGGTATTTGTTGTCATGTCATGTATATGTTTTTTTCGTGAAGTTTAGTTTGGTTAATTGTGAAGATTGGAGAGTCGACAGTTCCTTGATTTCAACAGAGACACCAAAACGTACGAGAAGCCGTTATTTTTATATGGGAGTATTTTCCTTGGGGTATACAACGTCTTCTTCATTTGAGTTGTGGATCAGATATGTCATCTGAGCTGTTTTAACGATAAAAATTGACAGCTTACATTGTTTTAAAAATGCACGTGGCGCTGCGATATGATGGTAGAGAATATTCTCTGAAAATGGGTTTCGACTGTTCGTCTTCCATTGTAAATGAAATGGGTAGTTCGCATATTGGTAGACGATTTCTGTTGGATTGTCAAATCCTTTAGTCGTGCTTAAAGAGTATAGAATAGTGACGATTTGATATGTAACAGGGTCGTAACGAGGTATATGGGATCAGGGATCAAAGGCCTAAAAAAGGGTGGGATCAGGGATCACAGCCTCGGATCCGGGATCACAGCCCTCGGGATCGGGATCAGCGTGTTTTCCATCGACTCAAGGATCAGGCGTTCTAGATAACGACAATAATTCACCACGCGCGCCTAAACATGGATTTTTAGAGCTTTCTGAAATTGTATGGCCCATTTCATACAGTATTCCTTGGTATTTGGACTTATTGATAGTTCACCGAAGACCAGAATCAGAGACTACTACATAGTTGACTCAAACGTGACTGGTTAGTCATTGGTTCGTTAATCTGTTAATAACTTGCCAGGATTTTATTGTCTTACTCGCGCTGCATGACGTTCAATCATGTCATATAATATGCCAGGAATATGTCATTTGAGCACGATTGCTTTCGACTGAGCACGCGCACTGATCGTTTTTAAAAACAGTCAACACTTCAGACAGATTTTTTCCATGGGGAAGCGAAACTGAGAGAAAAGATGATCACACGCGTCGAAGGTAAATTGGAGTTAACTTTGATTTACGGTTTTCTTTCTTGTTAAAATCTGCAATCTTTTGGAAAAATTTAATTTCATCATAAACTCGACATTCTACGATTCTAGGTCACGTTCCTGGTCGCCCAGCAGAAAAGGCGATCAACGGCATGTGCGAAGCTCAAGGCGGCGTTCAACAAGCAGGTAAATTAGATCAATGAGTGTGTGTGTTGTTACCAATTATAAGGACTAGAGTATACATAGAATTGTTTCTAAAACGGCGAAAAGACCAGACACAAAAACCATGATATAACAACTGATAACACATTGAAAACTGATAGTACCAATGGACTGTGAGATTTCGTCGTGTTGTGGGATTTAGCGTGGACCCGAGTAGCATTTATTCTAAAGGCGCTGTTACACTAGGCAATATTTCGTGCAACTTGTCTCGCAACAACTAAAAACCGTGCGTTGCGATGCTGCGAGACAAGTTTCCTGGAGGGTGTTACACTAGGCAATGTTTCTTGCAATTTGTCTCGCCCGACGGTGAAAGGAGCAATTTCATTGGCTAAAATCACAAAACGATGCGACACAAGTTGCAGGAAACGTGTTACACTACGCAACGCTTGAAAAATTCGTTGCGGCGTGGCGAGAATCGTTGCGAAAAGTAGAACCGACTTCTACTTCTCGCAACGATTGCGGCAACAAAAAAATCGCGAGAAATGTTTGTTGCGGGGTATGTTACACTGGGCAATTTTTCATGCAACTTGTGTCGCAACAAAATTGCGAGACAAGTTGCACGAAACATTGCCTGGTGTAACAGCGCCTTAAAGGCAATTTAGATGAAAGAAAAGTGTTTTTTTTTTATCAAGGAAAATAATAGATGGATAAATTTGAAGGATTACTTTTTAAAATTAATGTCACCAGTTTTAGGTTTACAGTCAACTCTCTCCTTGCGGACACCCCGCTATCACGGACACTTCATCAATATTACTCATTATCAATATTTCACCTATTGCACAGATCTCGGCGGTCCAGGTCGCGATCGCGATCGCCAAAACATCAGTCCTCAGAGCATCACCATCGCCGCATCCACAGATCGCATGGGAGAAGAAGGTATAGTCTGAACATTGTCTGATTTCCACTTGTCTCATATGATTTGTGAACCGTTACAAGACAGACAAGACTTACCACTTGAGAAATTGGGCTCTGTTTCAATCTCCAAGATTCAAAATAAAATACAAATGCAAAATTTCTTTTGTTTCTTAATTCCGCGAACTACAATTAAAAGTGGCAAAAAAAAATGTAAACCTGGTGTTGAGCTGATTGCATATCATAATGTAATTTTTTCTTTTCTTACCTGTCTAAAATAGAAACACGAGCAACGCCTCTGTTATATATTTAAACAGTTCTAAGTTATTGAGATCACCTTCCGAAACAGAACCCTGAAAAGTTATACTGAAACTGGTACAATGGTAAAAAGTCAAGACTGATCGTTATTGAGTCATTACACCTTAGATTTCTAATAAAATCCTGAGGTTTCATTGCCACGTGGGAGAAAAAAGAAACTCACGTGTTAGTAAAATTAAAAATTATTACACTCCACACACCATTTAGTCATGATAATTACCATCGATCACAAACGAAGTTTATGTCTGAACGGGACTAATATAAGATCGTATCTCTTTGAATTAGGTCCTCTTCATCGTCCTCCTCAAACAGCGCTTCTCCAGAGAGAAGGTAATTACAGATTTATTCTGTCATGACGTAGAATATTACAATACAATACATACCGATAGCACAACAACAAAAGTCATATCTCAAAGATACAACTGACTTTATTAATTTCATTGAAAGAACTAAAGTTCCAGAGAACGCAATCCTTGTATCAATGGACGTAACGAGCCTATATACTTATATCCCACAAGAGGAGGGAATCCGTGCAATATGCGAAGCATACGGCACTTTCTATAAAGACACACCTCCAATTCCCACGCATTTACTTGTATAGGCTCTCAGGCTAATATTACAGAAAAACTCGTTCCAGTTTTGCGGTAAAAACTACCTACAAACGCACGGAACCGCCATGGGCACTAAAATGGCAGTCGCTTTTGCCAATATATTTATGGGCAAAGTCGAGACATAAATCCTTAGCCTCAGCACATTCAAACCTCTCGTTTGGAAACTATTCATTGACGATATTTTCTCAATCTGGGACACCAACAGAGTGGATTTAACTCAGTTCATTGTTCAAGCGAATAACCATCACCCTACTATTAAGTTTACGGCTGAAATTTCTGAAACAGAAACTACTTTCCTGGACACAAGCGTTTACAAAGGCGAACGATTCAAAAAAGAATCAGTACTTGATATACAGACCCACTACAAGCCAACTGAAACATTTCAGTACACACATTTCTCCTCGCGTCACCCACCAGGAGTTAAGAAGGGCTTCATCAAAGGACAGGCACTCAGACTGCTTAGAACTATTGAGTCTAATTCCTCTAAAACAGTATTTGAGGAAAAAATCAAACATTTCGAATCACGCCTTACTGAGAGAGGTTACCCAAAAAATCTAGTCAAAAATACTTTCTCTGAAGTGATTTTCGAAAATAGAAAACAGGCCCTCCAACCTAAACCTAAGACATACAAAAGAATCCTGCCTTTTGTTACGCAATACCACCCATCAGTACCTAACCTAAAACAAATACTCATGAAAAACTGGCATTTAATAGAACAACAACCATTGCTCAAAGAAATATATAAAGAACCTCCTCTAATATCGTACAAAAGGGGTAAGTCGCTCAAAGATATATTCGTGAGATCAAAACTATAAAAAGGGCTAAAACACGTGCGCGAGAGTCGTGTAGGCCTGTCTACTTATTTTTATGACCATTTTAACATAGTGAAAGAAATGTGAAGTAGCTCATTTTTATTTTAGTCCAATGTCGCATTGGCGAATTGTTAAAAAAAAATGATTATCAGACAAAGTTATGAATAGAAAATACACGGGGATCAACAAAATTTTGTGGGATCAGGGATCAAAATTTTCATCACTTTTGGGATCAGGGATTAAAAATTTGGGTAAAAATACGGGATCAGCGATGAAAAAATATACCTCGTTACGACCCTGATGTAAGAATTATCAAACAGCTTTGATGTTGGAGAAGCGGACGGAATAATGTCATGTGTGACAATGGAGGTAAATGTAGTTTTTAGAAAGACGTCAATTTAATTTAAGGTAGAATTTAGTTTGTGATGATTATTGTAGAAGACTTGGATCTTTGTAGAATGGTTTAGCGTGATTTAGAATAGAATGTCGTAAGTTTTGGTCACCGCAGCGTTGCAGTTATATTCCGGGGGGAGGGAGGAGTTCGTTTTGTACAGTATATAGTTATGTGCGGGTCGATACGTTAAGGTTTTTGAGGTCATGCTCAGTCGTTAAATAGGGTATTATTTTTGGTAATTTTGGTTTTGTGATGGTTAGAAATTCTACAATTGTAGTGTGCGACTGAAATAGGAGTTAAAAGGAGTTTCAAACGTTGGTTTTCTACTGTCAATAGCCGTTATCTTTAATTGTCGGCAGTATGGTCCTGTCCTCCCCGCTGTCTCTCGTCGGCCTTCACATTAAATGATGGACTATGATGGAGCGCGAAAGGCGAATTTATGTTCGAAGTGTGATGAAGTTTCATTGCGTTTATACTTGTAGCCAAGGGTAGCTGTGATGCTGGTTATTCGTGAGAATACTGTATGTCTATTTGAGAGATATTGTTTGAAATGTTTGAAAAGCACTTTTTCGTGCAGTTGTTTGCGAATTTGTGTAATTATTTGATTTACAGCTTGACGGGTAAAATGGGTGATTATTCTGTTTTGTTTTTGAAGTGAAAAGGTGTACATCGTTTTAAGGAAGAGCATTGTATTGTGGAGATACCTTTTATATTTTGATTGATATGTTTGATAAAACAATGCGTAGGTCTGTGTTTTTATAAGGATAACGTTTAATTGGTAAGTTGAAAGAAAATGAAGATGAATTACGATTTAAAGAGATGGGTTGTCCGAAATAGCGTTTAAATGTAAGGGTTAGCAACATTGACAAATTGTTTAAGATTGGTTATTAAATGTTGTATGATGTGTAATATTTTGTTAAAACTTGTTTAATTGTGGGTGGGCCGAAATATCTACCTTTTCCGGTTTTGATAGATTAGCGATGTCTGTCTTTCTATTAAATGGAGTAATTAGGTAGTTGTCTATGGTTGTTGAAGGAAATCAATGATCTAATGCTGTTGTGGTGTCATCTGTTTCCTAACTATTAGGGATCAAATGGATCATTTTAAATTTTAGAAATGAATTGGTTTTTATTTTATTGGTATTTGAAGTTAATTCTTGTTAAAAGTCTTAATATTTTTTGAGTGAGGGGGGGGGGGGGTGGGGGGTGGTGGGTGAACTAAGAAAGATGTGAGTTTTAGAAGAGGATAGCCTGTTACAGAGACGTTCGTTTAGACTACGAGCAGTTTGTTTTCTTTGAGTGTTAAACTATATAGGGTGTAAAAGTGGCAATTTATTTGATTTAATTTTACCGTCATGTTTTTGATTTTGGAAAACAAGTCATATCTAGAATATTTGATGTCACTTGTAACGTGATTAGTAATACGAGTGGTGTTAATTAGCCCCACGCAGCTATCAAATGTACTGAATGGGAGAGCCCCTGACTCAGTCAAACTTCCCATATGACTAAAAAAAAAATGCCGGATTGACCCCTTTCATAAAATAGAAGTCCGTATAAAGGTGAATATTTTAAGTTCGTTTACCTACAGGTTGCAACTAATTTGATTGAACCTGCATTTGGCACCGGTAGCATAGTATTGGCTGACCCGTGTACTTTCGCTTTTGTGCTATTTTAAAACAATTAATCATTGATATTACAGTTTCATTATGCAACAGTACGCAAAAGACGTAAAAATTTAAGCCATTGAAGGCTTGCCGCAATTCCATTCAACCGTCATCATTATAAGCCAAAAAATCAACAAAATTATGACATGTTTACCATACTATTGCACAATCAAACCGTAATAGCAATGAATAGAAAAAACGCAAAGTTCATGCTATTTTGCTCTGCCATACCGCTCATATTAAAACACAAACTTTCCTGTCCCATTTAACTTTCTTAAAACGTCTCCATTAGTAAAATACACCGTGAAATTCTCAAACTACGTTTCCCAAGAAAACGCATTTGACCTATTTTTACCCTTATGGCTTTACGACAAATGATTGAAACTGATAGGTAACGTGAGATATCCAAATTTAAGAAGGACTGATACCTTTGTGGTAACGTAATGTGAGATATGACAAGTTCATGACAAGTTCTGACCACAATCAAACCGTAATAGCAATGAATAGAAAAAAACGCAAAGTTCATGCTATTTTGCTCTGCCATACCGCTCATATTAAAACACAAACTTTCCTGTCCCATTTAACTTTCTTATAACGTCTCCATTAGTAAAATACACCGTGAAATTCTCAAACTACGTTTCCCAAGAAAACGCATTTGACCTATTTTTGCCCTTTTAAAGTAGCTATAATGGCTTTACGACAAATGATTGAAACTGATAGGTAACGTGAGATATCGAAATTTAAGAAGGACCAATACCTTTGCGGTAACGTAATGTGAGATATGACAAGTTCACGACAAGTTCTGACATCCCAATACCCTAGGGAAATTAACAATAGGTCCGGGGGTGCTCCCCAAACATTTTAGTGGCAGTATGTGACGCCTTCTTGAAATCCTAACCGGTTTAACCAACCATATCCTCAATGCCCTAATATAGCTTCTATAAAGAACGAACAAGAAACCCCCCCCCCCCCCCCCCCCGGACAAAAGTCCACAAAATTTTGTTAACAACTTTTGTCCCTTTTTCGTACTCGACTTCGAAATCTCGCTTAGTGCGCATGTGCATTAACGAGATAAAAATGACGGTACTTTTTTAAAAAGTTATTAAAATATCTTAACGTTTTTAGATAAAATAATAACCATATTACTGGAATCCGAATGTGGATGTCCGAAAAGTAATTCATAAATTGCCAGGCCATGCATTGACAGTAGAGCATGCGAATAGATACAGACTAATAGAAGCCAAAATTGGCTCAGTCGAAGAGTAGTGCACTGAAAAAAAAAAGGCAAAACTCAAGCATGTTAAGGCATGGCTCAGAGCCTAATTTGCATAAAACCTGAAAACTATCATAACTTTAAAGTGATTCACCTGAACAGGCCCAAACTTAGCAGCAGGATAAAACTTGTTAACCTTGAACCATTGTTTACTTTAAATGTTGCATATTTGCATCACGTGACCTGTTATGATTGTTTTCCTACACAAAAAGAAAATTGAAAATGGGGTGCCGAGATGGCATACAATGGATATAAATTGAACCGTTAACGTATTTGTTTGCTTCTCCCCTATATGAATCTGGCCGGAATGGTTGACTATGATTTACAGTTAAAGAGTTATTTCGTAAAAGAGGTCACGTGACATATTTTGTCTCGTAATATCTTGTTAATAAAATACAAAAATTGTCCATTCCGGGCAGGGATAGTATTTATGCATTGAGGCAAACAATTGCTTATGATTTTCTCTTGGCTAAAGTTAACCATCCTTACCCCATTTGAAGTTTCCTTTTTGTCCAAATTATGACGTCATCAGACACGTGACCAGAATAATCAAACATTAAGTTATTTAAGGACGCTAAATCCAGTTTGTTGTATACTTTTGGTGACTCTTGGGGCTAAAATGCATTACTTCCAAAGGAAAAAAGAATTTACTTCGCGGGGGGTCTACACCAAGGGACGAGCCATGCCTTAACATGCTTGAGAATGACGGGATTTTTGTCGCTCCAACTAAATCATATTTCCACCAAAATGTTCACAAGATCCCAGTCTCTTCAAAACCGAGGATGGATGTTGACATTATGCCTATTAAAATGAGTTATACCGCTAAAAGCGATGACCGCGCGGTTGAACCTCATTTAAACCTTTACTTGACATTGGTCACTTCAAGGTCAAAATGACGGGACTTTTTTTAAGTTATTAAAATATTTTAACGTTTCCAGATGAAATAATAACTAAGTTACTGGAATCCGAGTGTGGATTTCCGAAAAGTAATTCATAAATGGGCGAAATTTTGATTTTCCCTTAAAAAAATGCCGTTTTCACAGTGATTTTAAAACCACATTTACACGCGCTAAAAATTAGGCACTGCACCCTAAATATTCGGCACGGTGCTAATGATTTTTGGGTACGGCACTCTCAATTATCCCCGTGTAAACGTGTCGGACCCAAATACAATGTTGCACTGGTGCCCAAAATTTTAGGGGTGCCGAGACTACCTCTAGGAGGTAGTCTCGGCACGGGTAAAAGAAGGCACCGTGCCAAAAAATGTTTGATTTCTAATAATTTTGAACGAATTTTAAGGCGTCACGCATGCGTAGCAACCATTGTAATTTCAAAATGGCGGACGATACACACGCTTGATACAGACAGACCGATACGATACGTATAGGAAATCGTATGAACTACATGTGCATTTCGTGATCGTAATTTTTATATTTATTTTTGAAATTTTGAAATGAAACGCTTCAATGGTTTCCATTATTTTTAACCAATCCAAAACAATCTTTTGACTGGGAAACCATGCCTGAAATCTAGAAAATGATCACATCATTACACTTTACAACCTATATTTGCACTCTACAATCTAATTATGCATTTGTCATTGGCCAATCAGAAACTGTATATTTTCCTGAGTATATTATAAGAAACGTTACGATACATTCCTTTCAGATGTCTTTTATAACAAACGTTGATGTCCTTCCTGTTGTTCAAGGCGCCGATTTCTAATCAATAACCGTTAAACAGTGACAATAATATCATTTCCCGCCATTTCCCGGGGAAATACAGGCGAATATTAGGGGTGCCAATGCAATATAGAAGTAGGTACCGTGCCCATTTGAGAGAAATTCCACTATTTTGTTCGTGTAAACTGGGAGTGCCGTGCTTAAATAGTTTGGGCACTGTACCGAAAGTTGGGGGTGCCGTGCCGATTTTTTGCGCGTGTAAATGGGGCTTAAGGGTCAAATTGGGGGTCTGAGGACAAGTTAAAAAATTTAGAAGCAAATGTCACCCAATTTTTTTGCCATGCAGTACAGGGTACCCAAACGCTTTATTAGATATAACATAATCATTTAAGACAATTGAATTGAATCAGAGCGAAGACGATTGACCTTGCACGTTTCAAATATTATCTTGTCTGCCGCTTCGTAAATACGACGCGACTATTACGTCTCAAGTTTCCATCATATTATTAACTATTAAATTCTCCCCCGAGGAGAGTTAATAGTTAATGGTAGAGTATTGAATGGTAAGTTGGTGAGTAGTGAATGGTAAGTTGAGTTAATAATAATGGAAACTTGAGACGTAATAGGCGCGTCGTATTTACGAAGCGGCAGACAAGATAATATTTGAAACGTGCAAGGTCAACCATCTCCGCTCTGATTCAAATCGCTTCCAAAACGACTCGAAGAGTTTTTTTGTATATAAAGCAAAAGACACGAACAGCCAAACCTAAAATCACAAACCGAGAATGAACGAACGGAAGAGCAACCAAAATGACGCACCGAAAAACAGAGCACAACTGAATGGACAGCTGAAACTATGAATCTCCGAACGACAAGGCGGCCGCCACCCGAACGTAAAAACCCGCAGGCAACAAAGAGAAGGACTGAACGAATCCCTTGTGCTAGAACAAAAAGAATAGTGATAAAGAAAGAGCCCTTAAAATGTGGCTTAAGTTAACATTTATATTAAAACATTAGAGTTTCACCCTAAATGTTTTAATACCTGTTGCAAACCTTTAATTTAAAATGTTTGGACTAATGGGCGAAATAGTTTGTTTGCGCCAAACCGCAACTTACAACAAAAGGTCCAACTTTGTTTATGTAAAAAAATAACAGACACGACCAGCTCAACTCAAAATCGAAAATCGAGAATCAACAAACGGAACGACAGCCAAAATGACGCACAGAACATCAGGAAACAATTGACAGTTCAACTGAACCCATGAATCACTGAACGACAAGATGACCGACAACCGAACGCAAAACCAGCAAACGAAAGAGAGGACTGTACGAATCCTTTATGGTAAACAAAAAATAATTTAGCATATCAAGAAACCTTAATATGTGGCATGTGCTATCATTTATATTAAAACAGTAAATCACAAGATTTTGACCCTAAATGTTTTAATGCCCGATGCAAGCCTTTAATTAGTTTATAAAAGTTTGAAGTAGCGAGCGAAATAATTCGCTTGTGCCAATCCATAAAAACACCAAAAGGTGACAAGGTCCCAATTTGTTTTTGTAAAATGTAACAGATACGAACAGCTCAACCCAAAGTCGAAAACCGAGAATCAACGAACGGAACGACAGCCAAAATGACGCACAGAACATCAGGGAACATTTGACAGTTCAACTGAACCCATGAATCAGGCCCGGTTCAAACGTCGAACTTCACATGTGCCGAACCTAATGCAAATGAAAAAAATCTATTGTTCTTGCTCATTTGCATTAGGTTCGGCACATGTGAAGTTCGACGTTTGAACCGGGCCTCACCAGCCAGCTGGTAGAGTTTACCGAATTTATTTGGCATATAAATCCTTAATTTCATCGTAAGTTTACCTATCTCTCGTGCGCATATTTATTACTTCGGGAGTGTTTGGCTATAAATTAATCTCTCTACCAGGTCTGTTCACTGTGCCCCTGACGAGAATGACAGACCTTCTGAGCAGATATTGAATTTTCCATATTATCAATCTATGTTGTCTGTTAATAAGTTTTTAGTGAGCTCACTAAAGTGCATATTTATGAATTTTAATGTTTAGGTAAAACTGATTATTCAAAACTCAAAATTTATCACTAAATTATTCCGTTTTCGTTCAACCTTTAGCTTCTTTCTGTTTTTCCATTTTAGTTTTAAGTTTTCAATTTCAATTTCTTTGTGGTGTTTTTTACGATTACGTTCAGTCCTTCTTTCTTTCGCTTGCTGGTTTTTGCGTTCGGTTGTCGGTCATCTTGTCGTTCGGTGATTCATGGGTTCAGTTGAACTGTCAAATGTTCCCTGATGATCTGTGCGTCATTTTGGCTGTCGTTCCGTTCGTTGATTCTCGGTTTTCGACTTTGGGTTGAGCTGTTCGTATCTGTTACATTTTACAAAAACAAAGTGGGACGTTATCACCTTTTGGTGTTTTTACTGATTGGCACAAGCGAATTATTTCGCCCACTACTCCAAACTTTTATAAACTAATTAAAGGTTTGCAACAGGTATTAAAACATTTAGGGTGAAACTCTAATGTTTTAATATAAATGTTAACTTAAGCCACATTTTAAGGGCTCTTTCTTTGTCACTATTCTTTTTCTTCTAGCACAAGGGATTCGTTCAGTCCTTCTCTTTGTTGCTTGCGGGTTTTTACGTTCGGGTGGCGGCCACCTTGTCGTTCGGAGATTCATAGTTTCAGCTGTCCTTTCAGTTGTGCTCTGTTTTTCGGTGCGTCATTTTGGTTGCTCTTCCGTTCGTTCATTCTCGGTTTGTGATTTTAGGTTTGGCTGTTCGTGTCTTTTGCTTTATATACAAAAAAACATTGATGATCCATATGCCCAGACAGCCTTGTCTTATCATATGGCGGTCCATGTCCAACCTAAGATTGAGGCCTCTGTGACCCGTCGTGTAAGGCCGAACTGCTTAAACTAAAGAATTTGGTTTTATCGACTGAGTCGATAAGGTAAATTAGCCACCGTAAAAAGATTCGAGAAAGCTGACGTTTCGAGCGCTAGCCCTTCGTCGGAGCGAATCAAGGGATTGTGGGTAGTGTGTGGTTTTATATAGTAGGAGGAGCTCCGCCATTGGTGGAAATTTTGTGACGTGAAAAACAAATGTAAATTAGTTGAATGAAAAGCGTTCGTTAATTCCGTGGGGTTTGAGAGTGCCGATTCGAAAGATGATTTTTTGTTCTAAGTTTTTACGGCTTTCTGTGTTGCCCTGGAGTAGGGAAACGCCACAGATTGTCATGTGTTGCTTAGAATGGTTAGCAAGATTGAAATGACGCGCGACTGGTTTGGATGCGTCTTTGTCATTTTTTTCAACGTCTCGGAGATGTTCTCGAAAACGGTCGCCCAGTCTCCTCCCTGTTTCGCCAATGTATATCTTTTTGCAAAAAGTACATGTTATGCAGTAGATAACATTTACGGAGGTGCATGTAAAACGATCAGTGATTTTAATAGATCGTTTAGGTCCCGTTATTTTGTTGGCGCTGTGAATGAAAGGACAATATGCAAGTGTTGCATCGTGTGCGTGCGCATTTAAAAGTTCCCGGTTCATCGTCAGATTTCAGTGTACTCGTAACTAGAAAGTTGCCTATATTTTTGTCACGTTTGAATGAAATTAGTGGGGGTTGTGAAAAAATTCTGCCAGTTTCGGGGTCGTTTTGGAGCAATTTGAAATTTTTTAAAATGATGCTTTTGACTGTGTGATTGTGTGGGTGGAAAGTGAGGGTGAATGGAATTCTCTCGTTCTCTTCCTTCTGTGATGTTTGTAGTGCTGATTGTCTGTCGATCTGTTGTGCACGTTGTTGGCCCGTTTTAACGGTGGCTAATTTACCTTATCGACTCAGTCGATAAAACCAAATTCTTGTGCTTCACCCCCACCGACGCAGCACCACAGTTTCTCTAGAAACTAACCCCATTCATTTGCTTAAACTAAATGTTTGGTATGCCTGTAGAACAACACCACAATTATGTGGGAGTGGTCACAGAAAGCTGCATTGTTTATTCAGTGTAGTCTTTCAGTAAACGCGGATGGATAAATCTGGGAAGGCACCTCATGGCTCGTTAACTTTTCGTGGCTCTTTGTTATTCATATATGTTAGCAATACCTATCAATTGCACATATACGCACGCTCGGTCCCAGGTCCTTATCCATCTTTTGAATTCAAATTGCGCGTACAAACAAATGTCGCGGGCAGACAAGGCAAAAAGACTCAATAATGTTTTTTTCTCCGCATTTGGCTGTTTAGTGAATGAAATTGACTATTATTTTTGGATAACTCGGCGTCTTTTAGTCTTCGGCCGATGTTGTGAGCATCTATTAAGCGAAAACATGGCTTGTAGTTTCAGTTTGATCATTTGGGTCTGAAGTTTTTTGCCCACGGAATCACGGCATCAGTCAAAGGAGAAAGCTCAAATCATCTTCAATGCCAAGTCACTTTAAGGTAAAAGACTTGTTTTACCATAAACATAAACTACATAGATTGATATCAATCAGCTCAGACACGTAGGGCCAGCTGTGATACCACGGTTTGAAACGTGTGGTAGAGAGTTTACCGAATTTATTTGGCATATAAATCCTTAATTTCATCGTAAGTTTACCTATCTCTCGTGCGCATATTTATTACTTCGGGAGTGTTTGGCTATAAATTAATCTCTCTACCAGGTCTGTTCACTGTGCCCCTGACAAGAATGACAGACCTTCTAAGCAGATATTGAATTTTCCATATTATCAATCTATGTTGTCTGTTAATAAGTTTTTAGTGAGCTCACTAAAGTGCATATTTATGAATTTTAATGTTTAGGTAAAACTGATTATTCAAAACTCAAAATTTATCACTAAATTATTCCGTTTTCGTTCAACCTTTAGCTTCTTTCTGTTTTTCCATTTTAGTTTTAAGTTTTCAATTTCAAGTTTGACTTTTTGGTGTTTTTTACGGTTACGTTCAGTCCTTCTCTCTTTCGCTTGCTGGTTTTTGCGTTCGGTTGTCGGTCATCTTGTCGTTCGGTGATTCATCGGTTCAGTTGAACTGTCAAATGTCCCCTGATGATCTGTGCGTCATTTTGGCTGTCGTTCCGTTCGTTGATTCTCGGTTTTCGACTTTGGGTTGAGCTGTTCGTATCTGTTACATTTTACAAAAACAAAGTGGGACCTTGTCACCTTTTGGTGTTTTTATGGATTGGCACAAGCGAATTATTTCGCCCACTACTCCAAACTTTTATAAACTAATTAAAGGCTTGCATCGGGCATTAAAACATTTAGGGTCAAAATCTTGTGATTTACTGTTTTAATATAAATGATAGCACATGCCACATATTAAGGTTTCTTTCTATGCTAAATTATTTTTTGTCTAACATGAAGGATTCGTACAGTCCTTCTCTCTTTCGTTTGCTGGTTTTGCGTTCGGTTGTGGGTCATCTTGTCGTTCAGTGATTCATGGGTTCAGTTGAACTGTCAATTGTTCCCTGATGTTCTGTGCGTCATTTTGGCTGTCGTTCCGTTTGTTGATTCTCGGTTTTCGATTTTGAGTTGAGCTGTTCGTGTCTGTTATTTTTTACATAAACAAAGTTGGACCTTTTGTTGTAAGTTGCGGTTTGGCGCAAACAAACTATTTCGCCCATTAGTCCAAACATTTTAAATTAAAGGTTTGCAACAGGTATTAAAACATTTAGGGTGAAACTCTAATGTTTTAATATAAATGTTAACTTAAGCCACATTTTAAGGGCTCTTTCTTTGTCACTATTCTTTTTCTTCTAGCACAAGGGATTCGTTCAGTCCTTCTCTTTGTTGCTTGCGGGTTTTTACGTTCGGGTGGCGGCCGCCTTGTCGTTCGGAGATTCATAGTTTCAGCTGTCCTTTCAGTTGTGCTCTGTTTTTCGGTGCGTCATTTTGGTTGCTCTTCCGTTCGTTCATTCTCGGTTTGTGATTTTAGGTTGGGCTGTTCGTGTCTTTTGCTTTATAAAGAAAAAAACAAAGAGACACAGGAAAACAGGTAAATAATAATATTTTCTTAAATAATTATGTTATAGCTAATAAAGCGTTTGGGTACCCTGTGCATGCAGTGACAAATAAGTATTAATCCGTCCGATCTTTGACGATGAAGCCTGTCCACGTAGGATCAACGTTAACGGTTGAAGTTTAACTGAAAATGAGCTAAAATTGTCGGGTTAACAGCGAAGATTTTGTTTTACGCAAAATGCTTCGTCCAAGAAAATACATGTTGTCAAAATGCGTCGCCGGTGCATTTTCCCTCATTGTCTGGAAGAACGCACAGGGAGTATCGCATAAAAAAAATCACCTTACTATCTACTCTCTAAATCATGTGATTTACACCGGGCTTTTTTATCGTTTTTAGCGTAGTCCATCGACACCCCCACCCTGCGTAACTCCCAGAATATTAAAGCTATGGCTATAAAGTATGGAGGGTTTTACACTTACTCCAGTCTAACATAACGACAACATGGAGTGCATGAAGTTTCATAATAAGTTACCATTTACGTATAAATTATTTTTTTCTAACGGAGTAGATGAGTCAAAAATCAGCAAAGCAATAGTCCAATAGAACTGTCACAAGAAAACCAAAATTAAGGCAACCTACATACATTAAGCGAACGCGGATTAAATTCTTTTTAAACAAACTTCATATTCTTTCTCGTTGAACACAAGGAATACCACGGGAAGTTTCTCAGTTAGTATTCCATCAATGTTTTACTGTTCGCCTATATGCTTCCAGTAAACTACTTACATTATTGACAAACACACCCACCTAATAAGGATGTCAGTGTATTCTTAATACGCTCGCTAATTATACTTAGGATAAAACTTGTCACATGTTCATAATCTTACAGCCATTCGAGATTGCGAAGTCCAGAAAATACTAGTTCCGGTAGAGAAGCAATGTTGTTTTGGCGAAGAAACCTAGATATGCCAAAAGTGCGTAATTAGTGATTAGCTTTTTGGCGGAGACTGACAGTGATAGTGGGATGCCAACATTTGTAACAATGCAATAACATTTGAAAAAATACTTGTACATGTTTTACGAAAGAAAAATAAATATTTTCTGGCAAGACGAAGGAGACTTACAATGTTGTTAATTCGATCTTATCTCTCATTTAAATATTTTCTGAGGCCAGGCGTGAATACATTATTGATAATAGAGACCTTAAGATCGAGGTTTTTCCGGGTTTTTTTTATTTTGGAGTAGTCCGTTGACACCCCCACCCTGCGTAACTCCTAGAATATCAAAGCTATGGCTATAAAGTATGGATGATTTTACACTTACTCCAGACTAACATAACGAAAAAATGAAGTGCATGAAGTTTCATAATAAGTTACCATTTACGTATAAATTAATTTTTCTAACGGAGTAGATGATTCAAAAATCAGCAGAGCAATAGTCCAATAAAACTGTCACAAGAAAACCAAAATTAAGGCAACCTACATACATTAAGCGAACGCGGATTAAATTCTTTTTAAACAAACTTCATATATATTCTTTCTCGTTGAACACAAGGAACACCACGGGAAGTTTCTCAGTTACTATTCCATCAATGTTTTACTGTTCGCCTATATGCTTCCAGTAAACTATTTACATTATTGACAAATACACCCACCTAATGAGGATGTAAGTGTATTCTTAATACGCTCGATAATTATACTTAGGATAAAACTTGTCACATATTCATAAACTTACAGCCGTCTCAGATAGCGAAGTCCAGAAAATACTAGTTCCGGTAGAGAAGCAATGTTGTTTTGACTAAGATACCTAGATATGCCAAAAGTGCGTAATTAGTGATTAGCTTTGTGGCGGAAACTGACAGTGATAGTGGGATACCAGCATTTGTAACAATGCATAACATTTGAAAAAATACTTGTACATGTCTTAAGTAAGAAAAATAAATATTTTCTGGCAAGACGAAGGAGACTTACAATGTTGTTAATTCGATCGTATCTCTCATTGAAAAGTTTCCTGAGGCCAGGCGTGAATACATTATTGATAATTTACTGAAGTGACATGCTTCTACCGTTCAAGTGAATATGTCTTTTTGCTTTTTTGTAGCATCAAATTAAGCAATTTTAGATTGGTGGTTTTTATGAGTTTTTCAAATCACCGCTTAATTACGAGTTCGAGAAGGGGATAAAAGACTTCGATGATTGTTTTAAATGGCAATAAATTAGAAACATTTTTACGTGATTGCGCGATGATACCAAACATTACAGATAATTCATACCGGGCTTTTCTTTTTTTCGCGTAGTCCGTCAACACCCCCAGCCTGCTTAACTCCTAGAATAGAGACCTTACGATTCGACAACGGCGACGGCGACGGCGACGTGAAAGGACTGGGTCGAGACCGTCGGTTGCCGTCGCCGTTCCCGCCAAAGTTTACATTACGAAAAGATTTTGAAAACTTCGCCGGCTATATGTGAATCTGTGTCGAATCTGTGAGTTTTGTCAATATTTACTTGCAAAATTTTGTTGAGTTCTTGCTGATATCATGCCGAAAGTACGAGACAACATACTTCTATATTATGCCTTCAACTTAATTGATGCCACTGAATGCTTGCTTTTATACGACGTTAATTATCCCAGAAATCCTGACATTCCTTACTGGAACTACGAACAATTCGACCTGGAGCTGATGACAGATGACGAATGCAAAGCCGAATTCAGGTTTTACAAAAACGATATATACGAACTGAGTCAAATTTTGAATCTTCCAGACAGAATTGTTTGTTACAATGGCGTCAACGTAGACATAGAGGCATTTTGCATCTTTTTGAAGCGGTTCGCCTACCCTTGCAGGTATGTGGATTTGATACCAAGGTTCGCGAGACCTGAGCCGCAGCTTTGCATGATCTCAAATGCTGTGATGCATTCCATTTACACTAGCTGGAGACATTTGTTATTGGATTTGGATCAGCCATAGCTAAGTCGCCCACATTTGCAAACTTTCACAGAAGTTATCAAAGAGAAGGGAGCGGCTCTCCAAAACTGTTGGGGTTTCATTGACGGAACTGTCAGACCTATTTCTCGCCCTGGCAAAAACCAACGTGTAATGTACAACGGTCATAAGAAAGTGCATTCAATTAAATTTCAATCGATTGCTTCACCAAATGGCCTTATTGCCAACCTTTATGGTCCCGTGGAAGGAAAAAGGCATGATAGTGCAATGTTGGCGCAATCACAAGTGTTGAACCAGCTTCAACGTCTTTCGTTTAACCCTCGTGGAGACATCTTATGTGTTTGTGGCGACCCTGCATACCCTCTCCGACCACACCTTCAGGGTCCCTTTCGCGGCGCTAGGTTAACAGACCTTCAAAAGGCTTGGAACAAATCAATGAGTGAAGTGAGAGTTTCAGTAGAATGGATTTTTGGTGACGTCGTTAACTATTTTAAATTCTTGGATTTCAAAAAAAAATTAAAGATAAGCTTAAATAAGTGCCGTTGGCAAAATGTATATTACATGTGCTCTTATGCGCAATGCCCGGGCATGCTTGTATGGCTCCACTACTTCAGAATTTTTTGAGATTCCCCCCCCCCCCCCCCCCCCCCAACTGTACAGGAGTACTTTCAGTGATGTAAGATTGTAAATAGTTTATTAACCTTTAAAAATTTAGAGGACACTCGGTTAATGATCGTTACATGAAAAAAATAGATCAAACTGCTTAAGATGACGTTTATATAACTTTAAAAATTGTTAACAATCACATAACTTAAACGTATTGTCTCTGAAATACAAAATAAACAGCCCGTTTTACAGTGAACGGGAAAGTTTTTTTTACAAAACTCTACCACAGTTTATTTGTCTGTAAACTTTTGTAGCAAGGACATAAGTGACTGAGTTTGCTGCTGCTGCTGTTGTACTAAGGCCATATTCATATTCTGCAGCTGTTGCAGTTGCTGTTGTTGCAACTGACTGGCACGCCGCTGTTGTTCTGCTCTTTCCTCGTGTTCCTTAGCTCTTAAATTCAAATCAGCTTCTCTCGCTTCTTTCTCCATTTGTAGTTCTTTTTTCCTTAACTCCATTTCATCCAACTTTTGTTGAGATTCTGCCTCAACTCTTTCTTTCAGGAATGCCATTGATTCTGCTCCACTTGCTCTCTTCTTTTTCTTTGGTTTTGGCTTGCATCTTGGTTCCTCTCTTGACTTTGTTTGAAGGTCTCCAAACTCATATTTCGCATTTCTTCTGCTTGGGAAGCTTCTTCTTGTAGTTTCTTCTTTTTGCAATCATTTAACCTATCTGCCTCATCAAACAAGGAGACAATTTCTTCCATCAACACATCCACTTCGCTTGGCTCAGGAGATGTTCCAGTGGCCTTTTCGTCTTCAGAAACTTTCTTTCTGTAGCGCCTTTCCAGAAGGAGGTATCTATCACGAACTGAGCGTTGTGTGACACGAAACACCGGTTCACTTGACCTTTGAAGTTGACATGCAAGGCTTTCCCAAACCTCTCCTCTTTCCACTGTTCCTTTCTTGTGCCCCCAAGGTTTAAACTGAAGAATTTCCTTAAGAAATACTACATCATGCGTTTCGGACCATTTCATGGCTTGGCTATTGGGAAAAATTATAAACATAATAAGATTGATGAAAATTGGCACGTTCCAGAATTTTCCCAACCCTTTGGCAGCCCTATGTAAGGCAGTCTTTGTCCCGGGGGAAAAAGTTATGGGTACCAAAAAAAAATAGAACTAAAACAGACAAATTCTACTGACCAAGAGATGACACTCTACTATATTAAATAATTTTGTTGACTGAACATTGCCAAACAATTCTCCTTACTTTCCAAACAGAAATATAAAAATAACTGAGTCACAGCCCTTAACGATAGAGTTTATTCGTGAAAGTAAGCTGGCAGTCAAAACAACATTTGACGACTCAATAGATAAAATATAGGGAAACAGACATAGCTTAACTGAGAATTCATTTGGTCTAAACAAGGCAAGTGATCCAGACAACTAAAATTCCAGTTGAAAGTAAAATTCACCCACGTTAAAGTGAAAAAAAAATATTTGGAAATCATATACCGGTACACACTACATTTCTGTTAGTGACCTAGAAAAGTAACTTCTCAAACTCATTAATAATTCGTGACGAGAACACAAAGGAAATCACTACCGTGAACGAGGTTTTGAAATCGTTTCTTAATTTGCATAGATTTTGGCGATTTTATTCCTTCGTTTTCTCCGCATTTAACGATCACTTTGAGAAGCTATATCAAACACTCGAAACAGTGTTTCATCAGATTTCCAAACACCTTGAAGTGGGTTAAAAAAAACTCGGCTGCGCCTCGTTTTTCCAACCCACTTCGCGGTGTTTGGAAATCTGATGAAACACTGTTCCTCGTGTTTGATATATTACCTATAGTTCAAATATCACTTTACCTTGCTTCCTTTGCCATTTTCTTTCTTCAGCTGCTTCGCGTTTTCACACGACGGCAAAACTTGATGAATGGCGTTCGCGCGTACCTTCGACAACGCCAACGTGACGGCAAACGCATGCGCAGTTGTTCGTTTAGAAGAGGCGAGGTCGCCGTTGCCGTCGCCGTTGTCGAATCGTAAGGTCTCTAATATTAAAACTATGGCTAGGCTATTAGGTATTGAGTACACTTAATCCAGACAAACGTAACGAAAACATGAAGCGCATGAGGTTTCATAATAAGTTACCATTTACGTAGTAATTGTTTTTCTAACGGAGTAGATGAATAGATGAATACATTATTGATAATTTACTGAAGTGACATGCTTCTACCGTTCAAGTGAATATGTCTTTTTGCTGTTTGTGTAGCGTCAAACTAAGCAATTTTAGATTGGTGGTTTTTATGAGTTTTTCAAATCACCACTTAATTACGAGTTCGACAAGGGGATAAAAGATCTGCGATGATTGTCTTAAAGGACAATAAATTCGAAACATTGCTACGTGATTGCAAGTTGGCACCAAATATTACAGATAATTCACACCGGGCTTTTTTATTTTGGAGTAGTCTGTTGACACCCCCACCCTGCGTAACTCCTAGAATATTAAAGCTATGGCTAGGCTATAAGGTATGGAGGGTTTTACACTTACTCCAGACAAACATAACGAAAAAATGAAGTGCATGAGGTTTCATAATAAGTTACATCCGGCTGAAGGTTTTCTGGGAAGATATTAAACAATTCTTACTAAACGCTTTAAATTGTGCATACGCAAAGGGCTGTCTATCAATCACACAGAGGAGGGGACTGATCACCCTTGTGCCCAAAAAGAAGAAACCTGCCAATCTCTTAAAAAACTGGAGGCCAATTACTCTTCTCAACTGCGACTATAAAATTGCAGCCAAATCCATTGCTAATCGTTTGAAAAATAATCTGCCAAAGATAATTAATAACGACCAAACCGGTTTTTTAAAAAATAGATTCATTGGAGAAAACATCAGGCTTATAGACAGCATTATCAATTACACAAATAAGGAACAAATTCCTGGTCTCTTGTTATTCATTGACTTCGAAAAAGCCTTCGACAACATAGAATAGTCTTTTATTGAAAAAACATTAAAACATTTTAATTTTGGAACGTCTTTGGTGGCATGGATTAAACTTTTCTATACAAATATTAGCAGTTGTATTCAAAACAATGGATGGCCTTCCGATTTCTTTACTTTAAGCCGTGGCGTGAGACAAGGGTGCCCGCTCTCCCCTTATCTCTTTATTTTATGCGCTGAAGTCCTGGGTAATGCAGTTAGGCAAGATGAGGAAATCCGTGGTATTAAAGTATCTGGCACTGAATGCAAACTCTCACAATATGCAGACGATACGACAATGATTTTAGATGGCTCGGAACTCTCCTTCTCCAAAACCCTATATCTACTCGATATACTTGCAAAGATATCTGGCTTGAAAGTTAATTACGACAAAACCGAAGCCCTCTGGATAGGCTCATACAAAAATTCGAATACTATACTATTATCACTTCAAACAATCCGATAACTTGGGCGGAAAAGAAAGTTTACGCCCTGGGAGTCTGGTTTTCGACAGCAGATATAAACGATAGTAAAGTTAATTTTTCTGAGAAAATTGAAAAAATCAAAAACATTCTAAGTAGCTGGTCAGCAAAAAAAAAAAAAAAAAAAAAAAGCCTCTATCCCCGTAAAAAGCCATGGAAAATGGCTTTCTGAAGACAACATAATTGGAAATGCGGAGGTGAATTGGGAAAACACATATCGTTTGCCCTTTTTATGAAAACAGAAACAAAACTAAGAGTTTTTCAGTTTAAATTTTTACACAGACGGATAGCTACAAACGACTTTCTTCGTAAAATAGGCCTAAAAGAGGTAGACTCTTGTTCTTTTTGTGGAGAGTGCACCGAAACTCTTATCCATTTTTTTTTGGAACTGCACATATACCCAGACTTTCTGGAAAAGCGCTTTCAATTGGATTTCCCAAAATCTTACTCTGACGAAAGTAATCTCCTTCTCTCCTGCCCTTTGCCTTGGCTTTATTGATAGTATATCAAACTCACTGCTTCATTACTTTCTTCTCATTGCTAGACACTATATATACACTTGCAGACTAAGAAACACCCTCCCTAAGCTACAGGTATACATACAATCTACTATGAACTTCATGGAAATTGAAAAACAAATAGCTCTTGACAACAACAATATAACTTCTTTTAAGAAGAAATGGGCCACTTTTAAATACTGCCCCTCCCCCCTCTAGAGAAATAATTAAAACTGCAATTTTTAAATGAAACAAAAGGTCACGTAGATACTGAAAACCGAAGCAAGGGCACCCAGTCGGACATGTTATTCTAATGTAGAAAATATTTTATGTAGATAGGGTAAAGCATTATGTAAATAGTACTAGTTTTGTTCTGAGATATGTTAAATGATATGTAAGTAGTGATTAAGTAACGTTTGTAACGTTAAGTAACGTTTGTAACGTTAAGTGTTTTAAGTAACGTTTGAAATGTTAGTTTTTGTAGTAAGTAACTTATGTACTAGTGTAGGTGTAGTATGAAGTGTAAGCTTGTGAGATATCAATGAATAAAGTGTAGGTGTAGTATGAAGTGTAAGCTTGTGAGATATCAATGAATAAATAAGTATTAAAAAAAAGTTACCATCTACGTAGTAATTGTTTTTCTAACGGAGTAGATGAATCAAAGATCAGCAAAGCAATAGTCCAATAAAACAGTTACAAGAAAACCAATATTAAGGCAACCTATATGCATTAAGCGAACGCGGTTTAAATTATTCTTTAAACAAACCTCATATTCTTTCTGTTGAACACAAGCAATACAACGGGAAGTGTCTCAGTTACTACTCCATGAGTGCTTTACTGTTCGCCTATATACTGTAGTAACATGAAATACTAGTAGAGACCGCTGACCGGAGGCAAGCGAGTAGTAGAGGGAGAAAAGTAAACGGTACAAATAAACCAAGCTTGTGTTGTCTTATCCGTGGCGTTACCAGTTTGTTCCGTACCCCGATAGAAGATGGTGTCAGAAGTAGTACTGTTCTGCTAGTCCACAGAGCCTGTGAGAGCAGATTTAGCGAATCGAACGGACGTCTTCAGCGATATACGTTGCACGTAGTTAAAGCAAGATGGCGGAAAGCATGCCACATGTCAGGCCGCCAGAAACACTGGTAATTTCATCGGGAAATCCTGCTCATTCGTGGCGAAAATGGAAACATAAATTCGACATTTACCTCAAGGCAACTGGAGCATCAACAAAACCAGATGAAATGAAGGTAGGGCTCCTATTAAACCACATCGGCGAATCGTGTTTGGAAATCTACTCAAATTTCACCTACTTACCCGAGCGTGACGATCCTGCGGGAG
This sequence comes from Cladopsammia gracilis, assembly GCA_022457155.1. Taxonomy (NCBI): domain Eukaryota; kingdom Metazoa; phylum Cnidaria; class Anthozoa; order Scleractinia; family Dendrophylliidae; genus Cladopsammia; species Cladopsammia gracilis. The sequence continues at coordinate 130,466 of JAJGOT010000648.1, forward strand.
GGGAAGAGAGACTCCCAGCCGAAAGTTCCGATAACTACGCGACCGTGTTAGCAAAGTTTGATCAATATTTTCAAAAAAGGATCCTCAGTTGATGTTACGGGAGAAATTTTGGCTTCACCTAAAACGAGAGCCGACTCAGAGTTTAGATTATTGGGTTGTCACTGTCAAAGAAAGAGCCGCCGAGTGCAAGTTTCCCGCCGATTTTCTGGAGCAGGCAGTGAGAGACAAACTGACCTTTTCTTGCACTGAAGACAGTTACAAGTTGAAACTCTATGACGAGGGCGCTGACCTTTCACTCGAAAAAGCCACGAAGATATTGTCCTTGAAAGAAGCTACAAAACGTGAGTTACAAGAACCAAAAACCGCGGAAATCGAGCACATAACCCAGCAAGGGAACAGGCCAGATCTTAGATACAAACCCTTCCAGAGGAGTAGCGGCAGAAACTGTGGATATTGTAACCGACAGCATCCTCCAGGGAAGAGAAACTGTCCAGCAGCAGGTGTGCAATGTAACAAGTGCAACAAAATAGGACATTATGCCAGTGTATGTAGGAGCTCAGATGCTAAAACAGTAAATCAAGTCCAAGAGGACTCCAACCTTGACACCGGCTCCTATGCCACATCTTTCAGCCCCACATTTGTAGGAAGGGTTACCATGCCAGAATCATATCCAGTTAACACTACATCCAAAACAGAGCCGGCTGAAATACAACAAGCCTCCACTTCAGACTCAGGATGGCACATTAAGCTGAAGATACAAGACCACGAGCTGACATGGTGCATCGACACAGGAGCTCAAGTATCAGTGATGCCTGAGTATTTATACAAGGAGACATATGGCGCATTGTCAGAACCAGACAGAGAACTTGTGGGGGCAGGAGACGTTCCACTAAAGACCCTTGGATGGATACCCATGAACCTTGCCTTGGGCGAGAAGGGGGTTGAAGAGCGGGTATACGTAGTCAGAGGAGCGTCGAAGTTACTTCTTGGAATACCTGCCATTCGCAGTCTTGGTCTAATTCACGAGATTCCAGGAACATACAGCATCAAAACAATTCAGCATGAGCCTTCCGCCGATAACAGCCCACTTAGATTTGATACAAAGGAGGACATTGTCAACCAGTATCCAACACTCTTCCAAGGCTTAGGCAAACCTGATGGCGAGCACACAATTCATCTACAGGGGAACGCAACACCCTTCTGTCTGACAGCCCCAAGGCGGGTACCATTACCACTTATGAAGAAGGTACAGGAGGAGATTGAACGAATGCTTCAACTTGACGTCATTGAACCAGTCGACGAGCCAACAGACTGGTGTTTGCCAATTGTGGTTGTACCAAAGGCAAATGGCAATGTACGAATATGCGTAGATCTTACAAAGCTAAACCAGGCAGTCCGTCGAGAAATCTACCACATGCCAACAGTTGAAGAGACACTGGGAAGCATAACGGAAGGGACAGTGTTCTCCAAACTAGATGCGAACTCTGGCTTTCACCAAATAGTCCTAAACCCGGAAAGCTCTAAGTTAACTACGTTCATCACGCCATTCGGTAGATTCATGTTCAAGCGTTTACCTTTCGGAATATCATCTGCCCCTGAACACTTCCAAAAAAGGATGGATAAGGAACTGTCTGGAATTGAAGGGGTGAAGTGCCGTATGGACGACATTCTAGTCAGGGGAAAAGACAAATCCGAACATGACCAGAGACTCAAGCAAGTGCTCGACCGGCTGGTAGAAAGAGGTCTCACGCTTAATCTTGAAAAGTGCCTTTTCTCCCAAACAAGACTGGAATACTTGGGTCAAATTATTGACAGCCAAGGGATAAAGAAGGATCCCTCAAAGGTTAAAGCTATCGCTGACATGGCAGTACCCCAGAACATTGCGGACTTGAGAAGATTCTTAGGGATGGTGAACCACCTGATGAAGTTTTGCCCAAATCTAGCAGAGAAGACGAAGCCATTGAGGGACCTGCTAAAGAAGGAGAACGCTTGGATATGGGACACGGCTCAACAAGACGCCTTCCAGCAGCTGAAAGCGGACATGGCATCCGAGCCAGTCCTTGCACTGTATGATCCAGAAAAAGAGACTACAGTATCATCTGATGCAAGCAGCTTCGGGTTGGGTTCAGTCCTTATGCAGAAGCAACCATCTGGTGAAATGCGGCCAGTGGCATACGCTAGCAGATCCATGACAGAGACGGAGCGTAGATATGCCCAGATAGAAAAAGAGGCGTTGGCTATCACGTGGGCGCTTGAACACTGGGCAGATTTTTTGATCGGAATGAAGTTTAAGGTAGAAACTGATCACAAGCCACTGATTCCCTTGTTATCTACGAAGCTGATAGATGAGCTCCCAATACGCATCCAGCGGTTTCGAATGCAGCTTATGAGGTTCAACTTCACCATCCATCACGTCCCTGGTAAATTATTGTATACGGCGGACTCATTATCGCGATCCCCTCTCAAGGAGGAAGCAGATGAGGCCAGCCCACAGAATGACCTTCATAACGAAGTGGAAGCCTATGTCAACGCCGTACTGGTGACCCTGCCTGCATCAGACCAACGATTGGACGAGATACGCTCTGAGTTGATGAAAGATGATACGCTAAGAATGGTGATGCACTACGTACAGCACGGATGGCCTGAAGACAAGCGAAAGCTCTATGGCCCCATTGGCAAATACTGGAACGAACGGGGCAACCTATCCCTCCACAACGGCTTGCTGTTGAGAGGACGGCGATTAGTTATCCCTCCAAAGTTGAGACCAGACGTCCTGAGACGCTTACATGATGGTCATCAAGGGATAACAAAGACGCGTGCAAACGCTGCATCTTCTGTGTGGTGGCATGGAATTTCTGAAGACATCACAAAGGTTGTACGAAACTGCGCCATGTGCGAGAAGTACCGCAAAGAACGCATAGAGCCGATGAAAGGTACGGAGTTTCCTGACAGACCATGGGCCAGAGTTGGCGTAGATTTCTTCCAACACAAAGACAAGCACTACCTCCTGGCCGTAGATTACTTTTCAAGAGATGTAGAGATCTGCTTAGTTTCGAAGAACGTGAACACTGCGCAGACTGTTGTGAAGATGAAAAACATCTTCAGCAGACATGGAATTCCAGACATCCTGTTTACTGATAACGGCCCTCAATTTGATTCGCATGAATTTAAGGAATTTTGCGTAGACTGGGTATTGAGCACATAACATCATCTCCAAAATATCCGCAAGCAAATGGAGAAGTAGAAAGGGCCGTCCAAACTATGAAGATGATCCTGAAGAAGAGTGGTGACGAGTACTTAGCCCTCCTGAACTACAGAGATACCCCACTACACAACGGCTATTCTCCTGCGCAACTGAGCATGGGACGCAAACTACGCACTAGAGTTCCTTGTCACCCGGATGAGCTGAAGCCAAAGACCCCAGACTACGACCACCTCAGGAAAAAGGAGGAGTATCGTACAAAAATGAAGTTAAACTACGACCGCAGACACAGAGTAGTAGAGGGAGAACAGCTATCACCTGGCGACCGTCACAGGGTGAAATAAGGCGTTTCCGTCTCCGGTTTTATAACGGTTACTTAACGGAAACGTGAATTTCCGTAAGCGGAAATTTGACTATCCGTTGCGGGAAACACGAGTATACGTTACGTTTCAGTCGCTGCGGAGTCGCGGAAACGCATCACTTAAACTCGTGTATCCGCAAGGTATACGTCTTGCGTAATCACCATTAACCGTCATGTTTACGCACCTCGTAAATTCGGCGGAAACACAATTATCCGTAGGGTTTCCTGAATGTGTAAGTGCGGAAACTTTAAGAATTCGCTATTAACCGTCATGTTTACGCACCTCGTAAATTCGGCGGAAACACAATTATCCGTAGGGTTTCCTGAATGTGTAAGTGCGGAAACTTTGAGAATTCGCTATTAACCGTCATGTTTACGCACCTCGTAAATTCGGCGGAAACACAATTATCCGTAGGGTTTCCTGAATGTGTAAGTGCGGAAACTTTAAGAATTCGCTATTAACCGTCATGTTTACGCACCTCGTAAATTCGGTGGACACACAATTATCCATAGGGCTTCCTAAATGTGGAAGTGCGGAAGCTTTAACAATTCGCTATTAACCGTCAATTATCCATAGGGTTTCCTTAATGTTGAAACTTGAAGAATTCGCAAACCGCACTCTTAAACACGGGGGACACACAATTGACATTATTATTTCGTGAATGAAATATAAAGTTGAAAATGGTTTGAGATCGGATAATCATTTCCTCTCAACGTGTAGACAATTAAACCAGCACTTTTGAAATGTGGACGTTCATCGAGAATACCGCGCGATCGGTTCATCAACAGAAATTCGTAACGTGGATAGACACAGGTTGCAATCGAGTTTATTGCGTTGTGAAACTTCTTCAGACCTACAACACCTTCATTGTGAGTGGATTTCGTTTTATTTTTACCATTAAAGAGAAAGTTATCACAATATATGATAATTTCAAACTATGGTATAATTTTCTTAAACTCTGACGTGGGTATAATTCTTTAAATTTTCATATAAATATACTTTTTCATTTACACTTGATTAGGAAATATTTCACAATAAAAAATATAATTTTCAATAAAAAAGTGGTTTCATTTCCTCATAATTTAAAATGTCGAGTTCCCAGCAATAAAAAGACATCAAAACACAATTTGCAACTGGTAATGATGCAATGTTCTTATAGCAATAAATGCTATCAGCTTTATAAAGACAGTGTGAAATAGAAATTTGAAAGAGACATGTTCACGGCTTTGCGCATGTCTCAGCATCGCATATTTCTTCTCTTTCCTTTTTGCCAAATCGCTTTTTAACCTGTCAAGTTTGCACGTGGCATCAAATTCCGACTTTTGAATCGAGTCTTGTTTTTAATCCGTAGAGCGGATCATTGGAACGATCAATAAAATCATATACTTCATCAATTATTTAAATTTTGTACGGGGACAATGCAAAAAAAAACCAAAAAAACTAACGCATGCGGAAAACCGTGAACATGTTTCTTTAAGAGGCACTTTATCATTACTATGGAATATCAATAAATATTAACTTTCAGACAGTCGTCCTCCTCAAAAAGGACAGTTTTTAGGGAGTGGTCTGTCCGACATGTTTTGGTCAGCTTCTCTTGAAATTTTAGCGGCTGTCCTTTTTTGCCTCTTGTTCATGGAGCCTGATACACCTGTAAGTGGCATCCAGGACAGACTTGATGGTCCTTAATTTCGTTCTCTCCCACTTAAGCGGCTTGACGTACCTTGGTGGTGGACCAGTTATTCCCTCCTCCTCTCCTTCACTTTCTTCGTAGGACATAAAATCGACATCATTGTCAAGTGCACGTGCTAGCAATGCTGTAATTTTTTCTTTCTCCTGTGGAGGTATTTGACTTTTCCACCATTTCTTTTCGAAATAACAGTTTCTGAAGACCAAGAAAAATGGATTAAAAGCTGGGTACTGTTGCACAACAAATTACACACAACTTACAGTACATTGACTTTGAAAGATTTTGTTGCATGAAATTACATTTTGACAATCTGAGCGAAAGTCATTTCCAGAGCGAGGTGAATTGGAAAACCATCAGTTGATGGTATTGTGTGGCTTTTGTTGTCAGTATTCAGTTTTGCCATGATTATTTTGGCTGCCAAGACTCGTATCAGTGACAGGTGTCTCTATTAATGTTAGTGTTAAAGTCCAATGTTATTGGTTGTGAGAATTCCATGTATGCTGTACATTTGTATGTTGATAGAAATCCATCTATTTGTCATTGTAACTAATTAACTATCCATGTCTCATTTTCTTATCTATTGTTGTTAATTTTCTTGGTGAGCTTTTGTCACTGTTCTGCATTTAGCAACCTGCCACAATTAACTCCAGATATGTGCAGGTTGCTATGACATTTTGTTTTCTTATCCAAGAAAATAGTTGTTGCTAATAAGACAGATCAAAATGTACAGAATATGGGTACATACCTTATTGCAATAACATTGTCATATAAAAATGAAAAATGACAAGAGCTAAATAGGAATTAAGGAGCAAAATCATCATACAGTGTAGCTTGCAACATACATTTCGAGGTTGCTTCTTCAAACATGACAGTTATGTTTCCCAGAAAACTGCGAAGGGTACTTAGAAACTGTGGCTATGAGTAATGAAAATACTAAGGAAGAAAAAAACATTGTTGAAAAGAAAACCAATGTTTGCAATTTAGATATAAATTTACATGTACAGTACACAGTATATCATGAACCTGGCACATGTCCATGCTGTATGTCGCTGCCCTGCTTATCTCATTCTTTGAGAACAACCGTTAAGTATACCATGAGAAGGTGTCATTACTACATGTATCATGCCGATAGCTTACCCTTTTCACTCTCGTCAATGTCTTGTCATGATTCTATGCTGCTTTAGTTTTCCATTGTTTTCTTATATCATCATCCTGTGTGCTCCGCCAGTACTGACAAATAGCCCCTGAAAAAAAGGAAATGTAATTAATGTACAGTGTACATGAATATTTGGTGAGTATAGGTACATGAAAACTCTGCCAGAAATGGTAACTAACTAAACAACAAAATCTGAACATATTAGTATTTTCATGCACTCACACCCAAAATTATGCTGTATTTACTTGAATGAGTGCAAATTTCACATTTCTTTTGTTTACTTTGTGGTGTACTGCTTACTCGAGAGGTGTTATTTCAACTTGTTTGAGCCTTTTATCAATAGATTATCCAAATTTATGGTAAAACATGGACCTTTCCTTAAAATAAAAATGACTGTTTTCTCTAAACGTAAGAACAAAAAGAACAGTTATTCATGCACAAGGATAAATTTCCAGTTTGTTTAAAGCAAAATGTAATTACAGGTATTTACATTTTACTTTGACACAGTAATTTAAGAATTACCAATCTTGAATTCAAGTGATATTATTAAGTGTCACACTGTTACTTTGAGGTGTAGCACTAATTCAAGATAATAATTATTATAGTATCAGTGTTGTGGTAATACAGTGTACTACAGGATTGCAAAACATTAAAACAGTTGAACCTACATTTACAAGCCACCCTTAGGACATGTTAACTAAAAATACTTTGTGGGCATGGTCAAATACATTGGAGTACATTAATGTCTAGAAAGCACTTAAATGTAAAACAGTGGTGAATGCAATACTGTACATGCAGTAATGATCAATAACAACTCTGGAGTGTAGAGTGAATAAATCTTTTTAAAGTTTGGCATTTCAATACAGGTACATGTAAAATTAACAAAGACATGCAAACAAGGGACTGCCAATGCATGGCTGTGACCACTGATTAGAGGTGACTGTTTAATACACTCAGGCAGCAGATACAAAATTTGCATGGGCAAAAATACAGCGTATGGAACTGGCCACTTAATTAAATGGAGGGTGGCCACCTAACACAATCACTAAAATAGGCTGTACTGTACTTGGAGTGTAAACTCTGTATCCTGATCACCAGGAAATCCATACAATATGTTCATACCTTTCATCTCAGCCTTAACCCATTTCTGATTTCCAAAAGTTCCTCTGACTTCTTTCACTAAGATTTCCTCCACTTTCTTATTGTTTTCATGGTCATACATGTACCTCAAATGGTTAAAGAAAACAATGTGTCAAATAAGATATTATTTCACTTGTCAGGTGTTACTGTATCTTTTAACCTAAATTTATTATTTTCACTTATGTGAATGGTTTTCTTTAAAGTTCATGTGATATTGTTGAAACAGAATAGCAATGAAAGGCAATTACACTTGTGTCAATAAACATTTTTAGGTTTATCAAAATATTTTCTAATGACATTCTACTAAAATTTGCAACTCGATATAGCAATCATTGTCAGTTTTATTGTTGTCTCTTTCGCGATGGATTTGAGAAAAATCAAAGATCATTGACACAAGCGCCATTTTTTCCACTCAGAGATGGATAAACAACATTGGCACTGTCCATTCAAAGATGGACGGCTGTTACTTGTGCCAATGAACGTTGTTAGCTTTATCAAAATATTTTCTTACGTCATCCTACTAAAATTCGCAACTCGATATAGCAAAATCATTGTCGGTTTTGTTGTTGTCTCTTTCGCGATGGATTTTAGAAAAATCAAAGATCATTGACACAAGCGCCATTTTTTCCACTCAGAGATGGATAAACAACATTGGCACTGTCCACTCAAAGATGGACGGCCGTTACTTGTGTCAATGAACGTTGTTAGGTTTATCAAAATATTTTCTAATGACATGCTACTAAAATTCACAACTCGATATAGCAATCATTGTCGGTTTTGTTGTTGTCTCTTTCGCGATGGATTTTAGAAAAAATCAAAGATCATTGACACAAGCGCCATTTTTTCCACTCAGAGATGGATAAACAACATTGGCGCTGTCCACTCAAAGATGGACGGCCGTTACTTGTGCCAATGAACATTGTTAGCTTTATCAAAATATTTTCTTACTTCATCCTACTAAAATTCGCAACTCGATATAGCAATCATTGTCTGTTTTGTTGTTGTCTCTTTCACGACAGATTTTAGAAAAATGAAAGATCATTGACACAAGCGCCATTTTTTCCACTTGGAGATGGATAAACAACATTGGCACTGCCCACTCAAAGATGGGCGGCCGTTACTTGTGTCAATGAACGATGTTAGGTTTATCAAAATATTTTCTAACGACATCCTACTAAAATTCGCAACTCGATATAGCAATCATTTTCGTTGTTGTTGTCTTTTTCGCGATGGATTTGAGAAAAATCAAAGATCATTGACACAAGCGCCATTTTTTCCACTCAGAGATGGATAAACAACATTGGCACTGCTCACTCAAAGATGGGCGGCCGTTTCTTGTGTCAATGAACGTTGTTAGGTTGATCAAAATATTTTCTAACGACATCCTACTAAAATTCGCAACTCGATATCGCAATCATTTTCGGTTTTCTCTCTTTCACGACGGATTTGAGAAAAATCATTGACACAAGCGCCATTTTTTCCACTCAGAGATGGATAAACAACATTGGCACTGTCCACTCAAAGATGGACGGCCGTTACTTGTGTCAATGAACGTTGCTAGGTTTATCAAAATATTTTCTAACGACATGCTACTAAAATTCACAACTCGATATAGCAATCATTGTCGGTTTTGTTGTTGTCTTTTTCGCGATGGATTTGAGAAAAATCAAAGATCATTGACACAAGCGCCATTTTTTCCACTCAGAGATGGATAAACAACATTGGCACTGCCCACTCAAAGATGGGCGGCCGTTACTTGTGTCAATGAACGTTGTTAGGTTTATCAAAATATTTTCTAACGATATCCTACTAAAATTCACAACTCGATATAGCAATCATTGTCGGTTTTGTTGTTGTCTCTTTCGCGACAGATTGTAGAAAAATCAAAGATCATTGACACAAGCGCCATTTTTTCCACTCAGAGATGGATAAACAACATTGGCACTGCCCACTCAAAGATGGGCGGCCGTTACTTGTGTCAATGAACGTTGTTAGGTTTATCAAAATATTTTCTAACGACATCCTACTAAAATTCGCAACTCGATATAGCAATCATTTTTGGTTTTGTCTCTTTCACGACGGATTTGAGGAAAATCAAAGATCATTGACACAAGCGCCATTTTTTCCACTCAGAGATGGATAAACAACATTGGCACTGTCCACTCAAAGATGGACGGCCGTTACTTGTGTCAATGAACATTGTTAGGTTTATCAAAATATTTTCTAACAACATCCTACTAAAATTCACAACTCGATATACCGGTTGCAATTATTGTCGGTTTTGTTGTTGTCTCTTTCGCGATGGATTTTAGAAAAATCAAAGATCATTGACACAAGCGCCATTTTTTTTCCACTCAGAGATGGATAAACAACATTGGCACTGTCCACTCAAAGATGGACAGCCGTTACTTGTGTCAATGAACATTGTTAGGTTTAACAAAATATTTTCTAACTTCATCCTACTAAAATTCGCAACTCGATATAGCAATCATTGTCGGTTTTGTTGTTGTCTCTTTCACGACAGATTTTAGAAAAATCAAAGATCATTGACACAAGCGCCATTTTTTCCACTCGGAGATGGATAAACAACATTGGCACTGCCCACTCAAAGATGGGCGGCTGTTGCTTGTGTCAATGAACATTGTTAGGTTTATCAAAATATTTTCTAACGACATCCTACTAAAATTCGCAACTTGATAGTAATCATCGTCAGTTTTATTGTTGTCTCTTTGGCATAATACATACAACATTCACTACTTAAAACTGATTTATTTTGAGTCAAAAATACTTATTATGTATAGTGAAAGTAACTGAAACTCATTTGCAATGACCATACATGTACATGTATTTGTGTTTGTGAAAGTCGCTCGGTTTATCAAAAAGAAAAATACTTGACTGTATCATTTAAGATCGAAGATCACCAAATGAGATACATGTAAACGTCATTCCTTCCGCTCAAATGTGGATAAATGGCTTTGAAATTATGATAATGAATGTAAGCTTATGTCAGAAATAAAAAATACATGGAAAGCATTCAATACACTTGATACATTAATAATCTTAATGATTCACTCTTAAACTCGAATTGTTATTTTAAGAACCAAATTGTTAAAACAAATCGACAGGTAAGAACTTAAAATTAATACAACGGAAGAGTTCTTGCCTGTCGATTTGTTTTAACAATTTGGTTCTTAAAATAACAATTCGAGTTTAAGAGTGATCAGTTACAGTGTAATTAAAAATACTGTACATAAAAAGCATTCAATACTCCTTTTCAAGTACTTACTCTCACAGCGCCATAAAGAACTGTTTGTAGTGTGCAACTACTGTTCCAACCTCCAGAACTTTAATTTAAAATGGTGAATTTCAACACGAATTAAGCTGCAGCTGTACGTAGGTTTGAGCCTATAGCTGGAGTATAAGCTTGCGTAGAAAGGGCATTAAAACACGCCAAACGCTCGCGGCTTACAAATCATTTGTTGTTTCTGATTTAAATAAACTACATGTACACGAGGAAGCATAAAAAGTGTAGGCGAGCATGTTTTAAAATAGCAAATAAAATTAATTTACAAACACATCGAACCTACCTTTGCCGCAACATCTTCGATCACTGGCGGCCATAATGAAAATATGACTCCATAAGCTTGATGAAATGGAAGAAAAATATGCATATCCAGCGCAGATACGTTGAAACAATGTTATAAGGTGACAAATAGAACTTACAAAGCGAGACGATAACTTTCTAATCCCTTCAAATGCTTCAGATTAAACTAAATGTACAGACTCGAGCTCGAAGGTTTGCCGTTGAAAAGTGAAAAGAGCGCCAATACCTCGAACAGCCCGCCGGGAAGAATTCCATTCGCGCATGACAAAACCGTACTCAACCTCTCCCGGCCACAGTTGTGGCACACTTTCAGCGGGAAAACTTTATACTCCACGACAGACATGCATGTGAAGCAAACCTACAATTAATTGGCCCTAGTTTGTTTAGCCGGAAACATCATTTCGCCGTGATAATGGCAAATTAGCAATAAATAAAAATGTGCCTGAATAAAATATTCTGTTACGTACAGCGCAACATCAACACAATTCTGTTTGTACATCAGACCAGGAGCCGATTACTCAGACCTCAGATCTCGAACCAACAATGGTAAGAACTTCAGATTGAAAAATGTGGTTTGGGCCGGCCTGGAGTTTTTGTAAAATGTACGGTATAAAACAATAGGAATCAGTTAGGAATACGCGGACTTAAACACTACGGAAACGGATGTGTTCGTGTCCGTGATCGGAAACCCTACGGAAACGCGTAGAGAATGAATAAATTTCTTGTTACGCGTTTCCCGTTGTATCCGCGCCGCGGAAACGCGACTGAAACTCAAAGTTTCATGTTTCCGTAACATTTCCGAGTTACGGAAACTCCTTATTTCACCCTGTGGGCGTGTATGGATACCAGACCTTAAGGCAGAAGGTACGGTGATGGAGGAACATGTAGCTCCAAGGTCGGTAGTCATACAGAGCCCTAATGGACAAGTGAGAAGAAACCGAAGAATGACGAGAAGAGTGCTTGAAGGAAGTCCTCCAATCGTATCTCGTAGTGCGAGCCGTGAAATCCTCGAGCCACTGGCAACAAGAGTTACGATGCCAGATATTACTTCAGCCTCGAGAGCAAGCCGGGAAGCACCCAGAAACCCGCTTGTTCCTGACAGTCAAGACGAGGTAGAGGAGCCAGCCAAACCGTGCGGAAGTCCACAGCCGGATAGGCAGCTGACCCGTCTTAGACCGAGAGCTGCTCTTAAGAGACCCCAAAGATACATTGATGAGTACTAAGATAAGTTAGGACACTAAGGAACAGTGTATATGTTGAGTTAAAAAAAAAAAAAAAGATAGATGTAGTAACATGAAATACTAGTAGAGACCGCTGACCGGAGGCAAGCGAGTAGTAGAGGGAGAAATGTAAACGGTACAAATAAACCAAGCTTGTGTTGTCTTATCCGTGGCGTTACCAGTTTGTTCCGTACCCCGATAGAAGATATACTTCCAGTAAACTACTTACATTATTAATAAACACACCCACCTAATGAGGATATCAGTGTATTCTTAATACGCTCGCTAATTATACTTAGGATAAAACTTGTCACATGGTCATAATCTTACAGCCATTTCAGATTGCGAAGTCCAGAAAATACTAGTTCCGGTAGAGAAGCAATGTTGTTTTGGCTAAGAAACCTAGATATGCCATTAGTGCGTAATTAGTGATTAGCTTTGTGGCGGAGACTGACAGTGATAGTGGGATGCCAACATTTGTAACAATGCAATAACATTTGAAAAAATACTTGTACATGTTTTACGTAAGAAAAATAAATATTTTCTGGCAAGACGAAGGAGACTTACAATGTTGTTAATTCGATCTTATCTCTCATTTAAATATTTTCTGAGGCCAAGCGTGAATACATTACTGATAATTTACTGAAGTGACATGCTTTTACCGTTCAAGTGAATATGTCTTTTTGCTGTTTGTGTAGCGTCAAACTAAGCAATTTTAGATTGGTGGTTTTTATGAGTTTTTCAAATCACGACTTAATTACGAGTTCGACAAGGGTATAAAAGATCTGCGATGATTGTCTTAAGGGACAATAAATTCGGAACATTGCTACGTGATTGCAAGTTGGCACCAAACATTACAGATAATTCACAGCGGGCTTTTTTTATTTTGGAGTAGTCCGTTGACACCCCCACCCTGCGTAACTCCTAGAATATTAAAGCTATGGCTAGGCTATAAGGTATGGAGGGTTTTACACTTACTCCAGACAAACATAACGAACAAATGAAGCGCATGAGGTTTCATAATAAGTTACCATTTACGTAGTAATTGTTTTTCTAACGGAGTAGATGAATCAAAGATCAGCAAAGCAATAGTCCAATAAAACAGTTACAAGAAAACCAATATTAAAGCAACCTATATGCATTAAGCGAACGCGGTTTAAATTATTTTTTTAAACAAACTTCATATTCTTTCTTTTGAACACAAACAATACAACGGGAAGTTTCTCAGTTACTAATTCACGAGTGCTTTACTGTTCGCCTATATGCTTCCAGTAAACTACTTACATTATTAATAAACACACCCACCTAATGAGGATGTCAGTGTATTCTTAATACGCTCGCTAATTATACTTAGGATAAAACTTGTCAATAATCTTACAGTGATTCCAGATTTTGTAGTCCAGAAAATACTAGTTCCGGTAGAGAAGCAATGTTGTTTTGGTTAAGATACCTAGATATGCCAAAAGTGCATAATTAGTGATTAGCTTTTTGGCGGAGACTGACAGTGATAGTGGGATGCCAACATTTGTAACAATGCAATAACATTTGAAAAAAGGCATGACCCAAATCCTTGTCCTGGACCCCCAGCATCGAATCTTGCGGGTTGACCCGTTGTTGGACTCCCGCAACGGGATCTTGTGAGTAAAACAAACATGGCGGACATGTGGACGTTCTGTTGTATTCGATTAGTGTACATTGTTTCGTTTTAAAACGACTTTTGTTTTCTATCGAAAATATTATTTAAAAGAAAATAAATTTTTGTACCTAAAATGTTTCTATGGGACTTCGAAAGCCATGAAAAACACGGATTTTTATTTCTTTCTATCGGCATCGGCTGCCGCTGCCGGGAAGCTGATGTCGGAGCGCAAATTGTGATAAATCTTAATCATGGACCCGTCTGAAGACGTAAGGGATGCATTAACAAAAGAAAACTACTGTTGTTTTGAAGGTAAGTAAACGAAGTTTATTTTTGTTATTAAAATTCAAGCAAAAAAGCTCATTGATCTTTAATTTTCCAAGCTCGCGAAATTTGTAAGTTTAGGTTAAGTGTAAAGGGCTTCCCTAGTCTAAATCCGAAAGCAAGTCGGTTTTTGCTGCAGGTCTTATCTTGTTTAAGCTTCTGAATTTATCCTCTTTTCACTATACCACATAATTGTGGATCGCGAATCACTTTTCTCCGACCAAAAGGTATAACGACCAGTTTTTAATAAAGCAATTCGTTTTCTGATTAACAATTAAATTCTCTTTGCAATGTATCAAGTATTTTGAGAGAATCAAGAAGAGAATACACCAGTCAATCATCGATTGCATTTGTGAAGAATCACGATATTTTTTTTTACTGTATGAATGTTCTCATTTTTAATGTGGACATGTTAAAATCTATAAAAAGCATCCTCAAATTAGCTTTAACACAGGTGAATTTTTGTGCTAGAGATTGCTACTACAGTTTGTAAAATTTAATGTAAGATTGATCTGTGCTTATTTTAAAAGTGGGAAAACAAAGAATAACTCCACATTACATTGCTCTAAATGTAAACCTGTTAGCTTTAAAAGTTTTGTTTTAAAAACTCAAATTGAAAAGTGTTAGGCCATCAGTTCAATCCTTAAAACTGTAGTAGACTAAAAACTATTTTATTAAATTTAGTGTAGTAGTTGTCTTATTAATCTAACAAGTCCTTTGGAACTAATTGTCATGTTTTATGCTGGAATGGTTTGACTACTATCTACAATGTCTGTACAGTTATTTACACAATAATAATACATGGAAATGTAAAGTATAATATCTTAGAAAACATGTACGGTGATGTTCCATGACTCAAGTAGCTTCAGTGCTATTTTTTTTTTGTTTAACGCATTGAAGTCATCATCACTCGTATAATCAGTGTTATTGGGAAGTCTACCGTGCATTGTCAGGAAAGCTTTATCCCATTTTGTTTAGCTCCTCACTGACATTCCGTAGTTCTCTTAAAACTGCTGTTTGCACTTTGCTTAGGACTGTGTCATACTTCTTTCGATAGAAGTGTGCTTTTGGGTTTTTCAAAACTGTTTGTTTTAATCGGTCTATCTCAGAAACCTCTGGTATTTTGCCTAACACTAGCTCTAGGGCCTTTGCTGTCTTTGACTGAGTTTCCTTTCCTTTGTCCTGCAGTTTTCTTTTTTTGTTAGTTGGCTCAACGGGGCATTCATTTCCACAAGCTGTAGCAAAACTTTCTTGCATACACAAGTTACTTCCGAAAATGTCATGGGGTGTTTCATTATCTTGTAATTCCTTTGGCTGTGATTCATCCTCATCACTTATGGTGTTCTCAGCTATTTCCAAATCTTCTTGTTGATCTTCAAGAATTACTTCAAGTGTAGTGTCCCTTTGATCTTCATAGGTTTCTGGATTACTATCTGCTTCAACTTCAGAAATCATGTCGTCATCACAATCTGTGCAGGCTGTCATCTGTGCAGTATTAAGGCATGGCTCATTCTCTGGTTCAAGTGTCTGTTGCAGTTCACCTGTATTTTCCCTCTGGTAAGTGAGTTTTTCATCTTTGTCTCTCATTTTGTAAAGTGGAAGATTACCTTGCTGGGAGGCACATTCCTTCCATGTCTCTTCCAGATACTTGTGGATTTTACTGATGTTGTTGGATCTGAAGTGGTGAAGATGAGGTCCTTCTTCTTTGTTGTTTGGCTGGCCTGGTGCATCCAAAAACTCGACAGAACCATCTTCCTTCCATTTCCACCACACTTCAGGTCCAGGTTTAAGAAAATCAGAGATCTTGGAGAGATGTGCCTGCCATAAGCTAGACTTCTTTGTCATGAAGTCCTTAGTTATAACTGTGTTGGACGGCTGGGGCAGTCCTTTTGCCAGGTGGGAGATCTCTTTCTCTTGATTAGAAAGGGCTGTTAGGCTGTCTGTTTCTGCTGCCCTTGCATCTTCAGCTTGAATGTGCAGGTAGTCATTTGGCACAAGATCTTCTACTTGCTTGTTCCAGGTTTTTCTGGTGATGTCTTCTATTCTGTCAAAATACCTTTCAAAGAGCTCAGCACAAATGGAGCGGAGACAGACTAGCCTGTACAGCAGTGGGGCATGATCTACAGCACCATGGTAGTAAATGCCACACAACTTTTGTTGGGTTAGCTGCTTTGGTGGGATCAGTTGCCTTTGGATGGCTTGCCCATGTCTGAATGAGATGTTGTACAGCCGCAGCACTGATCTTGGACTTCTTTTGTCATCATTTTCACAGTACATACTCATCATCTCACAAAAAAGGAGAAGGATTTATTTTTCATTGTTGCTTACGAGATTTTCATTTGCCATTGCAATTGTTACTTTCAGTAGGCCTCTGCGGCAATCTGTTGCTCGAAGTTTGTCCTTGTTTAATGCTAAGGTGGTAATTTCCTTGAATAGTAGTAGTGCATCGACATTAGTCATGTGTAGAGGCAATTCTGTGAAGATGTTTGCAATGTGATTAAGGCAAGTGTGGAGAGGTTAAAAAAAAAGTACTTCATAATCTTGAAGATTAAGTTCCTTAAGTGTATGTTTCTGTGATCCAAACAACAGGGCAGGTACTCGGCTTGCGCCTCTCAGCAAATCTGTTAATCTTTCTTGAAGATCTTTTTTGTTTCCACTGGTGTCAACTCCCCTTGATGTTAATTCTTCTCTGAGCTGATCAACT
>JAJGOT010000648.1:152500-167500 GCA_022457155.1 Cladopsammia gracilis
GCGCCAGTACGCTAGCCGAGTGTTAGAAGTTGAGCAAGCTACATTCACGCCATTAGTTTTCAGCACGACAGGTGGAATGGCGGTGGAATGTAAACGATATCATAGTAGGCTTGCTGAGCTAGTTGCTATAAAGAAAGGTGAAAGCTATACGACTACCATGTCATGGATCAGGGCGAGAGTGTCCTTTGCACTGCTGAGATCAGCATTACTTTGCCTAAGAGGTTCGCGAGTTTCTAGGAGAGTCAATTTAGAATTGTTTGACATTGACTTTGATATCGAATCAAAGGGCTCTTAAAGCCATCTCGTTAATGCGAGAGAATGTAAGGTTAATAAACAACAACAACAACAACAACAACAACAACAAGAATTGGAAAAGTTGGGTGCCTTTGATAGGTAAATGTAGTAAAGACGTGATAGGTAATATGTGTAAAGCTGCTAAATGGTTTATTGAAGTTGAAAGATTGAAAATACCTGTAGGTCTAATCGTAGAGTTAGACATTACAGTCATAGAGGACTTAAGGGCTCTTTTAGGAGCCACCAAATCAATAAAAGTCATGAGCAACAAAATAATCACGAGTATGAATATAAATAATTTTCATGTTAATTTAGCGTATTTGTTCAAAATAGTCTTCATTTTACAGCTGAGGGGAAACTTCAACTTGATAATATTAAGCGAATGAGCCGAGGCCAATTTGGTTGCTACGGGGGAAAATTATGAGGAGGGATGGGGGTGGCAAAACTACTTAGATTCAATCTATCTTTAGAGAGCCCTTTTACTTAGTTAATTTTCTATGTTTTGTATCAGTCACAGTATTTTAGTAGCAATGACTTGTATGGCATTACAATGGCGATTTTCTTATCAATCGAAATTTGGGAAAGATGTTCGAAGGTTAAAAAATATTTACTATCTTTATTTATTGACATTTAAACAAAACTAAAACATATTGCAACGATTTTAATTTGGGATTAAAATTGATTTACTAGCAATGTTTTTAAACAGCCAATTTATATGTGCAGTGTATATGTGGATGTATGAGACAAAACAAGAACTTTGTGCATGTGAATAAGTTCAGTAAAAAGACTTCAGTAAAAAAGGAATGTTTTATCTAAATACTTCACTATGGTAGACTATTGTAAAAAAGGCAAATGAAAATATTTTACTTGTCGCTTTTTCCGTCAACTAAAAAATTGTGTACCTTCGGGCAGAATGGTGACTCTTGTAGGAATAGAGCTGGTGATTAGGATTTCGTTTCCTTTTATAGCTGAAGCTGTTTTCAAAACATCTCGGCTTAAAGAAGCCTTGGTAAAAACGACAAACGACCTGGCCCCGAAAATTGCCGACATGAGACGTTGTGAACAGCGAGAAGCGGCTCGATTCCGCTTCAAAAATACGACAAATTACGACAGCGACTTTAGAAGGTTGTGCAATTTACCAATAATAAAAATTAAACATTATTGACCATATCGTTCATGTCAACACCCGAAGGCCAACGGTCTGTTTTAATGATCAATTTGTTATTGAAACGACTACCAACCTCGTTCCCAAGGCCCCTATCTTCCTCTCTCTTGGATCGGAGGTGCAGTTAGAGTACACCCTAGACTCCCGGTATACACATACATATCCGTGACCTTTGATTTTTGATTTTTTGGCGCAAATTGGTTTTAACAAGCTTAATAATTTTCCTTCGAGCATTTTTATTTTAAAAAGAGACTTTACTTTTGATCTTGATGAAAAATTGCACTTTATCAAATAAAGACAAATAAGTGACAGGTCACGCGTGTGGTTTCCGTTCGAATTACACGCACCGGCTCCCCCGACGGTGTCAATTTGCGCGAGGGCAAAAGTAACGACCCTCCCCTCGGGTGAATGTCATTTTGTCTCTGTGACGCGGTCGCTAAGCTTTAGTATTCCAATTTCGTGGTACAGCCGTTTGGATCGCGGACAATGGCGAAGCGAAGATGGCCAGAATCGCTCCAAAACGGAGCCCTTTTAGAGCCCGTGAAAGGGAATTTGGAAGCTAGCACGAATCGCACGGGTAGACATTTAACCTGCGGCCTCACTGGTGGCAATTCGGGGAGCTTGAGTTGAATTGTTTAGAAATTATTGGCTTTCGCGTGGCGAGGGTTCGCTCAGAGGTCTCCAGCCTTCCCTTCTTTTGTAGTGGATAGTGGGGCGAGTGACAAAAGTTGTAAAAATGCATTTAAACCGGTCAGGATACATCAAGAGACAATAAAGTAAAGGTGAGAAGACTTTAGTGTGTAATATTTTCGATTTTTCTATCGTTTATCAATTCCGTGACAAATCGTATTATTACCTAGTATATTTCATTACTGTGTACTGGATATCACGATTGGTCTGCCTGTGGGATCATCCAATTTAAATCTTTGATGTGTGCCACAACGCATCGGATAAATGTTTACGCTTATCCGCGTTTGTAGATCTTTATATATAAGATATAAACATCTAAGAATTTTACGGAGATTTTAAAGAAGAAAAGAACTGATCCATGACCTATGGTCGCTACAATGTCTGTCATTGATCGATCAGAGTCCGTTCACGCATATTCATTGCTATTTTAAGACTTAAATTCAGTCAGGAAGTCAGGACAAAAAGTGCATATCCTTAGAATTCCTCTATTCCTCAAAGAAAGAATTGAGCAAATATTTATTTTTCCAACTTTAATTTTATTTTTAAGATTCGCTCTCTCCCGTTCTTTCTAATCTTCCGGAAACCGGACATTCCACAATGATAAAAAGGAAACTTTATTACGAAAGCTGTCAAAGCCAGATAAACACTGAAAAGCAATTTTCACTACTTTTTACTTCAACTGAGTCTCAAGCTGTCGCAGTGCTATATTTTTCTGACTTTTCTGTCTTTTCTTGTGATCTTCACCGGAAATGTTTCTGTCTTTCCTGCACGCCACAACCGTGGATCCGGAAAAAAGGTGAAAAAACGTTTATCAAATGTTTTTTACTTGAGTAGTATTGGCACTCAAATAATAGGGCCATTTATACGACAGAAAATAAGACGCGTCTTATCTAAGACGCGACTTAAATAAGACGCGAACCGATCGTATAAACAGTACAAAATAAGCATTCGTGTCTTATTTTAGACGCGACTTATTTTTTAAGTTCTTATTTTGTCCGCGTCTTAAATAAGACGTGAACTTCCTCGTATAAATGCTTTCGTGTCCCAAATAAGACGTGAACAACAAGTGCGCCGTATCAAAATAAGACGCGAACCATTTATACGTGATCTTCGCGTCTTATGTTGGACGCAAACGTATAAATGGTACACTTCGTATCTTATTTAAGTCGCGTCTTAGATAAGACGCGTCTTATTTTCTCCCGTATAAATGGCACTAATATCTTCTCAGTTAAGTCCGTAATAATGCCAATGTATGTCTTGAATCGAAACGCTGAAATCGTTTATAAAATGGTTGTTAAAATGCTTGCTTTGTCATTCAATTCAGAACAACAAACTTTTACTTGTACACGAATAGAACTGTAGAAAGAATTGCAGCAAACAATAACTTCTACATTTGCACAATTAGTTTGTTCAGCAAAATCACGAGATCCCTTGCATACTATTGCATAATCAAAGCGCAATTTTTATCACCGTCAATACATTCCACCATGTACCTAAATCTAATAATGGCAATGATTTCGTTCGCGTGATCGGTAGTTCATCGTATGATAACATACTATGAGAACTCAAAGCCATTCATTTCATAAATTGAACTTAGTAATTATTGTTTTTGCTCCCTTGCCATTTAACTTCCTCAGAACGTCTCCATTCATTTTAAAAATACACCGTGAAATTTTCAGTCAAACTGCGTTTCCCAAGAACATTTGACCTTTTTTACCCTTCTAAATGAGCACTAATGGCTTTACGACATATGATTGACAAGAAAAACACAAATTTCTTGAACCTTTGAAGATCAATGCCGTCTCGGACACATCCACGTAAAAACAAATTTGAAAGATTGATATGTAACGCTATATATCAAAACTTAAAAAAAAATTATGACATGCCAATTCCCTAGGGAAATTAACATAGGTCCGGGAGTACTCCCCAAAAATTTTAGTGGCGGTGTATCCGATAAAATCCTAACCACTTCTTGATATTTTCTTCGTATTGGCACTCAAATAATATCTTCTCAATTAAGTCCGTAATAATAAGTTCCAATGTCTGTCTTGAATTGAAACGCTCAGATCGCTTATAAAATGGTTGTTAAATGCTTGCTTTGTCAACAACAAAATTTTACTTGTATACGAATAGAACTGTAGAGAGAATTGCAGCAAACAAGAAATAGTTTGACGAAGTCTGCAAAATCACGAGGTCCCTTGCATACTATTGCATAATCAAAGCGCAATTTTTATCACCGTGAATACATTCTACCATGTACCTAAATCTATTAATGGCAATGATTTGAAATTTGAAAGATTATTGATACCGTAGGTAACGTGAGATATCGAAACTAAATAAGAACTGTAATACCTTTGTGGTGACGTAGCGTGAGATAATTATGACAAGTTCATGACATCCCAATACCCTAGGGAAATTAACAATAGGTCCGGGGGTGCTCCTCAAAAAACGCAAAGTTCATGCTATTTTGCTCTGCCATATCGCTCATATTAAAACACAAACTTTTCTGTCCCATTTAACTTTCTTAAAACGTCTCCATTCGTAAAAATACACCGTGAAATTCTCAAACTGCGTTTCCCAAGAAAACGCATCCCTTCTAAAGCAGCTTCAATGGCTTTACGACAAATGATTGAAACTGATAGGTAACGTGAGATATCGAAACTTAAAGAAGGACTTAATACCTTTGCGGTAATGTAATGTGAGATATGACAAGTTCATCACAAGTTCTGACATCCCAATACCCTTGGGAAATTAACAATAGGTCCGGGGGTGCTCCCCAAAAATTTTAGTGGCAGTATGTGACGCCTTTCTTGAAATCCTAACCGGTTTAACCAACCATACCCTCAATGCCCTAATATAGCTTCTATAAAGAAGGGACAAGAAACCCCCCCGGACAAAAGTCCACAAAATTTTGTTAACAACTTTTGTCCCTTTTCGTACTCGACTCCGAAATCTCGCTTAATGCGCATGCGCATTAACGAGATAAAAAGGACAGGCAAATATGTATTAATAAGGCATTGAGAACACTATTTTTATTTTTTTTTGTCTTTAATTTTCTTTTGTAATTTTTGGTGATTTTTCTTAGTAAGATGAGGTTTTGTTGCATTCATAAGTCAACATAACCAGACATAAGTTACGTTAGGGCACCCAGGACCTAGGTTGCCAAGGATTTACAGTGTTGCAGTTGCAGTCGATCGGCCAGTTGAGATGTAATATAAGCAATTTTAAAGGTTAAAAATATGATTATGATTACTATTTTTTTATGACAATTTTTATTAATAATAATAATAATAATAATAATAATAATAATTATTATTATTATTATTATTATTATTATTTTATGACAATGATCAGTTCATTTTAAAAATGCAATGTTGAGGAGTCTTTCATTATTATATATTTTGTAATTATTATACATGTGTTGTAATTTTATAATAATAATAATAATGATAATAATAATAATAATAATAATAATAATAATAATAATAATAATAATAATAATAATAATAATAATAATAATAAAACCTGAAAGAAAGGTGTTAGAAAACTAAACAAGAAGGAATGACCCAAAGGACCTTTGGCCATTGGCTATGGCTTGCTCCCTTGGTGTAAATGCGGCATAACATCTGCCAGAGCATAAGCGTCATGAGAAGATAATGCAAAATCGTGACACAAATAATAATAATAATAATAATAATAATAATAATAATAATAATAATAATATATAATAATAATAATAACAATAATAATAATAATAATAAATTAATAATAATAATTACATAAATTTTATTTTTATTAGATTTTTTTTAGTAACACTTTTACGATATTTTATGGATTGTAATTATGAATATTTTTAGCATTTTAGTAGGTTAATAATAATAATAATTAAATAATATATTATAATTATAATAAAAACCTTCCCAGCACCCTTTGCACCAGAAAATTTTCGATCCCAAATAACTCTGTCAATTTTGAGTGTATGAGGATACTACCCCACATGCTATTTGCAACTACCATAAAACACCTATTTTAATTGACTTAGTGCGATGACGTCATCAGTCACGTGACTATGCCCCCAAGTGCCTTTCAACGTTTTTTAGGAACATGCTTTGATAAATGCAAATACAGCCAACGTGGCAAGGAAGGCATTTACTTGCAGCATTTCGTCATGCCCGGTATGGTTCTGGATTTTTAAAATTAAGGGGGCTATACACATGAGCAAATAGGGGTCTGGGGACAAGTATCTTTGTATACATGTATCTTTGTAAGGGTGAAATGCAAAGTTAACAAATTTTGTAGGTTGGTAGATATAAGTATAAAAATAAGTTCTTTATCAACGTCATTAGTATGACGTCATGAATCACGTGACCAGAACGCACGGAAGTTGACTGATTTTTGTGACTTTTTGGAACCATCAAACATTTTTATTAACTTAAAAAAATCCCCGTTTTTCCTCCCAGGTTAAAATTATGTTATTTTTGTGTATAAAAAGGCGATTATTACTCCTCTAGTAAAAATAAAGGTGACGAAAAAAAGTTGTACACGTTGGAAGACCCTGGAAATCCATCCTTTCCTGATCCTGTTCAGCGACTTTTCAGTTTTAAACTATAAACAAATCTGCATAAGTGGTTTTTATCTTACTTCTTACCAATGGCGTTGGCAGTTTTTCTGTAGCATTTTTCTTTCATACCGATCAGGGGTTAGATTTTTTCTTCCCCACCCTCCCCAGTCCCCCGCTCGGGTTTGCAGGACATGGTCAGCGGGAAGACTGGTTCGAGTTTGTAAACGTGGTCACGTCAGTCACGTCAGCCGTCGTCAGCTAAGAAAATTTTTCATTTTTTTCGTCGACACAATCGTGTTTAGCGAAACGTACGTGGTTTGCGAAATTGTCTTCCAAACTGCTCTTTTCGTTGTCAACATATGGAATAGCGGAAAGAAGATTAGGTCACATTTGTGGCCTCGAAACTCCGTAGTCCGCAACTCCTGTTCCGGAGAAAACCAACAACAAAAGCTAAGTGATTTGTACTTTAACGTTAAGTCCAAGAGTGCCTTTTGCCTTCTAGCGATTGATTAACATTTTGTATTTAAAACTGTGTAGTACGTGTGCAGAACTGATTTACAATTTGAACTGATTTACAATTAAGCGTAATTTTAGACGTAATTAGCTGAGCTTATATTTGTTTACAAACAGAGCGAGCAAGCGGTGAGGACCATCAAAGACTCAAGCGGACGTAGAGCGGTGGACTAAATTATCAGCTCGGTAAGTTTAAGGACGTCTTTAAGCTTGAGCTTATGTTAATTAAAGAATTTAAAACGGTTAATATTTAAGATTAACGAGCGGTTTATAGTCGCTTTATAATCTAGTGGCAATTTCCGAAGTTAATCCATAGATAGTAGTAAGCTAATAAGCTTGCGCCGCCAACATGTTTATTCGTTTACCGGTGTTACAAAGTGGTATTCACTGCATGCCATATTTCATGCAGTCGTTTCGCTACATCTTGTGTTGTGCTGTAACTTTTCCTAATGGTAATATAATGATAGCACCAGTAGCGTCGATAATAATTCACTGCATGCCATATTTCACAATGTTTCATGCAGTCGTTTCGCTCCATCTTATATTTTTCTAATGGTACTTTTCCTAATGGTAATATAATGCTACAAGAACCAGTAGTGTCGACAAATTGAGCATTTCTGTACAGTTTACAGCGAGATGTAAGCATATGTGATAGGAAGTTTGTGCCAAACATTTTCACTCTTATGATAATGTGTACAATGAATGAATTAATATCATCTGAGAGAATGTGATCATCACCTTTGTTCATTCTCTTTTGTTATTACTTGTGTGACAAAAGTAAAAAAAAAATAAAATAAAACTAGTAGTAATCATGGATTAAAAGAGTGCATTCGTTTGTTAACAGCTGAAAGAAGTAGTATTGATGTCGATTTTTGCCCTGCTAAATGTTTTTGTTTACATTTAGCCGCCACCGTACTTGAGAGTGCAATCAACTCACAAACATTTTGCTTTAGTGTTATTGTTGTGATTCGGAAGAAACAGCGTGACAGCTTTGTTACTTTTTTATAGAGACCTATTCCAGTTCGCATTAACTCGGCTATATGCAAATATATATGCCGATTGGAAAATTCGACTGAAGTCATAAGCGAATAACATTGAATATTTGACATACAGGACATGCAAGCAGCAGCACAGATGATGTGATTCAAACATAAGCTTACTCGCTCGATCTTCGATAAATCTGAACAAAATCATATTAAACAAATCAAATTTTATTTAGTGAAATAACACATAAACTTACATAGTCGTGAGATCCTAGCAGTGATAAAGCAAACAAGGACCGTCAATGCTATTTATAGATCGACGGCGTTCATATTTGAAAACAATTTCGTCCCCCTGAAATGTTCGTTATCAATTTTGTTGTCAAACTTCTGCCAGACTTCATTTCACTTACCATATGATAAAAAGCAGTCAATTCTCAACTAATTTTCCAGCCGTTGAAAGGGTAAAGTTGCTTTTATATGCGCTACATAGACCTACAAAAAGCGAACCTTTTGTGACATTGCAGCCACAAGCAGGTACCAGTCTTTGACTGAAGTGTGCGATAAAGGTGCACGTTAATGCACATGATATAATTCAAGATGACGCCAAAATGGAACACGAACGATGAAAAAAAATGAATAACAAAAAGATCTCCACTTGGTATCACAGGACACCCAAGATTAGGATGCGTTCTCCTAACATTGAATCCCAAAATCACAGTTATGCAGCAACTGAAGGAGTTGCAATTTGAGGCTAAATCATACTTGTGATTTCAACGTTGAGATATCTGTTTACGGCCTACATTTCAATTTTTGTTCTCAATTTGCTTTTGCCATTCATCGGAAATAATTTTAAGATTGGTTCTGTTTGGTGCTTCAGTTACGATTCTTACTAGCCCAAATGGCTAGTGAAAGCAAAAATCCACTAGCCAAAACTGAATTTTTACTACATGTAGTTGGCTAGTTGGCTACCGTTAGTCTTGTGTCCTGAATTTATAATTTTAGTAATGCCCAATCTTGCAGCATGTGTTCTTTCTACAATATTTTTACAAGCAGCTGGTAGAAATAATTAAATTTCTAAAGAGACACAATGCGATGGGAAAGTTTACTGATATACATGTACAACAAATTAATGCTAAACGCTATAATTAATGGTGTAATAAAAGACAGTAAATTTTACTGTTTATGTACATAGTAAAGTATGTATGTATGTATGTATGTATGTATGTATGTATGTATGTATGTGCCAATCAATTTGAACCTTCAACATCCCTTTCCCCTCCCTTTCTCCTCATGGGCAAACCCTGGGCATTTTTGCATCTGGCCAGTAGGGAATTTGACACAAAAGGCCCTTGCGGGACTCCAGCAGAATAGATGTGGTCACCATACATGTAGTTTAATGAGATGGATGAGTGTTTTGTAACATAAAGGGCTCTCTAAAGCTCATTAGAATTATTTTTTAAAAGTATACATGTAGAATGCAATAAC
Source organism: Cladopsammia gracilis (assembly GCA_022457155.1). Classification (NCBI taxonomy): domain Eukaryota; kingdom Metazoa; phylum Cnidaria; class Anthozoa; order Scleractinia; family Dendrophylliidae; genus Cladopsammia; species Cladopsammia gracilis. The sequence continues at coordinate 162,192 of JAJGOT010000648.1, forward strand.
TAAGTACAATCGATAAAATAACAGTTTGTAGATTTTGTCGCTTGAAATAGTGAACAGGAATTGAAGTAGTGAATTGCCAGTCAATGTGTTGAAAGTGAAGGTCACAGATCTCTCCTGTTTCATAAAATGCATACTGTCCGCAGAGCAAGAACAGCCATTGTATGGCTAATGAGAAAACACTGTAAATTGAACAACCGTGATCTAAAAATGCTACTTTGCACTGAGTTGAGTTGCTAAACATGTTTAGTATATTAAGTAAAATTAATTTCCACATCATGGATAGAAGCTTGCAAGGGATTTGTTCCAAACCCCAGCAACATTGCTAAAAGCTAATGGATACATGGGGGGAGGACATTCGGTACTAGGGTAGGGCAGTTAAATGTGTCTTTGACAAATGCCAGGGGAAGAGGCAGTTGAAGTTTTGAATTGTTGTCACATTACTGCCTGACAATACAGGGACCGTGCAGCAAGTTTTCGAGTGTGTGGGGGAGGGGGGGGGGGGGGGGGGGGGGGGCTAAAGAAGACTGCGTAAAGGAAATTTTTTTTTGTGGGTTTGGGGGGGGGGGGGGGGCATGCTTGTGGATTTCTATTGAATTTCTCTAAAGTGACGGAGAATGCTATTATAACGATAAAACTACTCATTTTTTTCCACATCTTCAGTGATGTTGCTATCGGGTCGGAAAATTCACCATCACTAAATTGAAATATCATAGATTGTTATGTTATACTACTGATATCAACCTTTAATTACTATAAATAAGCCAGAAATCCAAGGTTTTGCTTGAGCTGCCTTGAACTCAACGCTGTATAATTACTCAGCAATTATTGCACGAGGTTGAGTATGATATGAAGAGTTATGCAGATCGAGGGGGGTTATCCGCCAAAGCCGAAGGCTTGAGCCCGGTGGATAACACCCTCCGAGATCTGTATATCATCATATCATAGGAAAACAGAGTTCAATAATTGTTTAATTATTCATTCAAAATATTTACACGGCAAAACAAAACGGTAACTGAAAATAATTTAGTGAATGATATTAAAGTTACAAAACAACAACGCGTTTTCCTGAGAGGTCCACAGGAAAAAGAAGCCATTTAAAAGACGTTTACCTCTGCTAGGTTAGAAGCGAAAAAATATTTTACAATTGTAACGACTAGTGCTTCATTCTGTCTATTTATCCGCGCGTTTGTCTTTGCCAGTAACTCTGGTCACTTTCGAATTAACGATTTTTTATAATTTTTCACTCCGTTACTTTTGTTAAATTATTTTTTGTTTAATTTATTTTTATTCTTGCAAAAAAGTTGGGGGTGCTAAAGCCCCCCCCCAGCCCCTCCCTCTGCGCAGTCCCTGCAATAGGAACCAGCTGACAACTTAGTACAGTCAAACCTCCACTGATGGATACCTCCCGTAAGCGGACACCTCCCTTAAGCGGTCACCAAACCACAGTCCCTGTGATTTGTCCTCTCCAACACTACATTTTTAACCTCCCGTAAGCTGACACAGACACCTACATGTACATGTACTTGGAGTCCGCAGGGTCTAAAATACACTGTAATCTCCCGTGCGCATACAGTAAATGATTTCAAGAAAATTTCTAACAAAATTGGTTCGGTTGTTATGGTTTTAATAATATTGTACTTGATTTGAACAAAAGCGAAGTGTGAGTCTGAACAGTACAGTTCCATGTTGGTAACCGAGTCATTTCGATTCCAAGGTTACGGATAGTTACACATTTATCTTAAGAGGCCTTAAGGTGGCTCCCAACAGTTTCCAGCACTTTCCAAGACTTAGATTTTGATGGGTCATTAAAACCACTCTTTATCAGTTGATGCTACAATCATGATATCAAACGAATGCCCAATGATTGGTGAACACGTTGTTATCATTTTTGGGACACAATATGTTACTATAGCAACAGTATAATGTGCTGAAAACACCATTAATTTTAGCTTTAAGTGTTAATGACTCAAAAATGAGTCGGTGAGCCCCATTTGTTATTGTCGAATTTTGATCAGTAGGATAAGAGGTAACTTTTGGCAAAGTTTAAAAAAATTCTGTAGGTGGGGTTCAGAGCCACCAAAAATGATAACAACGTGTTCACCAATTTTACTGATGGGAATCTATACTGCTTTACCTTCAGACTGGAAAACAGAAATTATGTCTGATAAGACGAATGGGTCAAGGGTAAAGATTTCTGATCTGATGTTGATGACCTCCAACAGCCCAAATCAAATTAAATGCTGCTTTTGACAATACAATCAGTCATTCGGACTGGCAAAACATCTACTTGCTTCCAGGATACGCTACCATTGACACCAGCACCAGAGTTTTTCAATACAAAATCTTGAACCGCATTCTGTACACAAATAAAATCCTTTTTAAAATAAAACTCGTTGCCTCTCCCATGTGTACATTCTGCCACGATCACGAAGAATCCCTTGAACATTTATTTTTTTATTGTAGCTATGCACAAGAATTTTGGCGATCGGTATCGGCTTGGCTAAACCAAAGTAATATAGAAGTAGAAAATATTGACCTCAAGGTAATCATATTCGGTTATTACAGCAATGCTCCAGACAACAGGCTACTAAACCATCTTATTATTATGGGAAAACAAATCATTTACTATTGTCGTTTCAAAAATATTAAACCAAGCCTGGCGTTACTCAAAGCCAAAATACAAAACACGCAACAAGTAGAATTATTTATAGCTAAGAAAAATAACAAAGAGTTAGTTCATTATCAGAAATGGCAAAGCATTATACCTTTGTAATAAATTAAATTATAATTTCTTAAGACTTTATTCATCTACATAGTAGGCTTTTGTTATGGTATTGTATTGTAGGTTAGTGTAAGTTTTTTTTTTGTGTTAGTATGCATGTTAGTATTAGAATAGTAGTGTTATATGTACTACATATCTGTGCAAATTATTTTGATAAGCAATAAATAATTAAAAAAAAAACGTGTTCACCAATCATTGGGATTCATTTGATATCATGATTGTAGCATCAACTGATAAAGAGTGGTTATAATGGCCCATCAAATTGTAAGTCTTGAAAAGTGCTGGAAACTGTTGGGAGCCACCTTAAGATCAGGAAACCGCGAAAACAGACACTCATCGATAGTTTCTTTTTTCATATAGCCTGCAGACAGGCTTCCAGTCGGACGGCGGAGTCATACTTTCCTCCGAGCCAGGAGCCTGTTCGCAGGCTATTTTTCATACCTAAGGACATTGTGTTTTAGAAAATAACTGCACGCGCTACACATAAAATATGTACTTTTTCTGTTCTGTTCACCCCCGCAACATGGGGGATTGAGTATGTTACTGTTTTTATATAGCTTACATCAGTTCATGTGACAGCAATGTGAGAGCTTTACAGATTATGTACATTTATTTAGCCGCAAGTCTTTTAATGTTTTTTTTTTCCCTGTGATGGATAACACAATTACAAGTGGTCTTAAAAGCTTCAAAAGACATGTACTGGTGCATGATAAGCCCTCTAGTGTACTATTTTGTTTTCAACCTCCTGTAACCGGACACCTCCTTCAAGGGGACACTTCTGTAAGCGGACACTTTCCCTTGATCCCGAGGGTGTCCGCTTACAGGAGGTTTGACTGTATACATTGTAATTTTATTTGATGCACTATTTAAACTCCAGACAATTATTTCCTAATAATGAGTTTTATTCCTAAATTTGTCTTCTAAGACATGTCCAAAAAAGACTTCAAGGACAAATCAAATTGGATATTAAAGGTACATGTACATGTCAAGTCTGCTTTTTTTGTCATTTTGGACATGTGACCTGAAAAAGCTGATCCCCAGTCCAATTTGGACTACCGTGGTGAACCCTGGTCAGTGGACACAATGTTTATCAATAACTGAACAGCACCTCTTAGCAGATGCAACAGTTATAACATCATGAACCCTTTTGAAGAATGGGCCAAAAAATTAATATTGACTCAAGGTAAATAAAAATGGTGACACTGATTACTGACTTCATACACAGTGTATTTCAAGATGGTTTAGACAATTATGTAACTTATATAAATTAAACAAAACCAAGCTTAACTTACAATGTTGTCTAAATTTTTGTTATAGTTATGTTTTTGTCTTGCTGAATAATATGGCTCCCATTGAGGGTTCGTGAAATGCTCAACATACACGTACCGGATTCAGCTTTAATTTAATTTTATGAGATTTAATATATGGGTACAGATGTCCCTCAGTCGTAAACTTTTCACTTCCACTGGCCAGTGTATTATGTGTTAAAAGATAATTGCTGTTATTAAATAAATGGTGTTTTTGAGTATAACACATGCTGCACGTGAGTTACCCAGTAAATAATTTTATAGCAGAGTGTACATGTGAGCGGATGTTATATAACGTATGTTACTTGTGAGTTCATATGATTTGGTGCATATTTATGTCATGCAAAAATGTTTGAAATATTATCAAATCTGTTTGCTCTTCAATTCTTGGACTTCAAACTTAGTGTGATGGAAAATTACATGTATAACTGATCTGTGGATTTCAAAATAATGGATTTGTAGCATTTAGGGGAAATGTCACTGTACTGCTGTCATTGCTTGCTTACTCAGCTCATCCAGCTTTGTTGTTCACACAATGGATATTTCTGTCATCCTAAGATGCGTTAATTACCACAGTGACGTTGCTAAATTACAAAACGCCAAGAACAACTAAAATTATACTTACATCGTTTTGTATTCAGGAGATGCATGGCTCTTAGAGCCCTTTCATTGGACTGCGCATTAAGGTATTCCCTCTGTCGCTCCCGTAACTCATGTCAGGGCCAGGGTAGTGTTTAAACTAGTCACAGTGTATTTATGCTAATCAGATGTCCCCGGATAAATAAATGACTTAAAAATGATAGCAAAGTGAATGCAATGGCTCACAGCTGTTCATGTGGTTAGTTTTCTTCCTCTGTGCACGGGCTGAGTTGCATGATGTATCATGGCATTTTGATATAAACTGTATGTGCAGTAAGGATGCACATAAACAATAAGTGCTAACATGCTTAAATTAAGTTTTCTATTTCATCGGACTGCTGAAGAGGCATCCCTTGGTATATTCAGTATACGCATAAGGTGGATTTTCTACAACGACTGAAACAGTAAATGGAATTTTTTACAATGACTAAATTATTTTCAATTAGTAATAGTAATTGGACTGAGTGAAGTACAATTCAGGGAGTAATCGGGCGAGTAATTTCAAATCGGCCGAGCGCATAGCGCGAGGACAATTTGAAATTACGAGCACGATTACCCTTGAATTGTACGACACGAAGTTC
>JAJGOT010000648.1:172500-335000 GCA_022457155.1 Cladopsammia gracilis
TGACAAAACTCTTTTGAGTCATGACAAAACTCTTTTGGGCCATGACAAAACTTTTTGGGTTATGACAAAACTTTTGGGCCATGACAAAACTCTTTTGAGTAATGACAAAACTCTTTCGGGCCGTGACAAAACTCTTTTCGCGGAAAACTCTTTTTGATCATGACAAAACACTTTTGAGTCGTGACAAAACTCAATTCTTTCATGCCGAGGGAGGAATTGGAACGTCTTATCAGATACTACTTTATTCGAGGTTTTGAGTATATGGAAATTATTACGGTGGCCCATACCTGCCATGACAAAACTATTTTTATCATGACAAAATTAATTTGAGCCGTGACAAAACTCTTTTGGGTCATGACAAAACTCTTTTGGGTCATGACAAAACTCTTTTGAGCCGTGACAAAACTCTTTTAGGTCATGGCAAAACTCGTTTGGGTCATGACAAAACTCTTTTGGGTCATGACAAAACTCTTTTGGGTCATGACAAAACTCTTTTGGGTCATGCAAAACTCTTTTGAGCCGTGACAAAACTCTTCTGAGTCACGACAAAACTCTTTTGGGCCATGACAAAACTCTTTTGAGCCGTGACAAAACTCTTTTGTATGATGACAAAACTCTTTTGGATGATGATAAAACTCTTTTGGGCCATGACAAAACTCTTTTGAGTCATGACAAAACTCTTTTGGGCCATGACAAAACTCTTTTGGGTCATGACAAAACTCTTTTGGGCCATGACAAAACTCTTTTGAGTCATGACAAAACTCTTTTGGGCCATGACAAAACTTTTTGGGCTATGACAAAACTTTTTGGCCATGACAAAACTCTTTTGAGTCATGACAAAACTCTTTCGGGCCGTGACAACTCTTTTCCGACAAAACTCCGGGCTTTTTGATCATGACAAAACACTTTTGAGTCGTGACAAAACTCAATTCTTTCATGCGGAGGGAGATTGGGTGTTAGTTTAAAGATGGCGGACGAGGAATTGGAAGGTCTTATCAGGTACTACTTTGTTCGAGGTTTTGAGTATATGGAAATTATACACTTCCTGTCAAAATATCACGGAAAGTCGCTAAGTGAGAGGACCCTTCATAGAAGACTAAGAGAATATGGATTGAACAGAAGAACACCAAACTATGACATAGACGAAATCGAAGAAGAAGTACGACAACTTCTCGATGGACCTGCATGTTTGGTTGGATATAGGCACATTTGGCATACCATACAACGGCGAGGAATCCAAGTTCCTCGTTTAGTTGTACAAGAATTAATACAATATTTGGATCCAGAAGGATGTGAATTGAGGCGAACCCACCGCTTGAAAAGAAGGGTATACCACAATGCAGGGCCAAACGCAGTTTGGCATGCTGACGGTTAAGACAAATTGAAGCCATACGGCTTTCCTATACATGGCTGTATCGATGGGTGGTCAAGGAAACTTTTGTGGCTTGTAGTCACACGCTCCAATAATTACCCTGATAATATAGCGTCCTATTACCTAGAGGCTGTTGAGGAGTATGGAGGGTGCCCAATTGAGCTTGATACTGACTTAGGAACTGAAAACGGAACAATGGCTGCAATTCAGGCTTTTTTCCGTGACAACGAGCATGCTCACCGCTATGTTTCCTCGCCAAGGAACCAGCGGATAGAGGGTTACTGGTCGTTTCATAGACGAAATAGTTCCACCTGGTGGATTAATTTTTTTCAAGATATGATTCATCAAAACCACCTAAATACCAGTTGTCCTTTGGAGACCGAATGTTTGTGGTTTTGTTTCGCAGAATTACTTCAACACGATTTGGATCAGGCACGTGAACACTGGAACACTCATCGGATTCGGCAGTCAAGATCTGATACAATACCTGGGCGGCCAGATGCTTTATATTATTTGCCCGAGTTTCAAGGAGGAGCAGTCAACTTGGCACTTCCAGTACCTGACAGGGAAATTTCATACGCTCATGATCATCTGGTTGAAAATGCTGTAGAAGATGAATACCAGCAATACTTTCAATATGTGATAGAGACCAATCGTGTGAGAAAGCCTGTCCATTGGCGAGAAGCTCTCCAATTATACCACTGGCTCCTTCAGATCGCAAGATAATAATCGAATGGTGTTTGATGTCAATATTATTGAACTCTTTAAAAACTAGAAGATGTCTCAGTTAAAGATTGTTGTGTTGATTTTATTGAATAACTCAATCCTTCAAATGAAGGCTAATCTATATATAACATTGGTAAACTTATCAAGTGCAAATGTTGGAAAAGCGCAAAAGACTGACAGACCCTAAAATGAAAACTTCAAGCACCAGGTGAAAAAAGGCAATCTTGGTTATTTATAGTCTCCCATTCCATTGCATTTTTCCTGAATTTCCTGAAAAACCACTGGTTAATTGAGATGACTAATTTTTCAGACATTCTTAATGTGGAGGTTTCATTTTTCAATGAATCGAAATGAACCTTGTTCCTTTTTCATAAATAAAGACCTACATAACGGTAACAACAACTGCATGAGGAGGACATTTAGTCACTCATGTCTATGAGCCAACATGGTGTACAAGTAAGATGTAATATTTGCAGTCACGATATAAATTCTAAGGTTTTTAAAAGATATAACAAATAATTAAGAAATGCAAAATGTGAACATGATACCACTATGTTAGCATCCTTGTCTTAACAGCTGTCTTGTAAATGTTAACTCAACATGAACTGGACTTTTAAGTGCTAACTCAACATCCACTGCACCAGTCATCAATTGTAACTCCCATCCATCAGCCCCACTCTCAAGAGCTGGTTCATGCTTGACTAACCTGGGTGAACAAAATTTGAAACAACTGACAAACCTTTGCCAAATCCATACCTCAGAATAAAAAATTATGACAAGTAATGTTGTCAACATTAAACCCCACTACTTCACCATTTTCCCAAGTTGTAGTTGTTATTGTTTTTATTTTATTTTATTCATTATTCTTTTCTTTTCTTTTCTTTTTCTTTTCTTTCTTTCTTTCTTTCTTTCTTTTTTTTTTCTTTTTTTTTTGGGGGGGGGGGGGGGGGGGGGGGGCGGCGGGGCGGCGGGGGGGGGGGGGGGGGGGGGGTAGGGGTGGGTGTTATAATTTCCTGGAACATAAAGAAGCAGTAACCATTTTGTGAATAATGTTTGTACGAAGCTCAAGTCTCAATCTGCCGATTAAACCTTTCCAAAGCCACAGCTTTCTTTAAGTGCACTAAACATCAGATCATTAATAGCTTGAGCATCTTCTTCGCCACCTGGCAGGTGCAGCTGTAGACTGCAGGTTGACGTCCAAGGTCTCCTTTTTTCACCATCCTGGTCATAGAATGTAATGGTAATGGGCTTGTTGAAACCAAGAGGGGGAACTCTGTCAGCCCCTGTGATGAACATCAGTACATGCTGCAATTGGCAATCTTTAACTAAGCCTTCATCTACCTAACAATCAGAAACAGAGATTGAGAAAACCATTCTGATTAGGATCATTTCACTTATTTCAGCTATTGCTTTCCCTTTTGTCAGTCTGGAAACGAAACATTTACATGAGTTAACCATGCACATATTGACAAAATAGTGGATGTTCCAAGTTTCAAAATAGATACTTTGTCTCATGAATTTGCCATACTATGAAATCCAGTATTACTGTCTTACTTCAAAGAAAATCAAGGTACATGTCAGGATGTTGCTAACTCGCATAATTCAATTCCAGAATGATTTTAAGATGATCTCCAAAGATTTCAGTAAATGTAGTAAAACATTTGTACTTTGTATTTGTGATTTCTTTTATGGAATCCTGACAAGTATTTCATTTCAAATATCACTAAAATTATGAAAACATATCTTCCCTGTTTCAACAAAACATTCCCAGTGGCCAGCAATTCACTAGTGCTTACCCTTACCTCCCCATGTGGGACTGTGGCTAGCCCCTGGGGTGGAAAGACTTTCCTTCCCCAACCACAGCCAAACTACATGTATCAAAGTCCTCAATATAGCTGAGGCCAGCAAGCAATAATAAAAAGCAATAACACAGCAGCTAAGACTCAGTTCTGTGACAATTCTCTTACTTGGGCTATTGACCAAGTCTACTGGCACAACGCTATTTAAATAATTTACACTTTACTGGTTGCACCTAGACTGAACCTAGTGAAAAGGCCTTGGATAATTTGTCATTGTGGCACAGTCTATTGTACTGTGCTGCCCTGTATTACAACTTTGTTGCTAAGCCAATAAAGTGTTTGCACCTTTGCCAAAGGACAGTTTATTGAAAGCAAGCCAAAAAACTGACTCTAGTCAGCCTGCAATTTAACACCTGATACTGGGCTACCAGTATCAGTATATATATATATATATATATATATATATATATATATATATATATATATATATATTTCGCAAAGGGAGAAACCTCTCGGACCTACTCACCAGCAAACGACTACCAGCGGAGCCTGACCACGGTGACCACGCACAACTACTCAACAACATCGCCATACCAGAGCCTCCAGCCAGTACATGCCCAATTTGCAGTCGTAGTTTTCGAAACAACAGAAACTTGAAAATTCACTTCGCACGCACACACAAGACAACCCTACCTAACAGCAAAAATCAACCCGGATTCTGTCCGTGTAATTCTGACCCAAGGTGTGCGTCATGCAAGCATTATGGAGAGTTTGCACAAACAATCAAAAGTAAAAACACCGGTGAAACCTTTCAAATACTTCAAAACATCACCTGCCGAACAACCAACGTGATTTACGTGATCACCTGCATGAAATGCAAAGAACAGTATGTAGGGGAAACATCGAACTGCATAAGAACACGTGCAAATCAACACCGTTCGGATATAAGTACCGGTAACAAAAACATCCCAACAGTTAGACACTTCAGAGCGTGTGGGTTACCCCACTTTAAACTAACTGTGGTTGAAAAAGTCAGACGACACGATACGGAGATAAGGCGTGCGAGGGAAAATTTATGGATTGATCGTATAAAACCTGCCATAAACGGCCAGTCTTAAGCAGTTAACATTTTGTGCACGCGCGCGCGCATGTCGGTTTGTTTTATTCCATTACGTTATTCAAATGCGCGCGGCAGCCAATAAGGTTTAATTTTTAATCGTATGCGAGTTCGTATTTGTAACGAACCGCATTTCCGTTAATAGCAAATTTTGAAATGTTGTAAGCAAGCCATAGTGCAATAATTCTCCTGAGGAAGGCCGTGAGGCCGAAACGTTGAGAATAAACCTGTTAAAAGTCTTGACTGGAGTCGGAGCTTATTGTTTTACAAGTGAAAATTCTACAAAGACTTTCAATACTCCAAGATCGCGCAAGTGATCCTCCATTCCAGGGCTCAGAGGAGCATTGTTTGAGGGACCATTCACAAGTCTTCAAAACGTATATATATATATATATATATATATATATATATATATATATATATATATATATATATATATATATATATATATATATATATATACAAATATGTATACAATGGCTTTATGGCAACTCCTGAACTTGGGCACAGGATGCGTTACAGGATGCGTTACAGGATGTATATATATATATATATATATATATATATATATATATATATATATATATATATATATATATATATATATATGTGTGTATATGAAAATGAATTCAAATGAATATATATGTATGTGTATATGAAAATGAATTCTTTCAATACTCCACCTTACTCCTTGCAATTCAGAGATATCACTTATGAAAGAGTTCAGACTAATCTATACCAAGAGTGCCCAGAGATCAGGCTGGTACTGGTCATGGAGGGAACAGGGAACATGCACTTCATAAAGAAAATGCTAAACAATGTTTCTGGTCTTCTGCTTCATAACAAAACATGAGGATACTATAAACCTCTCTACTTGGTAAAAAGTTATTAAACTTAAAATGTGGTTTTAAACTGTTCTTCCATTTGGAGTTTATAATATTTTTCATAGTTTATTCCATTCTATTTAATATTCTATTATATTTAATTCTATTTATTCTATTGTATTTAATATAGTCTATTCTCAGGCACTTTGTTGTGCATAGAGTTACAACCAACAATAAAACTTCACAAATTGAAGGCAGCAATTAGAACAGCACTCTTATATAAATGCAAGTTATGCTCACCTGTAAGGCAGAGCTTGTTTCACAATTTGTCCTAGCAGAGCATTTTGGTCTACTCCATATGTGTTAATCCCCTGGTCCAGCAACCAGTCTGAGTTCATTCTTTTAAAGTCTTCAAATTGTTCATCTGTTTTGGTTTTCAATAGGTCTTTAGCCAGCTTTGCTGAGCCTTCATCCACAATGGCTGATGCAGCACGTGCAAGAACAACTTTTTCCTCCTGATCAAGCATCAAGTAAAATACATCCTCAGACGGGGCCACCGTGCAGGATACTCCAAGCAACAAAATTACCTGCAAAGTATGGTTTTCTACTTGCTAGCACAGAATGATCATGGCTGAATGCAACAATGTTGCCAGGGCCCTCAAATACTCCTAGTTCCTTGATACCTTGTTGCATGAGGAGTCTGAAAAATTCCCTCCGTGGCCTACCCAGGTCAGCACTATCCTCACCACTAAACACAACACAAGGTACTTTGGTAAACTCAAAATTTGCATCTTGTATGCTCATCATACATGTTTGAAGAAGTCTTTTCCTTAAAATCACAATGCTACACATCTCATCTCTGTTATTTTCATTTTGAAATGTCTCAATAAGGTGTTGCAACTCAATCTCTTCAGCAGTGGATTTTTGATCCTGTAAGCTGCGTGCAATTGCAGCCTTCAACAATTCATCTTCATCTATGACAGCCACATCCCCCCACAAGAAATCTTCAGGTACCATGTAGGAAGCACTCTCTTCGTACAAAGAGTCAGACAGTGTGTTGTTATCAAAAGAACCAACTGAACTGTGAGAGACCATATCCACATCAGTATCTGCATCCTTGAGGCTCACACATTCAACAAAACCTTCAGAATGAGATTCTTTGCGTTCTTGTGCAAGCGATACTGAAGGGCTTACCTCAATGACTTCAGGATTATCCGTCTTTGGCTTTTTTTCTTTCCCGTCACTGAAGGTACTTGTGTGGTACCACTCATCTCCATCACTTGAGAAATCTAAGGTGCAACGGTAACTTCGCTCAAAATCTTCTTCTGTACAAAGGAACAGTGTTATTCGACGATAGTCACGACCTAACTCCTCTTTATATCGTGAAAGAGTGAAGAACTCTTTAGTTTGACCTGGAAGAAATCTGGCTTCGGTTCCATCCTCAAACAACAGCTTGTACTCCAGGCCTTCGCATACATAGTCTTTGTGGAAGGCCTTCCACTTCGCTAAGCCACTCTCAAGGATCTCCATGTAGCCCGCCCTAGGAGTTGTCTTAATGGGTAATTACCCCATTTTGCTTTGAGCGCCATAACTTTTTCGTCAAATAGCATCAGACCAATGTTTATAGTAACGCATTCTGGCCCCTTGGACTTGTTTGGTGCCTTCGACTTTTTCCGAAAGGCACTTGAACTTTTCTCAGCTTTCCATTCAGCAAAAGATTTGGTTTTCCCGAACCTCTTGGCCTCGTTTACAGCAGTACTTGTGCATGGTGTACCATCCTTGGCAGTCGACTTTTCAACCGCCTTAGGGGTGGACCATTAGAAATCCTGGGAGGGGGGTCAAAAATTTTTCAGTGTATGAATTTTTTTTCGGCCTGAGTTTCCTGCACGATTTTTTTTTTGGGGAGGTGCAAGCCTGCAGGTTTTTTTTTTTCTCAGATCTTCTTTATAAATGTGTGCAAGCTCCAATTTTTTTATACTTGGCCCAATCCATTTTTGGTATTGAATGCTGGAGAGTAGATTTAAGTCAGACTGTCGAACCCTTGCGTGAAAAATGAGGAGAAATGAGAATTGAGATGGAGTAGTCGTGCGCCGAAGGAGCGAGCCGCTAGGGGAGTCTGGGGGCATGCTCCACCAGAAAAGTTTTGAATTCTTGATGCTCTGAAACTCCATTTCTAGTGTTCTGAGACAACATTTTCTGTCAAAAATGTTTGGCAAATTAATGTGGCTTCTCGTCGCTTTGCGTCTCTTTGTGTGGCTCCACATACAAGTACTCGATTTCATTTTATATTTCTTGCTGTTTCTTTAGTTTATCTGGATATCGAGTTAAGTATACGCAATTTCGTCTTTTTGTATAGTAAATATTATGGGAATTTGACGAAAATGACAGAACAGATGTCAAAATCGGGATTTTTCTATCCCGATCACATATTGGTCGTGATTCGGGATTTTGAAGTAAAATCGGGGTAATCTCGACGAAATCGGGACGGTTGGACAATCTGTAATGTATTTTAAAAAATACTTGTGTGTAGTACAGCAGGTTACATATTTCATGATGTTTACAGTGTTTTCAAATATGTACATAAACAAGGTTTTGGTTATATTAAGATATTGGTACATGTACCAGATAGACCTTTGAGGCACGTAATTTTTAACAGCATTTGACTCAACCTGAAGTATGTTCCACTTTAAAATAAATAAATATGTAATTATATATATCCAGTTAGCTTGCAGGATTTTATTTTTTTATGGTCAACTGCTTGCAGGAATTTTTTTTGAGACAATTTTCCTTTGCAGGATTTTTTTTGGTAATTGTCACCCCCCGGTCCGCCCCTTAGGTGGACGAGTTGACGAACCAGAAGAAGTAGGATTGCCTTGTTCGTGAAACGCTGCCAAATGCTTGCAGGCAATGGAATGCGTTCCAACGTCCTCACCCACAAACACTTGGCAATTTAACTCGCAACTTCCCTTGTAAACACACCGCCCGAAAAGAGCCGCCATGTTTTCCTCGTGGGCAAGCGCACCCACAATGCACCGCTCTCGACGACTCAAAAGAGTTTGGTCATGACTCAAAGAGTTTGTCATGACGCAAAGAGTTTTAATTTGTCATGACTCAAAGAGTTTTGTCATGACTCAAAAGGGTTTTGTCAGGACACAAAAGAGTTTTGACATGACTTTAAAAAGTTTTGTCACAGCTCAAAAAAAGTTTTGACAAGACTCAAAATAGTTTTGTCACGACTCAAAAGAGTTTTGTCATGACTCAAAAGAATTTTGTCACGACTCAAAAGAGTTTTGTCACGACTCAAAAGAAATTTGTCACGACTCAAAAAAGTTTTGTCACGAGACAAAAGGGTATTGTCACGACTGAAAAACGTTTTATCGCGCATTTTGATAAAAAGTTCTGTCACGAGTGAAACGAGTTTTGTCACGAGTGAAAACAATTTTGTCATGGATGAAAAAATAATTTTGTCATGGATAAAAAAGATAATTTTGTCATGATAGAAATAATTTGGTCATGGCAGGTATGGGCCACCGTATGAAAGTGATGTACTGTATTTTTACTTTTTGCGTTTGTCAAAACTCCTTACGTTTAATTTAAAAAAAAATATTGAACCGTGATAGAGTGAAAACATAAGCTCACCGCAATATTGCGTTACGCTAGCATTTCAAATTCACGGGTTGGCTCTAAGGAGCCTTTGATTTATTCACGAGGTGGCTCTTAGGAGCCTTTGATTTGAAATAGCATCAACGCCGTAACGAAATGAAACCTTGGCCGGTAAAAAAGGTAATTCCTCGATTAATGGCATCTTCAAACGCGTTTTGTATTTCGAAGATTATGCATAACATAACAAGATGTTGTTATTATTCAGCGAGGTGCAAATAGCTTATGTAATGTATTCCATATTTTCTGGCACTGTAGTTATGGACCGTGACTGGTACATCACCGAATGTTTACGACAAATCAATGACACTAAATTCTACAAGACCGACGTTAGACACTGACATTACTAGCGACATACAGAAACGCGTACAAGTTTACACTGAACGCATGTATCATGACAACATCATCGACGATAATACTAAATATTTTCTCATACAGACTAACCCTAAACCTGGACGATTCTATATTTTACCCAAGATACTAACACTAATACTAACCCTGGACGTCCAATTATATCTAGCAACGCTCACCCCACTGAACGCATCTCACAATTTGTTGATTTTCACCTTAAGCCATTAGTTCATAACACGTCATCCTTCATCAAAGACACTACACATTTTCTTAACAAACTTGAACAACTAGGACAACTACCCGACAATGCTGCTCTACTTGTTACACTTGACGTCTCTTCACGTTGTACTAACATACCCCACAATGAGGGCATTGCTGCCTGTCGACATTACTTAGACACACGTCCTCGCTTCAACACTACTGTACGTACAGAAACTTTATGCGATCTCATACGTATTATACTTACTATGAACAACTTCGAATTTGACGACAATCATTACCTTCAAACAGACGGTACTGCCATGGGTACCAAAATGGCACCCTCGTACGCCAATCGTTTTCTTGCTAAACTCGAGACTGACGCCATTTCACACGCACAGTACCAGCCCCATACTTGGTGGCGTTACATAGACGACATTTTTGTGATATGGACGCATACTGAACATGACCTCCTTACCTTCATTTCTTATCTCAATGACTTTCACCCCACCATCAAATTTACATGTATTCATTCTTCTACATCTCTACCCTTCCTGGATGTCAACGTTTTTCTCAACAACGGTACCATCGAAACGGACCTATACACTAAACCCACTGACAAACAGCAGTACCTACTGCATTCCTCTTGTCATCCGCATCATACCAAACGAGCCATCCCCTACAGTCTCGCCCTCAGACTTCGCCGCATCTGTTCTTCAGACGGGACGTTCGCATTTCGTACCAACGAACTTAAAACTTATCTTAACAAACGCGGATACAATCTATCTTTTCTTAACCATGAATTCCAACACTTTCGTGCCATAACTCGCGTATGATCAATCACACCCAAAATCATCCCTACGGACCAACCTAGCCGTGTTTCCCTTGTTATCACCTACCATCCCGCAATACGCTCTCTGACATCCATCATCCGCGAACACTTCCATATCCTCCTCTTATCGCTGTGCCAGTGTATCCAAGATCGCACCTCTCGTTGCATTCCGACGTGCCAAAAACCTTAACGACTTACTAGTAAGATCTAAACTACGCAATGCTGCGCCGCCTAAACAACCGCCCGGCTCCTTTCGTTGCGGCTATAAACACTGCACTACATGCAAATACATCAATGACGGACAAACGGATTATACATTTGACTCAACAGGAAAGATAAGGACCATTCACCACATTGACTGCAATTCTAGAAACGTTATATTCATGGTGCAATGCAAACGATGCAACAAACAATACATTGGAGAGACTAAACGACAACTCAAAGACCGCTTCAACGAACACCGTAGACAAGTCGACAAACAAGTACATCCCAACATTTCTAGACTTACTGCAATATCAGAACATTTCCTTTCACCTTCTCATTCTGCTTTTGACATGCACCTTATCCCGCTTGAGCTTATTCACTCTAACCGTGACGATGTGCGTAAAGCTAAAGAGGCTAATCTTATCGATAAAGGTCAAACACTTGAACCCAAAGGGTAAAATAGACACCACGAAACTTAATATTCATGTAAATTTTAGCGTCCTTTCTTATCGTTTCATCATGTCATATGTCATTTCATATCTTTCGCTTGTTTTAAACTTATATTTGTAACGTTTTTCTTTTAGTACGGTTATAGCGGAGCACTTGCCAGGCCGAAGGCCTGGCTGCGCAGCTCCATACTCATAGAACCTGTGCCGTGATTTTTCATGGTCATGGCTAGCGGAATGTTTCGCGGGCGCGTGTGTGTCCGTCCGCCCGCCGTGTTGGAACAACATCCGGGATCTTAGCAATTTTGTTTTTCGCGCGGCCACACAGCCGTGAGCTCGGTAAACACTTTAGTTGTTTTGTTGTGTCTAGCGGAGAATTAAACTCGTTATTTTCCTGCATTTTTTCGCGGTTTGCTACTCAAGACAGGGATAATAATTAAGGTATACTCAGAAGCCGCTTTAGTGGAAAAAGACGAGCTTTCAGGGATAAAATCTTGCTTCGACGAGGAACTTCATGTATTACGTTTTTATCAATGCGGGAGTAGTTTGTTTTCTACGGATCAGAAGCGGAGATTTGAATTTCCAAGCAAGCGAGGACTTAAAGGTAAAACAGATTACAGTTTTCGATGAGAATTTATGTTGATATCAATCTGTGAGTGACTTTTTATTAGTGTTATTGTAAGTTTTGGAGAATTGATTTTAAAACGTGCTTAAATTCAATTGTATCGATCTCTTGAATTTCATCGAAGAAAGCTCGAACTCGATGAGCTATAAATAAATGGTACGCGTTTTGCTTTTAAACGTAAACTAATGGAGATTTGGAAAAAAAAATTTTCGAAAGAAGATTGTGTTGTCCATTTTTATGTGTTTGTTCTTTCATTAGATAGATTGAAAAGCGATTTTATGTAAACAAAACAAGACTTTGATTTTATAGTACAGTTCTATCTTCACTCGCATCGCCTTATGCAAATAAGCTTATGTTTGTATATTTTTGCAATTTTTGATTTTCAAATCAGTTTCTCGGGCAATTTTTGACAAACATAAACTGTATTTTATTCGGAAACTAGTGGTACTAGTTATTCTAGACAGAGAAAAGTTGTTTTTGTGAACTTTTGTACGGTCTATAAAAATGTACTATGCAGACGGTCGCGTAATAAGCTTAAGCTTACTGTTTTTGAGAATTGCTAAAATTGAAAAAGTTTGAACTCGATGAGCTATAATTAAATGGTACGCGTTTTGCTTTTAAACGTAAACTAATGGAGATTTGAATAAATTTTTTCGAAAGAAGATTGTGTTGTCCATTTTTATGTGTTTGTTCATTCATTAGATAGATTGAAAAGCGATTTTATGTAAACAAAACAAGACTGATTTTATAGTACAGTTCTATCTTCACTCGCATCGCCTTATGCAAATAAGCTTATGTTTGTGTATTTTTGCAATTTTTGATTTTCAAATCAGTTTCTCGGGCAATTTTTGACAAACATAAACTGTATTTTATTCTGAAACTAGTGGTACTAGTTATTCTAGACAGAGAAAAGTTGTTTTTGTGAACTTGTACGGTCTATAAAAATGTACTATGCAGACGGTCGCGTAATAAGCTTAAGCTTACTGTTTTTGAGAATTGCTAAAATTGAAAAAGCTTGAACTCGATGAGCTATAATTAAATGGTACGCGTTTTGCTTTTAAACGTAAACTTATCGAGATTTGAATAAATTTTTTCGAAAGAAGATTGTGTTGTCCATTTTTATGTGTTTGTTCATTCATTAGATAGATTGAAAAGCGATTTTATGTAAACAAAACAAGACTGATTTTATAGTACAGTTCTATCTTCACTCGCATCGCCTTATGCAAATATGTTTGTGTATTTTTGCAATTTTTGATTTTCAAATCAGTTTCTCGGGCAATTTTTGACAAACATAAACTGTATTTTATTCGGAAACTAGTGGTACTAATTATTCTAGACAGAGAAAAGTTGTTTTTGTGAACCTTTGTACGGTCTATAAAATGTACTGTGCAGACGGTCGCGTAATACTGTTTTTGAGAATTGCTAAAATTGAAAATAGCCCGTTCGTCAATCTTAATTCTTGTGCTTCCAACCTTTCACCTTAGTTAAGTTTCACCTTAGTTAAGTTTCACCTTAGTTAAGCTTGTTCAAAGTGCGACGCTGTTAGGCTTGGGCTATGTATATATATTACCCTGATGAAAAACGGCCGTGCTGTTCGAAATTAATCGGTTAAAATATATTCCTTTACTGTACGGTCAGCCTTTCATTTCATTTGTTTCTAATTAATTTCGCTGATCAGATCCTTCCCTGGGATCCAGTATTTCGAATTTGTCGAGTGGTCCTTTCATTTACAATTTCTATTTCTCTTCTAAAGATTAAATAGACATACTAAAGTCATACCTTATACGTGTTTTATGAGGGACCTCTCATCATGGAATCCTGCACTTTTTCACTCGAAAAGACTCAATTAATTCAAGTAACAAGAGGCTACAGGTAGCCTATACTCATGCGCATACGAACGAAAGTTTTATGGTTTATTTTGAACGAGTCACGCAACCCCTCCCCAAACGAATTTTGCATGACACACATTTCACCATCACTCAAGACATGTTGATTTAAGCTGGCAATTTTTCTGTACTAGCTTTGAATATTTAATTTATTGATTCCCGATTAAACCCACTCAAGTCTAATACTTCCTAAACCATGAATTATTCTAAAACATTGGCTTATCCCCCCACCTCCCCACCCCCCGATGGATGGCAAGAGTTTTAGACCCCTCCCCTTCCGCCCGGATTTCCTAGCCCGCTAGACCCCCTCCCCACCCCCTCCCGCCTGGACTTCCAAACCCAGAGACCCCTCCTCCTGCCCGGTTTTCCAATAACTTTTTGGAAGCCCTAAATTTAAATGTAATGAAAAAATACATGTAATCGCATTCTGGACATTCTGCTTTATAATTTTCAAAACTGTGTGGTGATGAGTGCTATAAATTGGGGAAACGTTTTAAAAATAAATATTGCTGACGCATCATAAAAAAAGCCGTGATTTCAAGACCAAATCGAAATGATTTTTTTCTATAAAGCTAGTTCCTTAAATAACTGCTTTGATTTTGCCATGTATTGGCTTTTCCAAGCTTCATAGTTTCTCCAAAGTGTTGTCGCAAAATACACTTCTTTCATATATGCAAATTTCGTGTGAAATGTCATTCGATCGCGCGCTGTTTTTTCATGATCATGGATCCAAAATAGTTGTTCTAAATGTCAAAACTTTTTAATGGAACTCATATTTCCTTGAATGAAAATGGCTTTCCCTTGAATAAAAGAATTAAACGCTTATCGGAATTCAGTGATTTTCTGCTTCAGGTAGGTTTGGCGATTTACTTTTTTCCTAATTGCAGCGCGCAGAGCTGGTGTCTGCGAATTATATCATAAACATCACAAAATAATATTTAAATTCAGCAACCTGCTTCATTTATTATATCTTGTGTTTTCTAAAATTTCCAACTTTTCCTGTGTATATAGAAGGCCATTGTTATCCGTAAAGATGATTCGCATAATGTTTTTCGCGAATCAAAAAATCTTGAAAGCAAACTTCATTTCAGAAAGCGCTATTTAATTCAATTATATTTACTAGCGTGCCTTTACCGTGATTATTGGCTTAACGAAGAAAACATTTAAACACGTTTGATCGCAATTTGCCTTTGCACAGCAAAAAGGACAACGACTTATCTGAGTTGAAAGTTTTATTCAAATATCTATTACTTTATTCTCAAGAGCAAAAACGCGTTAAATTATCGCATCGAGGAAACTGTGTCGGCAACGCAAGCAAATTTGTTTAGTACATGTCGAAGAATTTCTCGTATGGCCGAAAAACCACTGATAACAGAAACAAGCAGTCTATGAAATGTTTCTTACAAAGTAAATGGACATTCAAAAATGTTATTTTCTTTCCCGTAGTTTTCTAGGAATGCTTGAAAATTCTTGCAAAATCGTGACACAAAAAAAATTAAAATAACAAGAGGCTACACAAGCCTATACTCATGCGCATGAGACTCTAAGCCGCGTTGATTGAAGTTACCAATTTTTCTGTACTCGCTTTGAATATTAATTTGTTGATTTCCCATCAAACCCAAACTAGTGTAATACTTCCCAAACGTTAACCGTGAATTATTTCTATTACATTGGGTTATTCCAGAAAGAATACCCCCCCCCCCCCCCAACCGACGGATGGCAAGATTGTTTGACCCTTCTCCTGCACGGTTTCCAATAAATTTTTGGAAGCCCTAAATTTACAGGTAATGAAAATAATACATGTAATCGGATTCAGGGGATTATGCTTTTATAATGCCAGAACTGTGGTGATGAGTGCTATAAATTAGTGAAACATTTTAATAAAAATAAATATTGCGTGACTTATCTTGACCCCCCCCCCCCCCCCCAACCCCCGTTTGATTTCAAGACCAAATCGAAATGAAATTTTCCATAAAGCTAGTTCTTTAAATAACTGCTTTTATTTTGCAATGTATCAGGGTTTTTTTCTCAGGCTACACAGTTTCTCCAAAGTGTTGTCCCAAATACGTTTCTTTCATATGTGCAAATGAAATGTAATTCAGTCGTAATTTAATTTGTTTAATTTAATGTAATTTTTCATTATGAATCCAAAATATTTGTTCTAAACGTCAAAACGTTTTAATGAAACTCATATTTCCTTGAATGAAAATGTCTTTCTCTTGAATAAAAGAGTTAAACGCTTATCAGAATTCAGTGATTTTCTGCTTCCAGAAGGCTTGGCGATTTATTTATCCTAATTGCAGTGCGGAGCACAACCGTCTGCGAATTATATTGTAATCATCACAAAATAATAT
Source organism: Cladopsammia gracilis (assembly GCA_022457155.1). Lineage (NCBI taxonomy): Eukaryota > Metazoa > Cnidaria > Anthozoa > Scleractinia > Dendrophylliidae > Cladopsammia > Cladopsammia gracilis. Next base: position 188,895 of record JAJGOT010000648.1, read on the forward strand.
TTAAATTCAGCAACCTGCTTTATTATATCTAGTGTTTTCCTGTGTATATAGAATGCCATTCTTATCCGTAAAGATGATTCGCATAATGTTTTCGAGAATCAAAAAATCTTGAAAGCAAACTTTATTTCAGAAAGCGCTACTTTAACTTAATTATATTTACTAGCGTGCCTTTACCATGATTATTGGCTTCACGAAGAAAACATTCGAACAAGTTTAATCGCAATTTGCCTTCAACGAATTATCTTAGTTGAAACTTTTATTCAAATATTTATTAGTTTAGTCTCAAAAGCAAAACGCGTTAAATTATCGCATCGAGGAAACTGTCGGAAACTCTTCGACATGTGTTTAGCACATCATGCCAAACTATTGCCCCTTTGAAAGTGACATTTGCGTCTGGGAGATTATGCGCATGCGTGGCATGATATAATTGCATTCTCATATCGCAAATGGCGTCTCAAAGTAAGCGATAACAAAGATTGTTGACCGCGATAACACGTCCAACAAAGTTAAAATTCACTACGTTGGGTATTCTGAGGACCTCGATGAGTGGAGAAACTGCGACGAATTAACAGACAATGACAATCTTGGACGTATATGTTTCATTATACATAATATATTTACTCACGAATGCGTGATCCTCATTTGTTCCATAACTTGTAGTGTCCGTTGTCTACACTTAAAATATAGCTGAAAACCAAAATCACTTACTTGTTTATGCTAACTTCAAACGATGCGAGCTGTGAATGTACACTTTCTCTATAACTGTCGTTCCCGGTATTCTGATTTCCATCGTTTCCTGCGCCTTCTGGTAAAGCTTTCAGCACAGAAGCTGTGTACACAATCAGCAGGCTAAATAGAAGACACGCTGCCGTAATTCGGGCCGCCACGGGCAACATGCTTGTACAAAATGGCCAAAGTACGCAGGTTATCCTTTTCTAATGTATATAATTTTGGTATCAAAATAATCGCTAGTCCCTAGGCTTTCGAAATCCGCGTACTTTTGACAAATGCGCATATGCGTTGACGTGCAACCGCTTTGAAAACAGTCGCGTGCGTGACACGCATACATTCCTTTAGAGAATTTCGCTCGAGTCTAACTATTTCATAGTCAAAAGTACGCAGGTTACTTTTCGCAAATTTGAAACATTTTAACATATCTTTATAGAATGATAACTAAAGAATCGAAATCCGCGCATACTTTTTGGAAACGTAACCTACAACGACGCGAAAATTAACATTTAGGTGAAAATTTTACCGTTTTTGGCCAAATTTCCGGAGGTCAAGCGTGGGGGCGTGACAAAAAAAAAATTATAAGACAGATGTCACCAAATAGTTTGCCATGCGAAGAATTTCTCGTGAGGCCGATCGAGTTTTCTACATATTTCTTAAAATCAACTGACAACACAAATACGCATTCTATGAAATGTTTCTTACAAAGTAAATGGACATTCGAAAGGAGATTTATTCACCCACCCGGGGAATAGTGTGTGTGCGGATGACGTCACAAACTTACCGGCGGCCATGTTGGAGGACTGACGTAATCAAAATGGTGACTGAAACATACAAACTTGAGCCTCCGATGCTGAGAAATATGCTAAAATCTCGAAGGCCTCATTCAGAAACCTCCTGTGAGTATTCTATCTTTGTTTGGAAATGCCAAGCGCTTCAAAAAATTAATTTGGTTTTGTAGTTGACGAATTCTCCGAGCTTGTGCATACTATAAAATCGCTATGTGCTCGACAGTGATATATTCTCACCGGGGCTACCAACTAACAATGCCTCAGGATGTAATATTAAGATATGGGATAGGCCAGCCCGAGGCGGTAGTGAGTAGGTAGCTCCCTGGAGCGTGCGCTATCATCGCTGCGGGGAGGAGGGAGGGGCGTACTTAACTAATCCTCCCCGAGCGCCATGAAAGGACTTTTGAGGTTATGAAGGACTGATCGCACCAGAATAAGATTATATAGCCAACAACGTGCCGGCAGTTGCGCAACCCATTCCCACGCTACTATTCTTGGGGTTTAAAGTTACGTAATATGTTGAACTTCGCCATTGTTTGAAGGAATCCCCGGTGAGAATAGTGATATATTCTCACCGGGGCTACCAACTAACAATGCCTCAGGATGTAATATTAAGATATGGGATAGGCCAGCCCTTCGGCTAAAGCTCCCTGGCAACTCACCCGAAGCAGAGTGTGCTAGGAAAAACCAGAGTGGAAGCACCAAAATGTAGACTTTCCTCCCAAAACTCAGAAATAGGGTAAGCATGAAGCAGAAGATCATGAAGATAATGTGTCCTCCTCCCATAACTCAGAAAATCATCCCTCCTTGTAGGTAGACTTACCGCAAACTAAAACCGGCAAAACGGACTTGGAGAAGGTCAGCTATCCTTGTGGTAGCACTGAATTAATGGAAGGGAGCCTTATAATAAGAAAACAGGACAGAAAAATAGTAACCGCGCTGTAAGCCACATTTGAGTACTAACGGCTACCACCGCTACAAGGGCACAGGAAGTAAAGAGAACTGTAACTGTAGCTGTAAGGCAACAGCCCTAGTTAGGATAACGTTGTAGAATCTTTTTCCAACCCCTGGACGTCGCAAGTCTGACTGTGAATGTCTGACTACCTCCAAAAACAAAAGAAACAACAAAAAGGTTTTGGTTTCCAAAAAGTACCGTGTTAGCCAAAACCGTAACCAATAACATGGAAACTTGATGTAATGGAGCACCGGGGCCGCCGCGCTTTGGGGTAACCCTACATAATACCAGCAAGCAGACAAAACGTAGGCGCACAGCCTAATTCCGAGCATTGAGGAAAAAACATAAAAAGAAACACCGCTAAGAGATGGGTATAACCCCAAAGCGAAGCAACCCCGAAATACCCCGTCCAGGGACAGAGCAATGAAGGATATTAGACAATCCCTTCGAGGAAGCTTCGCAAAAAAGGTCACCCACGGAAACAGACAGAATACAAACTATAGACGGACACTAAAAGATAACACAGCGTTAGAAAACAGACTGGAATTGAAGTCCACTAAGGTAGGCCTGGAAGAGCTCCCCAGGCAAACGCGTTGCTGGCGGGAAATTCCATATAGCAGCGCAAAACACAACTCCAATTAACAGCTAAAACAAAGCAGCCGTGAAAAATTGCGAAAGGCCGCGCAAATAAAAAATACCTTGCCAAATTATGTAGTGAAAGGGTCCATTCACAGCGCAAACATACGTGCTAGCGACAAATTCCATGACCAGCGCAAACAAATCCGTTAGTGAAAATGTCCCTTTAACAGCGTAAACACACTAGTTCGCGAGAGCTCCATAGACCCGCGAGACAAATTTGCTAATGAAAAAAATCCGTTAAACAGCGCAAACATAGCTCGTGGACAATCCAATTAGCAAGGAAAGCATATATGTTCGTGGAAATTCGCTTGACCAGCGCAAATAAATTTTTCTAGTGAAAAAATCAGTAAAACGGCGCAGAAACATATTCGCCAAGGGAAAACTTGATACAACCGCGTAAACACATTCGTTTGTGAGAAGAGGTCCATTTACCAACGCAAACAATATTGCCACAGAAAAAAGTCCACATAACAGCGTAAACAAGAGAAACACATACGCTCGAGAACTCCATACGACAGCGGAAACACATACGCTTGTAAAATTTCCGTTAAACAGCGCGAACACATTCGCTCATGAAAAGTACCATATAACAGCGCGAGCGTATTCGCTAGTGCAAATTCCGTTAAACATCGTAAGCATATTAGCTCATGAAAGACCATCTAACAGCGCAAACATATTCGCTCGTGAAAATTCCATTAAACAGTGTAAACGGACTCGCCGGCCCGTGAAAAATTCCATCTAACAACGCAAACATATTCGCTCGTGAAAGTTCCATACATACATACATACATACATACATACATACATACATACATACATACATACATACATACATACATACATACATACATACATACATACATACATACAACATATAACAGCGCAAGCATATTCGCTCGGGAAGGTTCGGTATAACAGCGTAAACATATTCGCTCGTGAAGGTTCCATTAAACATTGTAAACATATACGCTCGTGATAATTCCATCTAACAGCGCAAACATTCGCACGTGAAAGTTCCATATAACAGCATAAACATACTCGCTCGTGGAAGTTCCGTATAACAGCGTAAACATATTCGCTCGTGAAAATTCCATTAAACAGTGCAAACATATTCGCTCGAAAAAATTTTATGATGAAAAGTACCATATAACAACGAAAAACATATTCGCTCGTGAAAATTCCATCTAACAGCGTAAACATATTCGCTTGCGAAAGTTCCAATTAAACAGCGGAAACAAATTCGCTCGTGAAAATTCCAACCAACAGCGAAACATATTCGCTCGTGAAAGTTCCGTATAACATTGAAACATATTCGCTCGTGGAAATTCCGTATAACAGCGTAAACATATTCGCTCGTGAAATTCCATCTAACAGCGTAAACATATTCGCTCGTGAAAATTATCTAGCAGCGTAAACGTATTCGCTCGTGAAAATTCCATCCAACAGCGAAACATATTCGCTCGTGAAAGTTCCATATAACAGCGTAAACAAATTCGCTCGTGGAAATTCCGTATAACAGCGTAAACATATTCGCTAGTGGAAGTTCCGTCTAGCAGCGTAAACATATTCGCTAGTGGAAGTTCCATTAAACAACGGAAACATATTCGCTCGTGAAAGTTCCATATAACAGCGTAAACATATTCGCTTGCGAAAGTTCTAATAAACAGCGTAAACAAACTCGCTCGTGAAAATTCCATCCAACAACCCAAAAATAACCCGGTTAAAATAACTCGGTAAAAAAGTGAAATAACCGAGTTTATTTTTTGAGCGGCCGCACTTAAGAAGGTTGAACTTAAAACGTGAGAGATAATGTTATAATTTGCTAGTGAGAGCTACACAAAACAATACGAATAATGAGCGAAAACAATACCTCTGCACGTGCATTTTTATATTGTTATTGCTAGTAAAAATTCCATAACAGCGCAAACACATTCCCTCAGTGAAACAATTTCATTACACAGCGTGAACATATGAGCTAATGAAAAAATTGTACGAAACAAGGCCAAAAGTAGAAGCTACAGGAATGCGAGCGAAAAACTCCAAGCTAGTAACAAACTTAAAGGCTTGCGGGCCACAAGGGAAAGTACAATTCCCGACCTAACATAGAGAAAAGCGAACGGCACACTTACCGGGAATGACTGGGACATGTGCTATGGTGAAAACAAAACAAAAACCGTGGCGCAGCGATGATACAGGACTGAGGGCTTGAACGTACTTAACTAATCCTCCCCGAGCGCCATGAAAGGACTTTTGAGGTTATGAAGGACTGATCGCACCAGAATAAGATTATAGAGCCAACAACGTGCCGGAGGTTGCGCAACCCATTCCTACGCTACTATTCTTGGGGTTTAAAGTTACGTAATATGTTGAACTTCGCCATTGTTTGAAGGAATAATCCCCGGTGAGAATACTAGATTTTCCAAGTGTCGAGGACATAGCGATTTTATAGTATGCACAAGCTCGGATAATTCGTCAACTACAAGACCAAATTAATTTTTCGAAGCGCTTGGCATTTCTAAACAAAGATAGACTACTCTAAGGAGGTTTAAATGAAGCTTTTCGTGAAAATTCTGTGAGAATTTCTGAGGCATTTTTGAAGACCCTTTGAAAACCGTGCTCGGCTGCCGGGCTCACGCTACTAATCACTGAAGGTTTTCCGCTAGTTCCAACCCAAATGCCCTGAAAATCAATCGTACCTTTTGCTTTCCAACCGAAAATACCGGTTTTCTTGGCTAAACAGTAAGCAGCCGGGGAACAAGTTCCCCACAGAAACCACTTCGAAACAAAATTTCGTGCAGACAAATTGCAGCGGGCAATCAAGGAACCGACAAACTAGCTAAATAGACGCGCTACAAGACTGATTCTACGAGTTTTCGCCACCATGAAAATGATTCCATTTTATAAGAAATGTTGTTGACGTAAAACCGATTTTATAAGTGTGGCTGATTTTCTACTCTGTGATAATGTTTTTAAAGTTTAAAAAAATCGGGCCGGCAAATCGGCAAATCGAACTGATCGAAACAAATACGGACCTAATTATCGAAAGAAAAGGGTTTTTGGGATTTAAATTAGCACAAATGACAAAAAAGCACTGTGCATTAGCTACCTTTTCGATTTTAATTCATAACGTTAAAAGAAACGCGAGTTATGATTTCAAAAGCGCTCGCACTGCCCGCTCTCTAGAAGGTAAACACAGGGAAAACCCATCAAAGTAGTCCTCCAACATGGCGGACGGTAAGTCAAGGGTCACGTGAGCGCACACACTCTATAAATGGTTTTATGCTGCTTGTTAGTGCCAGTCTCCCAGCATATGGGTGAAGGGTCATCCGGGTCTTAGAGAATCCAATATTTAAGCAAATGAGGCCAGGTTACTGTCCTCTTTTCCAAAACTCGTGCTCTCCACACAGTTCGCAATTTGTGCAGTCCGCATTTTGCAGGAGTTGTCATCTTGACTTATGGGAAAAGAGAGCCCCAAAGTTCGGTGAGCGGACGCCAGTAGTATACAGAATGAGGCTTCTCCGTCCGGTGGATCACGTGGATCAAGCGGGTCCGCATATATTAAGCAGTTTAAGCGGGAAAAGGACATCATCGTGGTAAACAATAGGGTTAGAAGGCCTGTTTAAGCTTGCCCAGTCAGTAAAATATGACGTAATGGTTATAAATACGGCAGTTTTGTATGCGTGTTTGCTTTCTTCTAATGTTTTTGTGTTTTGTATTGTCAGTAAAATAATTGTATTATAGAATTGTATTATGAAATCGGGTCTGTACTGATTACAGCCATGCTCCGTCACGCGTGACCAGTAATCTAGAGAACGAAATGAACATTTGAATATTTCTTTGTAACGTCCGAGATTTGAATGAAACCTTGAAGATCTATGTGGAAAACACTTTGAAAGTCACGAATTAACGGAAAATAACTTCGCTGCACGCATAAAAAAACTAATATTTCAACTTTTGTATTTATTTGATATGTTCATCAACGTTCCAAAGGTAGTTAAAAGGTAAGTCAACAAATCTAAAGTTCCGAGTGATATTTACATGCAGCTACACACATTTTCTTTTTTTTTAAGGAATCAACAAGCATTGATTTTATAATGTCCATACGCCAGTGTTTGGCGTCCTTATATACAAACTGATCATTATTTAGTAATTAACGTAATGTAAAATCGTGTTGGTGCCCATTTACTAAATAAACGTCTCTTTCGTTAAGAAAATGCAACTGATAACTCAGGAGATAATGCATGAAATGGTTCCGTTGTTATTGCTGATCGATCCGTTGCCAGAGAATCAAGTCAGCCACAATGACTAGGGCACAAAAGTAAGTTTCTGCAAAACACCAAAATTTAACTTACTAAAACGACAAGCGATAGATTGGAGTCATTCAGCGCGAATTCAAAAGCAACTTAGACCGACCCCTGGAGTAACTCATTGCAACTCAGAGCAACTGCACTCAGAAAATTTGAGTAAGAAACTCAGAGCACTTGAGCGAGCAACTCAGACCATTTGATTGAGCAACTTAGAGCAACGCGGAGCAACTCGGAGCAACTTAGAGTAACTCGGAGCAACTCGGAGCAACTCAGAGCAACTCGGAGCAATTCAGTGCAACTCCGAGCAACTCGGAGCAACTCCGAGCAACTCCGAGCAACTCGGAGCAACTCGGAGCAACTCAGAGCAACTCGGAGCAACTCAGAGCAATTCACACGATGATACAGTGTCGATAACAGATGATATTTTACTGCGCTTTTCAATAACATGCGGAATCTGAAATTCAAATCACAACCAACGGTTGCGTTTTTCCCTGCCGTCAATCATATTTTCGGCGGTTTCCGATTACTTCCGAGCGTTTTATAAGGTAGTATAAAAATAGACAGGCTGAACACGACTCCCACTCGTCGCAAAAAAGTATTTTGAAAGCCTAAAACATAAGTCTGTTTTGTAAATCCTTAGGACATTAAATTGTCTCATTCCTTGCTTAGAAGAAGGTAAGAATTTACTAGCATCCGTGAGATTTACAAAACAGCAACCGTGATGATGCTGCAGCCGATTATCTGTTTGAAGCCAAATCAAACGCTATTTACAAAACAACGGAGGTTTATCATAGCTCCACTGAGACACACTACTCAACTACAGAACTAACTAAGGAGCTAAAAATCATTGCAAGAATTCATGATTTCACTGCAGTGGAATTGTAGAATTGTAGACTACGGCATTTTGAGACTCGGTTATCCGTGATGGGAAACACTTTATTCTCACAAGTCTGGCACCGCAGACTTCAGACACTAATTTACGATCCTAGCACTTCCAAAGTGATAACAAACTTTAGCCGATAAGTATTTATCTTGCAACAAAAGTGAGCCAAAGAAACCGCAATGTATGCCAAAAGAGCGAGCACCGAACAACGGCATAAAGAAATAAAATAATTCAATTTGAGAGATAATCCGCCGAGATCAAAAGCTCAATACCATCGGCGAAGAGAAAAAATTCATAACTGTGATCTAAAGGCGCAAATCTCTCTGAAATCTTACTGGGAAAGATTTATGCTTCAGGCTTTTTAAATACTTTCATTTGCGACGAGTGGGAGTCGTGTTTTTATACTACTTTCTTTGTTTTGAGTACAGTTCTCCAGTTAGGAATTCAATCCAGTCACGCAATTCGTCTAAATATAATTCTGAAAATTGTACACGAACGAGCACAACATCTCTCCCTGAGAAAAAAATCGAAATAAGAAAAAAATCATGTAAACAAAGGATGGATGTTTAGTAAACATGCAAAGAACGATTAGAGACAAAAATATCATACAAACGACACTGTACTGATCGTCGCTTGCCGCTGTCACGATTTTCCGAATAATCAACTCCTTTCATCTCTCTATATTGTTTGAGCACGTAGTACACCAATACTTTGCTCGCTTTCAGAAGCCGGGCAATTTCCTGCGGCGAGAGATGATGACTCACGCGTAGAAAAACGAATCTCCAACGCAGTGATGTTTTGTATTTACGAACCACGTTTCACTTTCACTTACGACTTTCACTATAAACGATTCGAAAACACTCGAAAGTAATTGGAAACCGCCGAAAATTTGATTGACGGCAGGGAAAAACGCAACCGTTGGTGGTGATTTGAATTTCAGATTCCGCATGTTATTGAAAAGCGCAGTAAGAGTAATCCAAAAAACACTCTTGTTCTTTGACCTCTGCTCAAACTGACTAAACAGATCGAAATATCTAAGCTGTTTGAGCAGAGGTCAAAGAACAAGATTGTTTTTTAGATTACTCTTAAAAGAGTAAGCCTCATCTGTTATCGACCCTGAGTTGCTCCGAGTTGCTCTGAGTTGCTCCGAGTTGCACTGAGTTGCTCCGAGTTGCTCCGAGTTACTCTAAGGTACTCAGAGTTGCTCCGGGTTGCTCTAAGTTGCTCAATCAAATGCCGGGTCTGAGTTGCTCGCTCAAGTGCTCTGAGTTGCTCGCTCAAGTGCTCTGAGTTTCTTACTCAAATACTCTGAGTGCAGTTGCTCTGAGTTACAATGAGCTACTCCATTGGTCGGTCTAAGTTGCTCTTGAATTCGCGCTGAATGACTCCAATCTATTGTTTGTCCTTTTAGTAACTTAAATTTTGGTGTTTTGCAGAAACTTACTTTTGTGCCCTAGTCAGTGTAGCTGACTTGATTCGCTGGCAATGGATCGATCAGATCAGCAATAACAACGGAACCATTTCATGCATTATCACCTGAGTTATCAGTTGCATTTTCTTAACGAAAGAGACGTTTATTTAGTAAATGGGCACCAACACGATTTTACATTACGTTAATTACTAAATAATGATCAGTTTGTATATAGGGACGCCAAACACTGACTGTCTGGGTGTTCTTTCGTTACGCGGTAATCCAAACTACAAACCTTGAAACAGTGTTTTACATTTGTATTTGGACCAAAACAGAGCGCTCCCATGGGTGTTATGTACAGAAGGTAGATATGCATATATTTATTTCAGTCAATACACCTACTGAGATTAACACATCGCAAATTAGGAATCGAATGGCCCTCGTTAAACTTATAACATGAAATCGATCAAAAACTCCTTTTAAACCAATCACTTACTAGAGAAAATTAGAAAAGATTTATTAGGATGTCGAAGTTGTTGACAGAAGAGACAATGAATCTACAACTTTTTAATCAGTACAGACCCGCTTTCATAACGTATCAAGAAATGGTCTATTGTACCGGGTCAAATTCGCACATTAAGATTTAAACAATAGGTCTTTTGTTTTAAGTGACACTGCCGAAACAACGCCGAAAAGTTCGTGCATGATCGCAAAATCTTCGGCTTGACAACTTAAGCGCGTGTATCTTTCCGAAATAGACTCATAAAACTGGTTCGGTCTAAGATTTTCGTTTTCATTTCGGTAGAATGTGCGCTCATACAAGCGCACTTTAGCGCAAAGGTGTCACTTTTAGGGAGGTGTTATTTTTTTGCTTCAAAACGCCATGTGCATTCATGAATAAAGATAAAAACACGTATTTACATAAACAATTATTTTCCGCGGCGTGAGATTTAAATGCTTTCACCTCGGAACTTAAAGCCGTAGTATAACAAAAATCCAAAATAAAACGAGTTGAGTACATTGCTGGTTTGTTATCCGATGAAAGTAGCTGCCGTTAGCCTCGCAAAATAGACTTTCAGGCATGAGGAATAAAGCAACACGTTCACGTAACAACTGTTTGCGCGGCTACAAGATTTGAATGATTTATAAATAAGAACGAAGCTCGTTTAAACCTTAAGAACGCAACCAATGTGTTGTTGTCAGAGGAATTTTTATGCCTCGCTGTTGTTAGTTTGTCGTGTCAGTTATAGCTCTGTACCTCCCTCACGGGAGAACTTGCCACCTAGCTCGGTCCCGCCGAAGATTCATCGGAAATTTTAAATTTCCCTCGCTTGTTATAAGCCATTGTTTCACCGTTGATCGTTTTTGCCCTTACATGGACAAAAACGATCACGAATACAATAGCTATTGTTGTCGAATTTGACCCGCTTTTCTTGATACGATACAATTCTATAATACCATTATTTTGCTGACAATACAAAACACAAAAACATTAGAAGAATGCGAACACGCATACAAAACTGTCGTATTTATAACCATTACGTCATACTTTACTGACTGGGCAGGCTTAAGCAGGCCTTCTAACTCTATTGTTTACCACGATGATGTCATTTTCCCGGCTTAAATTGCTTAATATATGCGGACCCGCTTGATCCACATGATCCACCGGACGCAAAAGCCTCATTCTGTATACTACTGACGCCAAACAAGTTAAGTATAAACATTGTTCTTAACAGAGACGAATTATTGTTGCGCAGTAAAGCGTTCGAGGTGACTCGATGGCTTGCATACCGCCCCCATGTACTTTGTTGGTTGGCCATTCCTTCGTGCGAAGAAAGATCGAATTCATTGAACGAAACCAATATGGTTGGTTTTATTCACCAACATTCGGTGTAGATAGCACCTGTACCATCAAAACGATCGGTATTGGGGGGAGAACAGTGGACAAACTGATAAAGTTTGATTTACAAGCCATTCAGGTTACCGCCCCCAATGTTGTAATTCTTGACACTGGCTCGAGCGATGAAGCTGACCCGGACTCGGTCGCATTGTCGATCCTCGCGTTAGTTGAGGTTCTGTTAAAGGATTTACAGCTCCGATGTTTAGTCTATGCCAAGTTTTGCCCAGGGAAACCCAGCCATTTCCGGAATACAAAGAGAGGGTTTGGCACTCAAAAAAGGCATTCACGGGGCAAAGTTCTGGTTCCACCGCGGCTTTTTTAATCCCTCGCGTAACATTTTTACCCGGGATGGGATTCACTTGAACGATGAAGGCCACCAAGCGCTGTATCGAAGCTACCGAGGAGCCATTTCATTCGCCCTGAACTGGAAGAGAGATGGGCATGACCTGTTAAATAACGTCATAGCTCAGTTACTGTAGGGGCCGTATTTCAGTTTTTACTCTTACTTTGAATGTCTGTTTAGTTAGGGCAAACCAAACTAGGTTTATTGTATAGCATAAAGATACCCTTACTTTTTGTTATAAGGGAAAGATGATTAAGGTTAAGATTGCTATTACTATGACACTGTTGCATTACCATGTCTGAGGGGCCAGAGTTAATGTTTATTGGCCCAGAATGTTATTGTTTATTTAGGGTACTGAGTTACCCTCTATCTCCCCTTATACTGTGTACCGTGAGACTATGATTCACAATGTTATTGTTTTTAGGGGGCGTCTCAGAATGTTATTGTTTGTAGGGTACTGTGTTACCCCCCTCCCCCTTATTGCCCGTGGTACTGTGTACCTTGAGACTGTGTCTCAGAATGTTATTGTTCATTAAGGGTACCAATGGTAAGGGGAGAGTTCAGATTCGTGATATGCCCCCAATTTAATGAATGTACCTGGCACCGCTTATTCAGGTACAATTGGGCGGTGTCTAGCATGATAACGTTTTGGCAGGGGCTTCTCGCCTCGAGCCAATCAAGCAATTGCAGTGCCGCTGGGAAAATAAAAAAAAAAATAATGTGACTTGCAAAGTCAAGAGTAGACAGACAGTAGATACCTCTTAAATGATGGTTTCTCAGCTTTTGGGGGTAATACATGTATAACCAAGGTCTGAACAGGCTTTGGCATGGTAAGATATCAGAACACGATGATGCTACATGAAACATTGTCAATTAACAATTATTGGATAAGGTTGAGCATGATAGCGATAATTATCAAGGCCAAAGTTTGTGTTATCTGCCGAAGCCGAAGGCTGAGGCGGATAACACAAACTGAGGCCTTGATAATTATCGCTATCATGCGAAAACCGAATCCAATAATTGTTTTATTATGCATATTCCTGAGCTGCATTTGTAAAGACAAGAGCGCGCACAAAAAAGTGATCAATGCACAGCAGTCAACTTATAAGTAAACAACTTACGTCATTTCTGCATGCATAAAACTATTGTCTGTAGGTATGACGCCACTTCTGCATGCATAAAACTATTGTCTGTAGGTATGACGTAACAGAAACAGCAAGCAATAATTACCTGCGTGCTTATAGCCAATCAAAATCGAGCTAGTGACACCAATGTATAATAATATCTGTTAACAGTATGCAACCAAAAAGGAAAGCCAGTTATGCAACCAGAGTGGCCTGAAGGAGACGGGTGGAGGAAAGCAATCCTCACCCGAGACAGTTAACTGTCCATCCAGCTGCAGGAGAGACTCCACAGAGTTCGACAGGGTCGAATCCCCCACCAGCACAAGGGGAACGAAGAGTAAACGCCGCCTGGTTGGAATACTTGGGGAATACCATAGCGGCTGCTGTGCAGAAGAGTTTGCAAGTTGCTGGTACCAGTGTGACCAACCCACAAACGCCAAGCCAGCCAGAAGTACAGTTTATTCATGACGCACCACAGGCCAATAATGCGGGCAGCCATCCACAAGATGGATCTTTGTTGATCCAAACGCCAGTACATGCAGCAATACAACAGGTGACATCCAACCTAGTTGAAGAGCCAAGCAGCTTCCAATTAGTAAGAACTCATTTGTTACTGTAACTGTTCCTTTGTCACACAGAGTATCGGACAAGGTAAAAAAAAAAGATTTGGGGTAAAAAATATGTAGATTTTGCTGTTATATTTAATAACAGCTCTGGTACTGACGATCAATACACTTTCAAGATACAAAATGAGAAGGGAGGACAACCTACCCTTTCTTTAGAACAAAGTGTTAAAAAACAGCCCGTTCACACTATTGAACAATGGACGGCTGATTTCCAAGCATTTGTGGCGGTGTATTGCGAGCGTTTCTCTTCAGAAACAGCTCAACTTATGAAATATGGTGCGACAGTGAGCGACCTGGCTCAGTGGGGAGCCAATTGGAAATTTTATGATCAAAATTGTCCTATGTTACGCCAAAGAGAGATCATTAAGTGGGACCAAATCCATAGTGAGATGTGGCCGAGGGCTAGTGTCCCCAAAACCAAACAGCCTCTTCCTTCAAAGTCAACAACAAAACAAAGTGGGTAGTTTTTTTGCCAAGGGGGTTTTGCTGGACTTCCTCGGGGAGGTGGGGGGGGGGGGGGGGGGGTTGAGCAACTGCACAGGGTTTGAATTCAAACACCAGGGCTTTAAATGCGGCCTTAAGCACCCGTTTCCCGATGCCAGCAAAACCACAAACGAGCGGGAAAGCGCCCATTCTCAAAACCAGTGTTGTCAAACAATAACACCTCCACCCACTCCGCTACCCATACCAGTCAAGGGTAACAGACTAGCCCTTTATCTCACAGGTTATGAGGACCAATTTCAGAAACATTTGATCGTCGGTTTCACTTTTGGATTTAGATTACACTTTCAGGGCCCTTATAAGGCCTCATGTGCTAAAAATGTGACTTCTGCTATGCAACACCCAGAAGTGGTGGACAGCAAGTTAATTAATGAAAGGCAAAGTGGGCGCATAGAAGGGCCTTTTAATTATCCACCTTTCAGTAACTTACGAGTATCACATTTGGGGGTAATACCAAAGGAAGTCCCTGGTGAATTTCGTATGATACATCATTTATCCTTTCCTTATGGGGATTCAATCAATGCATTCATTCCACCAGAATGTTCAACAGTTAAATATGCTACAGTAGATGATACTATCAACATCATAAAATCCTTAGGACGAGGCTGTGTGTTAGCCAAGACTGATGTGAGGAGGGCGTTTAGAATAATACCAGTACATCCTGCTGACTACCAATGGGGGGGGGACAATGGTATTATGATCGTTGTCTTCCGATGGGATGTTGTAGTTCATGGAAAACCTTCGAACGTGTAAGCACAGCAATGGAGTGGATAGCTCGCAATAAACTCGGTATTCCGCACATTGTACACATTTAAGATGATTTCCTCATAACCGCGGAGTCCACGCGAGATTGCCAGGCTAAACTTCAACTTGCATTTTTTGTGAAGACATAGGGGTACCCATGGCTCCTGAAAAAACAGAGGGTCCTTCTTCAGTACTCACATTTGCAGGCATTGAATTGGATTGCCTTAAGTATGAAGCCAGACTTCCTCAAGAAAACGTAGACAAATGCATAGAAGGTATCAAGAAGGTTCGGGGTCGAAATAAGATGACCCTTAGGGGTCTGCAATCCCTGATTGGTTCGTTGAATTTTGCCTGTTCGGTGATTGTTCCCGGTAGAGTTTTTCTGTGTCGGATGATAAACTTGACAATTGACAAAAAAAAAAAAACATCCCCACCATTTCATTCGGATTACGAAAGAAATAAAGCAGGATTTGCAAATATGGGAAATAGTTTTTCAATCCTTTAATGGCAAGTCACTTTTCTTAGAGGTAGCTTGGGCAACTTCAAGTTAGCTACGATTTTATACGGATGCTGCAAAATCAAAAGGTTATGGCATAGTCTTTGGGAGCCACTGGGCATATGGTGAATGGCCAGACGACTGGAAGACCGAACGCGAGATTTCTTTTCTTGCGTTTTTTCCGATTGTTGTTGGGTTAAGCTTGTGGTGTCACACTCTAAGGAACAAGAAGGTTCTATTCATGACAGATAATGAGAGTGTTGTGCATGTTATTAATAAGCAGACATCACGGGACCCATACTTGCTATCCCTAATTAGAAAGATGGTGCTAAGATGTTTGCGGAATAACATTCTATTCAGGGCAAAACACATACCAGGCGTTAAGAATGAGCTAGCGGATAGTTTGTCTCGGTTACAGGTCGACAAATTCAAGGGCATGTCTCAAGGGATGGATCGGGACCCGACTCACCTTCCCGAACGTTTGAGGCCGGAGACGCTTACTTGATACCCTAAGACGCTTACTTGAAGCTAGCCTTAATGCGGCTTCGTTGTCTACTTATAGACGTCCTTGGGAAATTTTACATCAGTTTAAAAGTGAGAGATTGCCAGCAACAACTTCGATCTTTCCTCTCTCAAGTTACGTGTTAGCACTGTTTCTAGCTTATTTGGCAGAAAAAAAAATGTGCAGGGTTCACGGTGATGAGTTATCTTTCAGCTTTGAGTTTTCCTCATCAGTTAGCGGGTTAGGAATCAGACCCCACAAAATCTGGAATGGTGAAACTACCTCTGCGTGGATATAGCAAGTTATATCCATCACAAGATACTAGGATCCCAATCACACTGCCAATATTGGAACGCATTATAACAGCATGTAATCACTTGTCTTATGTGTGTTACCAGCGAAAGCTGTTAAAGGCAATGTACTCCCTTGCATTTTTTGCAGCACTAAGGGTAGGAGAAATTACTGGAGGCCCTGGCCAGCAGACAAAAAAAAATGGAATAAAGATCGACCAACTTTTCTTTCTAAGAGATGAACTCAATAACATTGTGGCCGCCAAATTAGCCTTGAAACGTTATAAGCACAGTGATCCAACAAAACCGGTATAGTTGCTCATATATGGAGAGCATCCTGTTTGTCCAGTGTCTCTGACGGTAGACTATGTTAAGGGGAAGTACCCCAGGGCTACTTTTTTGCTGGGTGGATGGGTTATCTATTTCTAGGTCTTATTTTGCTCGGTCTCTGAAGGAAATTTTACAACATTTTGACCTCGATGAATACAGATATAAAACACACAGCTTTCGCATAGGTGCAGCCTCATGTTGGGGGGCACAAAGTGCCCGCGCTAACTTTCAACATTCATAACTTCCTTACTATTTACTCAAACGCCATCAAACTTTGTGACTTTTCCTAAAATTTATCTGGCAACAATTCCATGACAATTTCATAACAATTTCTTGATCACGTGACTTGGCAACAAGATTTTGACAGCCATGTTTTTTGAAATTTCCATATTTATACCTTTGAATGAAGAAAAACAATGTTTATTGGTATAACTTATATTTTTACGCCATTTAGCGTGTATTTATTAGTTTTCATTAATTTTGGGAGAATTTGGACGGCTTTTAAGAGGTTTTGAAAAAAATCAGAAATCTAAGATGGCGGATCCAAGATGGCGGCCGCATAACTAATTACCTAAAAACTACGTCATCGTTCCATTGTGCGGACCGAAAAGGAGAGAGTTTTGGACGTACTATGTACCCTCTAGGTTTCATTGTCATAGACTTAATGTTCTTGGAGTTACGAAGGAAGGGGGGGGGGGGGGGGGGAGGAGGGCTCAGAAACTCCAAAAAAGCCCAGGCTGAATAGGGTTAAGATAAGGGTTCAGCACATTTTGAGCAGGGGCTAAGTGTGCGTGAACCTTTATCAATATAACAAGTAGCAGGATCAGGTAATTGATTAAGGATGTAAGTAATTTAAAGTTGAAGCTATACCCTTGAAGGGGGTCTAATTAAAGCTTCCAGTACGGTAGATTTTGACCCTTTGAGCAGGGGCCAAGGGTTCAATCTATTTATCGTACAAGTCAGCTATTTAGTGAACAGTTCTAGTACTTAATCGTTTGACCTTTTGAGCAGGGGCCAAAGGTCCAAGAGTTTCTTTAAGTCTTTTCGATCACCCTTCTCCCTCAGGGTGATGTGTGCCTGGCTCTGCATCAGGTTTCCCCCTAAAACAGGGAATTTTTCCTGACGGGCAGCAGGCCCCAGTTTATAACACCTTCGGGAAGGACTCGCAGTTCTGAGCATGTATGGCTAGCTATGGTCATTTAATTAATGTTTTAGGTAAACTAGTTGGACCTTTTGAGCAGGGGCCAAAGGTTCAAGCAATAAGTAATGTCAGTGTGTAACTTTTGAGCAAGGGCCAAGGTTAAAGTTCACCAAATTTTAGCTGTGTTCATTTAGTTGATGTTTTAAGTAATTTAGAGTGGACCTTATGCGCAGAGGCCAAAGGTTCAAGCAAAAAGTTATGTCAGAGTTTAAACCTGTGAGCAGGGGCATAGGTTGGAGCTCAACAAATAATTATGTACAATAATTTATACATTTCTGTATTGCTTAATACATTACTTGAAGTAGGTTTATTTTGATTCTGACAATTACGGAATTGTGACGTTACTTCATAACATATTTTACCCACATTCTAGCAGGAGCAGAGTGTTGGGGCCGGAGCCCGGATGTTGTTAATAGTTGAACTTTGAACATTGAACACTTATTTAGAGAGAGAACTTTTAACCGTTAAGTGGAGGCCCGAGTGGCCAATGTTGTGTTGCAGTTGAATCGAAAGCATGTCAATCAACATTACTTTTACAATGCTGTGGCCTTGGGTGGGAGGCTCCTTTCAGGGTTTTGGCGGGTACTCCCCCACCTTTGCTGGGAATGATTTTGATTGTATAATGTTTTTCGGAGTAAACGTTAACTGTTATAAAAATAAACGGCCACCTCGGTGGCCAAAAAAATGGCATATTATGTTTGGTTAGCTCTTCCCAGCAAACTTCGCGCAGCCACTGCATTGTGTAGTAAATGAATCTCAAGTTTATACAATAACATAGAGCATAAATGTTATTTTCTTTAACGTAGTTTTCCAGGAATCTTAGTAAAGTGTGCCGCTTCGCGCTTCGAGATGTCGGCCCGCTTTGTGATAAATCACAGGATCCTCACACGAAGATTCCATCGCTTTCAGCTCTTTCAGCTCTCTAACCGCCACTTCAGAGGCATACAAATCGTCTTAAGGACTTCTTCTTTCCATTTCGATGTCTTAAAAGGCGTGTATTCATTTTGGTAATGGAAAATGAACATCTGAAAAATTGAAGTGTAGAGTACAGAAGAGGCCGTATTTGTTTCCAATTGAAATCTGAAAGTCTTCTGCGAGTGACAAACCGGTTCTCTCTAGTCCTCCCTAAAATCCAGACATGTGCTGAGTAGACGGATTCTGATTGGTTTAACCTTCCTGAATCCTTTTATAACAATAAAGTAAAAAAGTCGCACTCGGGCCACGATGGCCCACACGGCCGGAGCTTAACCCGGTTTCCGTAGCATGAAGCAACTAGGAATATTGCTACTCCCCCCTGGATGGGATGCTAGTCAATTGCAGGGTTACTCCTAGCATTTTGTCGCCGGTACCCATTTATACACCTAGGTGGCGAGAGACAGTGTGGAGTAAAGTTTCTTGTCTACGGAGACAACACGACGGCAGAGACCAGGCTCGAACCACCGACCTTCAGGTTGAAAGTCCGACGCGCTAACCACTAGACCACCGTGCCGCCCACAATAGGGGACAAAAATAACTTTCTAGGGGAGGCAGGGGCGAGTTCGCGTACACTAAAATATGCGTGCATAATTTTGCATGCAAAAGCGTGGCACAAAAAATAAAAATAACAAGAAACACGAGGTCCATTTTTTAACCTCATGCCGCTTTGCGCATGAGTTAAAGGCCCATCTGCACTTACCGTGATTCATTGCGGGCGTTCTAGAATTTCTGGGGCCACGATAATCCATTTTGTGGCGAGAAAGTTTGATTGTTAAAATAATCCGTTCACATTGGGGTATCTGTATCGTCTATTAACTTCAAGATCATTTCTTTCAAATATTTAGTTCATATTCAAGGCATTGCATCTTGTTTTTGTATGTTTTCTTTTATTTTCCATCGTTACTGATACGTTTTCTAAGCATCGCCGCCCAAGGCTAGAGGCCGGCTGTCAAGAAACGAGAACCTTCAGAAGGTTTGGCTCAGAAATTCGGTCGTCCGTGGAAAGGAAATAGGTATATTAGATTGCCTACTAGTTAAGATTTATCTTCGAATCTTTTCATTGTATTTTTTTAGTACATTCGTTTTCCAGATACTGTGAATTGACATTTGAATCTTACCATCGATGCCCGTGACCGTTCGACCGGAAAATGTCCCCTGGAGATGTAAAAACCAGAAAAAGCTTGAACTTCTCCGGTCGCCGGCGGAGTCGTTTTTGCGCAAGCGTTTAATGGGGGGAACGCACTCTCCAAGTCGTTGGCCGTCGGTATCAAGTGAACGGCTTCAACGGACGACCCTCACCGTGTACGATTTTTACGGGTGTTTGTGGCACGGATGTCCCTTGTGTTCCAGGGGAGCATGACCAAGACCACCCGTCTCTACCCTGATCGCACCAAGTGGGAAATGTACGAAGCCACGTCAGTAAAACAGCGGCAATTGGAAGCCCACGGGTATCGCGTGGTTGTCATCTGAGAATGTCAATGGGGGCAGTTGCGCGAACGACCCGACGTCGCCTCCTTTCTCGAGTCGCACCCGTTCACCGTCCCTTCGCTCAACCCGCGCGACGCGTTCTTCGGGGGTCGCACCAATGCCGTACAGTTATGGGACGAAATCGACGAAACACAAGAGGAAGAAATTCTGTACGTGGACGTGACGTCACTGTATCCCACCGTCAACAAGTACGACGAGTACCCCATCGGTCACCCCGTCATCGTCACCCAGCCAGTGCAAGACATAAACCGTTACTTCGACATCGCCGACTGCACCGTGTTATCGCCCGAGGGGTTGTTTCAACCCGAGTTGCCGTACCGTTGCCATAGCAAAATCACTTTCCCCTGTGTCGAGCCTGCGTGGAAGAAGAGATCCCAAAACGAATGACCGAGCGAACCTGGGTGTGCGAACACACCGCGAGTCAACGGAGCATCCGAGGGACGTGGTGTATCCCCGAACTCCTCAAAGCCGTGGAAAAAGGGTACCAGCTTCTCCAAATTCACGAAGTGTATCACTTTCCCCCCGTGCAACGTCGTACCGGATTGTTCAATGACTACGTGAACACGTGGCTGAAAGGGAAAACGGAAGCCTTCGGATGGCCCCCGAACGCCGACGGCAGTCTCAAAACGCCCGAGCAGCAAACGTTCTCCCGGGCCGAATATTCAGCGTGAGCAGGCATCCACCTCAACGCGAACAACATGTAATCCAACAAGAGGCGAGCGGGTGAGCAGGAAAACAAGCGGAAAATCCAACAAATCATCGTTCTTGCCACCCTGTACGAAATCGTGAAGGACTTGACGAACGTCGCCCACAATCTCCGCCTCATGAACGACGAGTGCCTCGAGATCTGCTACGACAAAGTCGAGGACGATGTCTCGGGCGTTCAAACCACCAACGTCTTCGTGGCCGTATTCACTACCTGTTGGGCCCGGTTACATCTCTACCGTCACCTGGATCGCATGGGAGAAGATGCCCTGTATTTCGACACGGACACCGTGGTCTACAAATGGCAACCCGGTGAACCCGAGATCCCCTTGGGCAATTTCCACGGCGAGATGACGGACGAATTGGACGACGGGAATGGCAATCGTGACGTCATCGTCGAATTCTTATCATGCGGCCCTAAAAACTATGCCTACAGAACACGTATTGGAAAGACGGAAGTGGAAATTCGCGGATTCACCCAGAACATGCGCGGGCAACAACATCTTCATTTTGAATCCATGAAACAACGCTGCTCCTCGAACAGCGTTCGCCTCTCCCCAAACCGCGCACCGTCAACGTACCCGACCTGCATTTCATCCGGAGAGAAAAGCACACCAAGACGTTGATCACCGTCCGCAGGGATAAACTCTGGGGGAGGGGAGTGGTCTACGACAAACGTGTCCTCGGCGACGAATTCACTTTCAAGACTCTCCCTTACGGCTACAGTTGGCTTCGAAGCGACGACGATCTCAGCGATTAAAAGGGGCGACCGTAAAGAAACCCGGGCGCTAGCCCAGGTCACGTTCCTTTGACCCGCCGAACTATCAAAGGGGCGTTCTCCCATTCGGGGATGGAACCCATGTCCCCGCTTGTAAATCGCTTTTGTTTCGTTCTCATGCTAATAAATGTATTTTTTATTTCCTTTTTCTGTTTTTTTCTTTACCAAGCGGGATCTGGGAACCACTCCGAGGCCTGAGCCCGCGATCCGAAAAATGTCCTTTCCGGTCAGCGGTCTCCAGCCTCCGCTCACGCACTCCAAGTCACCCCTTTTTGATCACCAACCTCTGATTAGCTGTTTTTTTGACCCCTTTTTGATCACGCACCCTTTCCTCCAATCACAGCGCATTCTGGCCTTTTGCACGTGTACAGATGTTGGGTGCTCGTCTCTGATTTAATGAGATGCAAATGATATGCTAATGATATGTACTCGCTCCTGATTGGTCAACACCATCATGTTCGCTATATACTACTGTGGTAATTCGTGGCATTGAGAATGTGAAGGGTACAAGTAAATGTTGAGCCACGTAGCATAACAGTTACCGTTCTGTAGCGTTTTCTTATTAACCCTCGGGCGTACACGCTAACGTATACCCCAACCGTGGTACAAGGGGGGGGGTTGTTGCAACGCCCCCCTTGGGTTTTTGCGATATTGCAATATTTGGGAAATATTTTACATCTAATAGATAGCCCGCTATGTGCTCTACAAGATAAGGTAAATATTATGGGATGGGGCGCTGCTGGGGTCCGTGACGTCATCCAAAATGGCGCCAAGGTGGCCGCCATCTTGGATTTTAAAATTCAAATTTATCGGAAAAATGCGGAAATTGCAAATATTGTTTGCTAGAGATGCAAAATAACATACAATCAAACATTTTGAGCTTTTTGTAGCATTTTATATGTTTGTTTTTCGCTGAAAAAAGGTGAAAAACACGCTTTTTTCTTCAAAAATGGGTTGACCATGTTACTTATGACGTCATATCTCGTTACCATAGCAACCGGTTGTCGCCAAACTATACCAAAATGTGTCTCAAGGATAAATAAACAGCTACTGAAAACGGCATGTGCTAATCTTAAATGGTCTTGGAAATATCGCAGAAAAACCTTAAGTGTGTCTCAAGGATAAATAAACATCTACTGAAAACGGCATGTGCTGATCTTAAATGGTCTTGGAAATATCGCAGAAAAACCTTAAGGGGAGTGGCATCCTCCCCCCCCCCCCCCCCCCCGTACGTCCGAGGGTTAAAGTCTTGAAATATCCAAGGGTGGTTGTCCCCTTCCCCTTTTTGCTTTAAAAAGTAATGTCTTAAAGGCCGAAATATTCTCAGTCTCAAACATTTTTGTCTCAAACATTTTTGATCAAGATTGAAATGAGTCGAAGATGGCTGGAACAAAAGAATTCACCAATAGATTCTGTCAAGCTGTGTATTTTCATCGCACCATTAAGGTGGTACTGCTTTGAGCGCTTGGTCATGGGGTTGAAGTCTACTATACCCCTAAAGTGTTTCACCGTGTAGTGCAGAGTTCAGCAGATATTGGAAGGCCTATAGGGACCTCGAAACTTCTTTGACGATATTATCATATTGGGTGCCACCTCGGAGACACACAACACACGATTATAGGCACTACTGGAGCGCCTGAGGAAGGCAAAGATGAGGCTGAATATCGACAAGTGCCTATTTTGCCAGACAGAAATAGAGTACCTGGAAAAGAAGTGGTCTGCAGTCGGGCTGCAACCTTCTTCAGGGAAAGTCAAGGCAGTGAGGAACATGCCTTAGCCTTAGAATCAGGAGGATCTGAGAAGGGCGCTGGGAGTTGTCATCTATCTTGGAAAGTTTGTGCCAAATATCTCGTAAGCTACACGGGAACTGCGACACCTTTCCAGGGATGCTCCTGCAGGAATTTCATGGGGAATGGCTGTCAGCGATGTATACATCGAGAGCTATCAACTCCACCGCGGTACAATATTTCCAGTTTGAGAAGGAGGCCTTGGGTATGGTGCTTGTCTTGACCTGGTTTGTCGAAATGTAGTCAAATAGAAATTTTAAATTTAGACGTGTTTAGTCGATTTGGTTGAGGATACACTCGAATTCGTGGAAACTTTACTATATCAATTAACACTTTCGATAAGATTGCCAAATTTATCTGTACAACGGGTTACGCAATGTACGGTATGTTTATATTATAAACACGTCTCCATATCTTTTCAAATATCGTAATCCGTGATATTATATGTGTGATTTTTAATGTCTGCATACGCTATTCAGTATGAAAACACAAGGATATAGTTTCACTTGAAGAACAGATCCACAGACGACTTATGAAAGTTGCATATGCATAACCGTGTTTAGTTCTCTGTTTGTGTCAATCTAAGACATAAAAGAGATAAATTTCGTATATTCATCACGATCAACAGACCCCAAATACGAAACATCGTTCACCCTTTTGTTGTTCTTATTCGTTTACAATAAATTAATTATTGTTATCGCAGGATTCACGTTCTTCTTGTTACGCAACGCATTCATAACAAACCTTATATATAACATTACGTGACCAAAAGTTTACAGGCAAGTGATGGAGTGAGTGAAACTTTGTATATTTGCCACCGTCTGCGATAACCCGTTCATTACGCTTCGTGTATTCACGAGTTCAAAAGAACCTCAATGAGATCGGTCCAAGATACAACGCATGTTGATGAGAATGCTGAGATACGATTTGGCGTGGGAGTACAAGTCTGCTCTAAGGCTGCTGTTTGTTGCTTGAAGAGCAAGAAAAGCTGTGCATTGGCCTGCAATAAATGAGGCTATCAAGAAGAGAGACGCACGACCCTTGGTCAATAACGGTTGTCAGTAAAAATGACTCACATTTATCGGTAAGCAGCTGAGAAATTTGTCCTTGTGACTAAGGGGCCGATTACATGGCGAATTTCAGCACGGGCTGAGATGTCAGCCCGACTTCCGAAATAAATCCTCTTAAAATGAAGTTAGCGATTTCATGAACAAAGTTTCAGCCCGGCCAAACGGGCTGAAATTCGCCATGTAATCGCATCAGAATTTCAGCCCGGGCTGAAAAGTGAATTTGGTCATGCGCAGTGATTATTGTGTTTGTATTTCAGCCCGGGCTGAAATTTGCCATGTAATCGCCCCTAAATGTTGTCTGACGCGTTTCAATCTACTTGCGCATAAATCTGCATTTTTGGTGTAATCCGTCCTCCCCCCTAAATCTTGCGTGTCTTCTAGAATATGAAAGCTATGGCTATAATAATTGAAGGGTCTTACACTTACTCAAGAATAACATAACAAAACCATGGAGTACATGAAGTATCAAAAAAAAGTTAGCCATTAGGTAGAATATTAATTTTGCTAACGGCCCAGATGAATCACAGATCGGAAAAGCAATAGACCAATAAAACTGTTACAAACTAACCAATGTTAAGGTCAACCCATAAACTTCCCTGTTGTACTGTAGGGCTAACGCTCAGTACAGGGAAGTTTATGGGTTGACCTTAGCACTATAATTTACACACAGAGTTAATTCTCTGATTCCATGTTTGTATCGCTAGTGTTACGTGGCTCAACATTTATTTGTAACCAATGTTAAAGCAACCCACTCGTATAAAGCGAACACGCTTTAAACTATTTTTCAACAAAATTGATGTTCTTTCTTTTTGAACACAAAAAAAAAAACAATCGGAAGTTTGTCAGTTACTGATCAGTCAGTGTTTTGTTGTTTGTCCACATTGTTTCCGTAAAAGTTTTACAGTATTAAAGGATTCACCCACCTAATAAGGAAGTCAGTTTATTCTGATTATGATCAATAAGTATACAACTTGTCATATGTTTATTAACTTAAGGCCTTCTCAGATTAAGAAGTTCAGAAAATAATAGTTTCGGTAGAGAATTGGAAAAGATCAGCAGGGAAAGAGCTACAGACAGTGCATCTGTAATGGAACGAAGTCGGAAAGGCAGCACGAGATTGTTCCCACTGCATGGAGGAAAATTGTGAAGGTCTTATGCGTCGCTCGTCTGATACAAGGACTGATGATGATGATCACATCTTTCACGATTAATAAATTACCCCCATCTGTCGGTTAACATTTAAGAGTTATGACCTTTTGACGCGAAACGCGTCACTCGTAACAAAACAAGTCGTCAAAAACGCATTACAAACGCATTTTCCCTCATTTTACTTAAATAAAGTACACTGATTATCGTAGAAACTTTTAGTTACCTCTTTTACGCCTCTTTAAATGATGTCTTGTAGGACTGATGATGTTTCGTGGCAAAAACAGCATGGATGGGGAGGGGGGGGGGGGGGGGGAGAAGGGGGAGCACTCTGACATGACAATAATCCCGATCAAATACATAAGTAACTAAGATCTGTGCTCACTTCTCCAAAGTATTGTCCAGAGTTAAAGATCTCTGCTGTTTAAAATATTTCTTAATAAACTGTTGTTCTAAACTGCAAGTTTGACAGCAACTATTGTAATCGTCAGGGAAGGTAGGAAAGTACAGCGAGCGATAACGTGATCGACGCCCACAAAGTCCAGTTTTAAGTCATACGAATTTTTGACATACAAAGGATATAAATGTGTTCTACAGCATAACCAAAAATATGGAGCTCCCTTTGATGTATCAAATTGGGTTAATTTCGCTCACGCCTTAGATGGAGTCATCCAGAAAACTGTTACGATTAAAACAAATTGAAGGAAAGATCTTTTAAAACCTTTTTAAACAACGTAACCTTCATTGCCTTTCTTTTTTATCTCGTTAATGCGCATGCGCATTAAGCGAGATTTCGGAGTCGAGTACGAAAAAGGGACAAAAGTTGTTAACAAAATTTTGTGGACTTTTGTCCGGGGGGGTTTCTTCTTCCTTCTTTATAGAAGCTATATTAGGGCATTGAGGATATGGTTGGTTAAACCGGTTAGGATTTCAAGAAGGGCGTCACATACTGCCACTAAAATTTTTGGGGAGCACCCCCGGACTTATTGTTAATTTCCCAAGGGTATTGGGATGTCAGAACTTGTCATGAACTTGTCATATCTCACATTACGTTACCGCAAAGGTATTAAGTCCTTCTTTAAGTTTCGATATCTCACGTTACCTATCAGTTTCAATCATTTGTCGTAAAGCCATTGAAGCTGCTTTAGAAGGGATGCGTTTTCTTGGGAAACGCAGTTTGAGAATTTCACGGTGTATTTTTACGAATGGAGACGTTTTAAGAAAGTTAAATGGGACAGGAAAGTTTGTGTTTTAATATGAGCGATATGGCAGAGCAAAATAGCATGAACTTTGCGTTTTTTGAGGAGCACCCCCGGACCTATTGTTAATTTCCCTAGGGTATTGGGATGTCATGAACTTGTCATAATTATCTCACGCTACGTCACCACAAAGGTATTAGAGTTCTTATTTAGTTTCGATATCTCACGTTACCTACGGTATCAATAATCTTTCAAATTTCAAATCATTGCCATTAATAGATTTAGGTACATGGTAGAATGTATTGACGGTGATAAAAATTGCGCTTTGATTATGCAATAGTATGCAAGGGACCTCGTGATTTTGCAGACTTAGTCAAACTATTTCTTGTTTGCTGCAATTCTCTCTACAGTTCTATTCGTATACAAGTAAAATTTTGTTGTTGACAAAGCAAGCATTTTAACAACCATTTTATAAGCGATCTGAGCGTTTCAATTCAAGACAGACATTGGAACTTATTATTACGGACTTAATTGAGAAGATATTATTTGAGTGCCAATACGAAGAAAATATCAAGAAGTGGTTAGGATTTTATCGCATACCGCCACTAAAATTTTTGGGGAGTACTCCCGGACCTATGTTAATTTCCCTAGGGAATTGGCATGTCATATTTTTTTTTTTAAGTTTTGATATATAGCGTTACATATCAATCTTTCAAATTTGTTTTTACGTGGATGTGTCCGAGACGGCATTGATCTTCAAAGGTTCAAGAAATTTGTGTTTTTCTTGTCAATCATATGTCGTAAAGCCATTAGTGCTCATTTAGAAGGGTAAAAAAGGTCAAATGTTCTTGGGAAACGCAGTTTGAGTGAAAATTTCACGGTGTATTTTTAAAATGAATGGAGACGTTCTGAGGAAGTTAAATGGCAAGGGAAAGTTTGTGTTTTCATATGAGCGATAATATAATAAATTGAGCTAAAATCAATTCAGCGAAATAACGAAATTTTTTAATCTTTTGTTGAAGTGTTGACTGTCTAAAGTATTCGGGAGTAACATTGTAAAGAAAAACAGTGTAAACATAGCCGATCTGCAGAAACAGATTTCAAACTTTAAGGAAATCGTATGTACACATATAGGCATGTAGTTTATGTAAAGTTTGTCTTTGTTGACAGTTTTCTCGCGGTTTAGTTTTAGTTGAATTTATTAATGAATGGCTTTGAACTGTCATGTCATGTTATCATTTCACGATTTTTTTATTTTCTCTTAGCGATCACGCGAACGTCTAAGTTATCCATTTCCTTGTTGTTGATAGTTTCGTCGCGATTCTTTAGGGAAGCAGCAATTAATAAGTTCAATTTATGAAATGAATGGCTTTGAGTTCTCATGGCATGTTATGGCAAAAACAATAATTGCTAAGTTCAATTTATGAAATGAATGGCTTTGAGTTCTCATTGATGAACTTTTGATATTAAATTACCGATCACGCGAACGAAATCATTGCCATTATTAGATTTAGGTACATGGTAGAATGTATTGACGGTGATAAAAATTGCGCTTTGATTATGCAATAGTATGCAAGGGATCTCGTGATTTTGCTGAACAAACTAATTGTGCAAATGTTGAAGTTATTGTTTGCTGCAATTCTTTCTACAGTTCTATTCGTGTACAAGTAAAAGTTTGTTGTTCTGAATTGAATGACAAAGCAAGCATTTTAACAACCATTTTATAAGCGATTTCAGCGTTTCGATTCAAGACATACTTTGGCATTATTACGGACTTAATTGAGAAGATATTAGGGCCATTTATACGGGAGAAAATAAGACGCGTCTTATCTAAGACGCGACTCAAGATGCGAAGTGTACCATTTATACGTTTGCGTCCAACGTAAGACGCGAAGATCAAGTATAAATGGTTCGCGTCTTATTTTTGATACGGTGCACTTGTTGCTCACGTCTTATTTAGGACGCGAAAGCATTTATACGAGGAAGTTCACGTCTTATTTAAGACGCGGACAAAATAAGAACAGCTGAAAACCCTGTTCTAAGATAAGACGCGTCTTATTTAAGTCCCGTCTAAAATAAGACACGAATGCTTATTTTGTACTGTTTATACGATCGGTTCGCGTTAAGTCGCGTCTTAGATAAGACGCGTCTTATTTTCTGTCGTATAAATGGCCCTATTATTTGAGTGCCAATACTACTCAAGTAAAAACCATTTGATTAACGCTTTTCACCTTTTTTCCGGATCCACGGTTGTGGCGTGCAGGAAAGACAGAAACATTTCCGGTGAAGATCACAAGAAAAGACAGAAAAGTCAGAAAAATATAGCACTGCGACAGCTTGAGACCCAGTTGAAGTAAAACGTAGTGAAAATTGCTTTTCGGTGTTTGCCTGGCTTTGACGGGTGTCTGTAAAACGCGGACCGGATGATGGCGGATGGCGGATGGCGGAAAGGCGGATAGGAAAATGCGGACAATAAAATGCGGATAACAAAATGCGGATGATAAAATGCGGATGGAAAAAAAAAAAGAAAAAAATTCTTTATGACTTTTACAAAAAAAAAAGAAATAGAAATAACTTAATAAGCAATAATAATAACGACAAATAAGCAGGAAACAGGAACTTTATTGTTGAAACTGCATGTCTTAAAGTATTTAACAATGAAAAATTAAATTTCAACTTGCATTCGCCTTTCATGTTCTCAGATAAATCATTTTCTACTTCACCCTATACTAGTTACTGAGCGTGAAGGGTCCATAACCCGGGATCACAAATCCCATTTCCCACACACACACACACACACACACACACACACACACACACACACACACACACACACACACACACACACACACACACACACACACATTCATGACCAGCAAAGCCGCGTAATCAACTGGCTCGAACTCACGTAAGCGTGCAAACATTAACTTTAAAATACATCGATTACCGTTACTCCTTGTTTTTACATTGCATTACATAACTTATGATATCAGTCGTAAAAACTTCATATAAAGATGAAACAACAATAACAACAAAGATATTAAATGTAAGGAGAAATTAAGACTCGGAAAAAAAATCCGAGTCCCAGATGGGATTTGAACCCACGACTCTCCGTGATCTAGTCGGATGCTCTAACCACTGAGCTACTGGAGACTCTATGGTGAGCAAGGGTCAATTTGTGGGTCTTGACTGGAACCGCATCGCGCGGCTACACAGCCAAGTTATGACTAGCACATGTGAAACTCACTAACAGCATCGCGCTTACGGGTCACAATAAGTCAATATTCATTCCAATGTTCTGAACGAAAACAAATTCAAAACCGTAACTGCAACATGAACGTGACTGTTTTTACCGTATACACGGTACCTCACCCCTAGAAAGATATTTCAGAATTAACTCTATGTACATTGAATAGCTGAATGGTAAAATATTTCTTGTTTTCAACGTCGCGTTAGTGAGTTTATTTTTAGAGATTTGAATTTTCAAAATGCTAATAAGATGACGCCAACCCGAGACTTTGCCATTATTTCTACGCCAATTTACAATGCGCAGTTTACAGCTTGAGGATAATAATTTAATAAATACTAAAAAATAAACTGTGGAAAAACGTAAGAATTCATTAGCATCCGTGAGATTTTCAAAACAGATCACTATATCTGTACAAGCCATGTCGGGATGCAAAACAACGGATCGGGAGGTTCTTCAAGCTCCAAGAAACACTACTCAAAAACAGAATAAAACAAAGAGTTAAAACATAAACCGCAAGAAGTCATTATTCCAGTAGAGATACGGCAGCTTCAGACTTTGATCTTAGACACTTACATCCGTGATAAAGATCCACTTTCTCTCAAGTCTTGCACACCGCAGACTTGGGGGGGGGGGGGGGGGTACTTTCATATACCGTTTTTGACAGAAAAGGTACCCCTTTCATATACCTTTCATTGAAAATGGTACCCCTTTCATGTAGCCTTTACGTGCGTCTGTTTGATATATTTTGAAACGCCCTTTTTATAATACTAAATCACAGTTTTCCCTACGTTTTTTATACTTCAACTCGTGTTTTCGGCGGCTTTTCGCTACCCTTTCCTATTCTTCGTGAAATCCCTACCCTTTCATATACTTCAACTCGTGAAATCTCGACCCTTTCATATACATCCAGCCTCAAAAAGGTACCCCTTTCGGGCGGAGCATCCCCGTATAGCCCATTATAGGGAGTACCCCCCCCCCCCCCCGGGAGACTTAGACACTAAATCACGGGCTGAGAGATTGACTGATCCAAGCATATTCATAACAATAACAAAAACTGCAGCCGATCACTACTTATCTTGCAACAAAAGTTAGCGAAAGACGCCCCAACATATACCAAGAGAGCTAGCATAACGAAGGCATAGAGAAACAATCATTCTTTAAATGGCTATGCACAGCATGTAAACTGACCTCCTGTCATTAAAGAGATTTATATCCCAAAGATCAAAGAGTCATGTCATACAATACATATCGAGCATTTGTCACATCTCTATTTTGGTGATCAAAGGGGAACAAATATCTCGTAGACCTTCTTGGGAAAGCTATTCGACTAGCGGGAGTCGTGTTTGGCCTGTTACTTTTATAATACTGATATCCTCAAATTAAGATAAAATACTAGATGTAAAGAAAGCCAAATTTAAAAAACGTGAAAAGTATGAAAAGTATGATTTTCTAGTACTTAGGAAACAAAACCCTTTCACCCCTGACCAAGTTAACTTTAAATATATATAACCAGTTATTCAGATTCTCGTTTTGGCGATTCTAAATGGCCAAAAACAATAACATACGAGAGGAAAATAGGTAACAACTTCAAAGCTAATAGCACACTCACTTTTCTTATCAACTGCATCACCTTCCTGACTCTTCAACGAACCAGATACAAACACGAATAAAAAGTCAGCAAAGATTGTTTGTGAAGCAAATTAACAGGTGAAGTTAAATCGAATTTAAGAACTCTACTAACTTGCCGTTTCCTAAACACAGATTTTAAAAGCCTGAAATCGTCAGACTCGTCGGACTCCATCCACACGTGCAGACTGCACAATCGGTCAAACGTTACCTAGGAAGGGGGGGGGGGGGGGGGGGGCTCGAAACGCAACATTCATATATTTTCCAACTAGGGTTGAGTGAGGCATGAAGTGGAACTTGAAGACAGTTTGGACAATAAACTGTTTCGTGTTTATGTTTCGTGTCATTTTAAAGTTATTTCTGTTTCTTTACTTTCTTTGTTTTTTTTTTTTTGTAAAAATCATAAGGAATCATTTTTCTGTTTTTTTTTTTTTCATCCGCATTTTGTTATCCGCATTTTATTATCCGCCATCCGCCATCCGCCACCATCCGGTTCGCGTTTTACAGACACCCGGCTTTGACAGCTTTCGCAATAAAGTTTCTTTTTTATCATTGTGGAATGTCCGGTTTCCGGAAGATTAGAAAGAACGGGAGAAGGCGAATCTTAAAAGTGAAATTAAAGTTGGAAAAATAAATATTTGCTCAATTCTTTCTTTGAGGAAAAGAGGAATTCTAAGGATATGCACTTTTTGTCCTGACTTCCTGACTGAATTTAAGTCTCAAAATAGCAATGAACAATGCGCTATATATGATAAACGATTATACGTGAATGGACTCTGACCGATCAATGACAGACATTATAGCGACGACGAGTACCACGCAACATTTTAGAATCACCATAGGTGTCATAGGTCATGATCAGTAATCAGTTCTTTTCTTCTTCAAAATCTCCGTAAAATTCTAAGATGTTTATGTCTTATATATAAAGATCTACAAACGCGGATAAACGTAAACAGTTTTCCGATGCGTTGTGGCACACATCAAAGATTAAGATAGGATGATCCTAGCTTGTTTTTGAACCGGTTCTGCTTGACATTTCTGACAGTCCTCAGAGAATTAATTCTGTATGGTGATGATCCGCAATTTGCACCTACAGTTTCATAGTTGAGACTAGTTGAACCTCTCAAACTTCCCGTAATCTCGAACTCAAATCCATTTCCTTTCGGTGACCTTCGATTTTCTTTTATGTCATATACTATACGAGTCTAATGAGAGTGCGAGATGTTGTCAATAAAGGAGTTCAACTGTATTTTCGAGGTCTTCAGTGCATGTGATTTCAGAGTAATTTTCTGAACTTACAATCATGGGTAGCCAACGACCACTGATGTATAAATCTTCAAGGTTACCTTCATCATATTCCTTCCCAAAAAGTCATAAAATACCATAAAAAGAATTCACTTACCTTTTGCATCCTTCCGAGGCTTTTGAGTCTTATGAGCCTTGTGTGATTTGTGTCGACTTCTGCTTTTTTCGTTTCCTGTTTTCCTCCTTGTGTTTCACCATGCGGGAAGAGTTACTTATTGACTGTTATTTGACGATATAAGATCACCAGAGATCTGTACAACTCTGCAATTGATCCCGGCACCGCAAATGATCCCCAAATTGGACCGCAAATGATCCCGGACCGCAAATGATCCCCAAATTGGACCGCAAATGATCCCGGACCGCAAATGATCCCCGAATGGGACCGCAAATGATCCCGGACCGCAAATGATCCCCAAACTGGACCGCAAATGATCCCGGACCGCAAATGATCCCCATAGAGGACCGCAAATGATCCCGCTCATAAATAATAATGGAATGGTGTGGATTTTTTTTACTAGAGCTGTGCATATACATCTAGTTTATGCCTAAGCCTGGATTTCTACTGTCGCGTATTTTTCACGTGCGTAAGTATAATAAGAAATGATGTATGAACAGCTCGTGCAAAAGTTTACGCGAGTTGTTCATACATCATCTCTTATTTTTATTTACGCTCGTAAAAATTACGCGACATTGGAAATGCACCTTAAAATTAAAAAAAAATAAAATTATAATATCATATGTATACAGACTTATACATATTTTTAAAAAGAGTAACTATTTAATCTAAGAATATGAATTAATAAAACACGCGTTAGGTCGTCTAAAAAGTTAAAGAGCCCAGTGTCTGTTATAAAGAAGTCAGTAACGCGGGACTTACTTATCACCAGCCCTCCAACGCCAAAAAGATGGCAATTGTTTATTCCATGCGATGAATGACCAAATAATTTGCCTGGGGATGGTATCCCAGAGCGTCTCAGAATTACGCTCTAGCCTGGTTAATTATCTCAGACTAAACCCAACCACACCAGACGGAGCTCATTTCAGAGATTTTGTCAATCATGGCGCATGGAAGACCTATCTACGAAGAATGGCAAAGGATGGATAGTGGGGGACTGGATTGCATTGTTGGGACTGATTGGCGATAGTCTCAAGTTTAGGAGAGGCAGGATTAAAAGTCATTCATTCAGCTGGGTATGAAGATGACGACAACGATAAAAGCAACGGAGGTATGGCGTTACTTAGCCATGAAGCTGAGCTACATTATCACAGTCTGGAACCAATAGACCTTTCCGCTTCTAAGAGTCCGCGACGTTCCAGTATGCGACCGAACAGTTAAAAAACAAGTACGGCGAGGGAAAAGTTTATACGGAGGAGATTTGTCCAGTAACTGTGGAAAAAAGTTTCAATGTTACACCCAAGGCGTCTTTGACAGTGGTGGAGCATTGCAGGTCTATTCCAATGACTGTTTTTTTGTGATGTTTGCTTAATGCATGAACTTTTTTTGAGCCTAGTAGGTGAACATAAAGGGGACGAGCAGACCTGGAAGAAAACTAATTAGCCTGTAACATTGCGTTATGTTCCTGGTAATGTTTTTTCCTTTGAAATACCAAATGTATGGTTTGACTAAATGAATGTCCAGTTTATAAGTAAGGATATGCGACATATGTTGCGTGGGCATCAATAGAATCTGCTCACAATTTTATGATTTCAAATAAAACGAATTACGTTTTTGTTGATTGAGAGTGAATCCAATAGTGTCGTAACGAAATACTTTAGCCTCGATAAAAAAATGTAAACCCTGATTTGTGAGGTCAAAATATGGCTTTAGAAATACTTGTGACAAAAGCTCAACTACCACGTCATTCCCCTATCAACTCCATTCCATTATCCACACCATTATATATAAATCCAGGCTTAGGCATAAACTAGATGTATATGCACAGCTCTAGTAAAAAAAAATCCACACCATTCCATTATTATTTATGAGCGAGATCATTTGCGGTCCAATTTGGGGATCATTTGCGGTCCGGGATCATTTGCGGAGCTGTACAGATCACCAGAATTCAGAACACAAAGAATGACTTTGAAATAAATGAGTGCCAAAAATCAAAGGTCACCGAGTATGTATACCAGGAGTCTAGGGTCTACTCTAACTGCAGAGAGGAAGAGAATAGCCTGCGAACAGGCTCCTGGTTCGGAGGGGCGCTATTTTCCGGCGCTATTTTACTGGAAGCCTGTCCGCAGGCTAGGAAGAGATGGGCCTTGGGAACGAGGTTGGTAGAAGTTTCAATAAGAAATAGATCATTAAAACAGACCGTCCTGTGTTGATATGGACGATATGGTCAATAATGTTTAACTTTTATTGGTAAATTGCACAACTTTCTGAAGTTGCTGTCTATTTTTAGTGTTTATTGTGTCGCTGTCGTAATTAAATTTTATTTTAGTCGTATTTTTGAAGCGGAATCGAGTCGCTTGTCGCTGTTCTGTTCAGAACGTCAGTGGAACGTCTCGTGTCGGCAGTTTTCGGGGCCATGTCGCTTGTCGCTTTTACCCCTTGGAAGGCCTCTTTGAGCCGAGATGTTTTGAAAACAGCTTCGCATTTCAATTGGCTATAAAAGGAAACGAAACCTAATCACCAGCTCTATTCCTACAAGATACACCATTCTGCCTGAAGGTACACATTTGTTGAGTCAACGGAAAAAGCGACAAGTAAAAGATTTTCATTTGCCTTTTTTACAATAGTCTACCTTAAAAATATAATGAAGTCTTTAGAGAAAACATTCCTCTTTTTAGAGATTACAATGGGAAGGGGGTCACGATCCCGTTTCACGCACTTTTTTTATGAATTTCACGCGTCACATATTCGTTAAATTCCTTAGTCTGGTTCCTTACAAGGATATTAGTTACTAAATTTACGAATCACGTTTCCATTTTACTAACTTTCACGTTTCACGCACTGATTTTTTCCCTGATCACGCGTCATGCATAGACCCTTCGCCACCCTCTTTTTAGTGAACTTATTCACATGCACACAGTTCTTGTTTTGTCTCATACATCCACATATACAATGCATATATGAATTGGCTGTTTAAAAACATTGCCAGTAAATCAATTTTAATCCTAAATGAAAATCGTTGCAATATGTTTTAGTTCTGTTTAAATATCAATAAATAAAGATAGTAAATTTTTTTAACCTTCGTTCATCTTTCCCAAATTTCGATTGATAAGAAAATTGCCATTGTAATGCCATACAAGTCATTGCTCATGACTTTTATTGATTTGGTGGCTTCTAAAAGAGCCCTTAAGTCCTCTATGACTGCAATGTCTAACTCCATGATTAGACCTACAGGTATTTTCAATCTTTTTCTCAATGTTCTCTATCCTGCCAATACCCATATCCAGTTGACTGGTGCGACTCGCATTTTGTCCTTCTGCTATACTGAATAAATACAGGCAGCAAGTCGCCTCGTCTTACCCCACCCGATGTAGCCACAAAGCCATTGTATACTACATCTGTATGCTATACCTCGTATAAAAACGAAACAGATAATTCGTAAACAAGTTATATTATATATATGACGCAACTGTCAGAAACAAAACACGCGCGAAGACATACAGGTCAAACCCATTGGTGTCCATTCAGAAGTGTTGCTGCTTTACCCGCTAAAAATTAACATCAACTTCAATAGACCATTTAGCAACTTTACACATATTACCTATCACATCTTGACAATATTTACCTATCAAAGGCACCCAACTTTTCCAATTCTTGTTGTTGTTGTTTTTTTTTTTTACCTTACGTTCTCTCGCATTAACGAGATGGCTTTAAGAGCCCTTTGATTATTATGCTTCTCTTTACTATAATTTGTAGCAGATGTGGAATTCAACTAACACAACAGGATTTTCTTTTACTAAAATACAGACCCACCTAATGAGGAAGTTTATATTCTAATTTATTATGCTTGTATATGTGTGATATCATTAATAATTTGTAAACTTACAGGATTCGAAGGTTGTTAAGTCTATAAAATATTTGTTCCGGGAGGGTAACAATTTCATTTTGCCAAAGAACCCTAGAGATAGCAAAAGTATGAAATAAGTGGTCGGCTTCTGTTAGCCTGTTCCATGCGTTATGATTGCGGTGAGCAGCGATGACGAAAACAAGCAAGCAAACAAGCAGGAAACGTTATTTTCGCTTGCATTGCAATTTCCCTTCGCGCTGCTCATTCACGCCTTCCGCATTATCTAAAATTATTGAACAGGCTATAAGCATCTTTCCTTTCGACGGAAATAAATGTATTCTACAGCATAACGAAAAGTATCAAGCGCATTAGGCTGGGGCTCGCTTTGAAGTGTCAAAAAGGTTACCACTTACGTAGATGCTATTTTCATTCACGCCTTAGATAAAGCAAACAGAAGCAGTTGACTGGAAAATTGTTACGACGCGTTAAACACAACTAAAGTAACCTATAAAGCAAATATTTTTTAGAACCTTTTTCTAATACTTAATAATTTTAATAATACTTCTCTTTACTTTAATTTGTAACGGATGTGGAACGCAACCATTACAACAATATTTTCTCTGTTACAACAACAAGAGACCCACTTAATGATGCAGTTTATATTTCAAATTATGCTTGCTAATCATATGTCTGATAAAACGTATCATACGTTCTTAAACTTACAGATTTTGCAGGTTGTAAGGACTAGAAAATACTTGTTCTGGGAGGGTACCAATTTTATTTTGGCCAAGATTCCTAGCGATAGCAAAAGTATGAAATAAGCGGCCAGCTTCTGGTAGCCTGATTCATGCGTTAAAATTTCTGGGAGAAGCGAAGGCGAAAAACCAGCGTGTGAACGCAATTTTACTTCAACCTGCTCCTTAGCGCTTTTTGCACTATCTGAACGTCTGAAACATCTAAGCTTCTGGCGGTGGCAGTGATTGAAAGACGCCAGCATTTGTAGCAATGCAATAAATTTGAACACATGTACATAGAAAAAATATTTATCATCCAAAACAAGTATATATATATATGAGACTTTCAATGTTTTTAAATGCTTATGTCTCGGCCATTTATTTGGCTGGGAGGCAAGACATGAATACATTGCAAATAATTTACTCCAGTGACAGATTTCACACTACCCAGACCAGTAAATACGTTTTATGCGAATTTTATTTACATAAATATAAATCTATTTTAATATGAAACCCTTAACCCTCGGACGTATACACAAAATTATAGCCCCACTATAGGGGAGGGGGGGGGGGGGGGGGGGGGGCGCTTGGGTTCTTGCGATGTAGCAGTTGCAATATTTTTAAAATATTTTACGTCTAATAGATAGCCTGTGATGTGCTCTACAAGATAAGGTAAATATTATGGGTTGATGTGCTGCTGGGGATCCGTGACTTCATCCATAATAGACGCCAAAATGGCCGTCATCTAAGACTTTACTAAAAATTCAAATTTATCGGGAAAATGCGGAAATTACATATATTTTTTTGCTAGAGTTGCAAAATAACGTACAGTTAAACATTTTGATGCTTTTGGTAGCATTTTATATTTTTCTTTTCACTGAAAAAAAAGGTGAAAATACGCATTCTTATTCCAAAATGGCTTGACCTCACGCTGCTTATGACGTCATATCTCGTTACCATATTAATCAGTTGTCGCCAAACGTTACCAAAATGTGTCTCAAGGATAAGCGAACAGCTACTGCAGACGGCATATGTGAATCACAAATGGTCTTGAAAATATCGGAGAAAAACATTTAGAGGGGTGGCAGCAACCCCCTCGTTTAAAAAACACAACCATCTAATGAGGAAGCGTCTATTCTAATTAAACTTGGTAATCATATTATTATAAAGTTACAAGTATTTAAGATTGTTAAGCCCAGAAAATACTTCCTCCTTGAGAATAACAATTTCATTTTTTCCAAAAAACTCTAGAGATAAGAAATTATTTTGTAATAATTAATGGTCAGCTTATTTCGATGGCATCATTTGAAAGACGCCAATAAAATAGTAAGTCAAGTCACTGAAGGTACGTTATCGGGGGTACTTAGAGCCGTCTGGCAGTATGAAATTACAAACAGGCATTGGGGTTACAGTGATATGCGACATGACCGTTGTGAAAGAAGGTCTAACCGTCATGAAGCGCAAGACTCGGAGAAAATTGGATTGGTCAAGAAGATTTACTTAGTACAGGAGGACCTGGAGAGAGAAGTTAAAGAGAGCTATCCGGAGTTGTTAACAGGAATAGGTTGTTTGCTTGTAGAGCACAAGATTCACTTGAAGGAGGACGCTCTGCTAATGATCAAGCCGGCCAGGCGGTGGCCAGCACCCATCAAAATTAAGTTAAAAGCAGAGCTGGAGAGTCTGGAGCGCCAGGATTTTTATTTTACTTTTTTAACTGAACATCTTTATTCAACATTAAACAAAACGTTTTACAATATGACATAAAAAAAGAAATAAATAAGAGAGAAGAGACTAACTAAATGACATATAAAGGTCTAGGGATAAATTGAGGGGAGAGATCAGGTCAGATTCTCAATTCTCCATTGTGTTTGTAACTTAGTTATGAATTGTGAGCAGATTGGGCGTATTTCAGTAATTTTGCAAGAATATAGATACTAGGACAAGGACAAGATCTAGTTGGCGACATAGATCTAGTTAGCGACATAAGCAATGGTGTAACGACGGAGGAATTATGTAATCTTGAAATACAATTTGCTCATTCGACAAATTTATTTGTGTTTTGTTTAATTTGTTGAACCGCGATAAAATGTTTTTGTAAAATTCAATATTAATGGGATACTCCAAGAAGGTATGCTCTAACGAATCAGTGTGGCATTGAAAGTACTTATCATTTGTTTATTTTATTTTAAATCTCACAAGTTCCTTATTCGTTACTAATATACGATGTAACAGCTGGGATCCCAGGCAATTATTCTAGCCACAGCTTTAGGATTGGGGCTGCCACAATGGCCTCGCGTCGTGGCATCCCGGATCACCTCCTACAGGACTTGGGGCGCTGGAAGAGCGATCCTTATAAGCGCTACATTCACATCCCGCGGGAGGTTTTAGCGAGCACTGCTAAAATGCTAGCATGACTAGTAAGATACACTGTGTACTTTCACGTTGTGAGGGTGTGCCCCTTTTAGCTCACGTGCTTGGAGTCTATATTGGCATTGGGTACCCATGACCTTCTGGCCACGGGTCCTCCTACTCCA
The DNA here is from genome assembly GCA_022457155.1 of Cladopsammia gracilis. Lineage (NCBI taxonomy): Eukaryota > Metazoa > Cnidaria > Anthozoa > Scleractinia > Dendrophylliidae > Cladopsammia > Cladopsammia gracilis. The sequence continues at coordinate 229,226 of JAJGOT010000648.1, forward strand.
AGCACTGTGCCGTATATGGAGTCGTTGTGGCTTGGGGGTAGACCCGTGACCTCAGGTTGCCATGGGTACCTCCTTAGTTCAAAATAGCTGCTTGCTGTGCATATTGTAATGGCACCTACCCTCCATAATTACATGTATGAGTATCGAGTTAAATGAGATTATGACATAATCATGGTTAACTTGAAGCATAAGTACTGGTCAGCGTTTTGTCCCGTGCTGCACATGCGCATTTGCTACCTGCTCCTTGTGCTAGTTTTAGCTTCCCGCGTTTGTTCCTTGCCTTTACATTGCTCCCACCCCTCCCATCCCATGATGATTGGAGGGCTAGGTAAGTATAAATTCCACTGAAAAATCAGTGTTGACGGGTACCAGGGGGAGACCCGTGACCTCAGTTTGCCATGGTTACCTCCTTAGTTGCATATAGCTGGTTGCTGCGCATATCGTTATGGCACCTACCTCCATAATTACATGTATGAGTGACGAGTTAATTTTCTTTGGCTGAGCCAATCCACATTGCTTTAGTTTTCTTTTTGTTTAATTTAAGGCCAGAAATGTCACGAAAATCGCTTAAAACTTTCATGTTTTCCATTAGAGCATTTACGTCTTTACATATCAAGGTGGTGTCGTCTGGAAACTCAAGCATGTTAAGGCATGGTTCGTCCCTTAGTGTAGACCCCCCGCGAAGTAAATTCATTTTCCCTTTGTAAGTGTTTTTCAGCCCTAACAATCACAAAAAGTATACATCAAACTGGATTTAGCGTCCTTAAATTCCTTAAACACGCTTTCGCGCTATAAAAGGAACCTTGGCCTAGCCAAGCCGCCAGTCATTTCACGCTAGACACCGAACTGTCAACATCACGTGCATCCTCTCGCCAATGGAGAACCGATACCGGCGCGAAATTCAAATTTGGCAAGCTAACATATTATATTTATGCTAAAACGCGCATAAATTCATAGTTTTATTTTCGCGAAAGATAAATCCTATACAAGATTGAACTGGTGAAGGTAAAATTAGACCTATTTTTGGGGGCAACGGTCTTCCTCCGTGTTGCTCGCAGTGTCAGCCATCTTTGATTAGCCGTTGAAGCAGTGGTGTGACAAAAACGGGGTGGAGCTATCCCTTTTATAGTGCGGGTCCTTGTTTAAGGTTTAATTATTGTGGTCACGTGTCTGATGACGTCATAAGTTGGACAAGAAGGAAACTTCAAATGGGGTAAGGATGGTTAACTTTGGCTAAGAGAAAATCATAAGCATTTTTTGCCTTTATGCATAAAGACTATTCGTGTCCGGAATGGGAGACTTTTTTATTTTATTAAGCAGATATCAAGAGTCAAAATATGTCACGTGTCCTCTTTTAAGAAATAACCCTTTAACTGTAAATCATAGTCAACCATTCCGGCCAGATTCATATAAGAGAGAACCATACAAATACATTAACGGTTCAATTTATATCCATCATATGCCATCTCGGCACCCCATTTTCAATTTTATTTTTGTGTAATAAAACAATGATAACAGGTCACGTGATGCAAATATTCCACATTTAAAGTAAACAGTGGTTTAAGGTTATCAAGTTTTATGCTGCTGCTAAGTTCGAGCCTGTTTAGTTAAATCATCTCAAAGTTACGATAGTTTCAGATTTTATGCAAATTAGGCTCTTAACCATAACATGCTTGAGAAATTGGGTTATTTTGGCTTCATGCTTTTTCATGTTATGAAATAATTTGTTTAGGAGCTTATTCTTGAATTGATGGTAATAACGCCAAATGATAAAAAAGACAGCCGTAAGATTTTACACGAAAGAAAATGAAAGGTACTTTTTTGATACTTACAGTGATTGCAGCGTTACTAAAGACGAGAAAATGTCTTCCGTTAAATTCTGAAGTTCATTGTGTGATAAGTCCCTGTGATAAAACACAAAACTTCAAAGTAACCCAGCAAAAAATCCTTTACAAAAAATGTAAAAAAACACCAAAAGATAAATTATGTGAACTTGCTTTGTTTTCAGTTATTATTTGACTGACCATCTTTTTCTCGCAAAGAATGCAAAACAATTGGAAAATCTTACATTGTGAACGGCCGCAAATTGACCTAATCGAAGTTTTTTTTAAAAAATGTATCTTTTGTAACATCCCAACGCATTGCAAAAATGAATAAATAAACAAGCTAATAAATGTAAATTAAGGAAATAAGTGTGAAAATTAAGCGAATTAACATTTTGTCTGTTTTCAAAGCGTTGTTTTTTTGTATTTGGTAACCAATAAAGAAAGTTGGCAAAAATGTTCTACCATTACTGGCTTCCGCTTTAGCTCTCCATTACGACGAAAAAGTGATAGTCGGAGTTGACAACTCTGCCTTTCAAAGTTCCATCAACAAACTTCAAAATATGTTAGAAGGTCTTAGAACGTTGGTTTTAGACTTGGTCAGGTCGTTTTAGGGCTTCATTGTTAGGATAAAAACAGTGGAGTATCGGTGCAAACGAGGGATTCTTCCTAGCATGGAGTTTTCCGTAATGACAGAAAATGAAAGTAGCTGGAAATTAGCACAAACCCACATAGAACCTACAAGCTTATAAAAACAATCGATTAATAATGAGATCAGTCCGATTACGTATGAATAAGCCCAAAACGATAACAACAAAAAGCTAATTGTACTTGGGAAAAATCCATCAAATGAAACTTACAGTTCTTGCAGAGTTGTAAGAGAAGAGAAAATGTCATCTGTCAAGTTCTGAAGTTCGTTGTGTGATACGGTTCTGTGATACAACAAACACATATCAAAGGTACTTTACGGTCCAAACTGGGTAATTTACACGATATTCACACAAATTGATGTATTTCCAAATGTGATCTCGCTGGAATGGGTTAAGAAATACAAAATCAATGAAATTGACCATAGCATAAACAAGCGAAGTTTTCAAGTTTTATTACAATGTGCCTTAGGTTTAGAAAGTCCCTCTTCTTTCTGATGCGCTGTATATATTAGTCGTTTTTGAACTTCCGAGAACATCCTGCTGGCCCGTTAGAATCGCAAGCTTGTGTCACCGTACCCAAGAAACTAGCAGTGGTTTTAAGAGCCAATGTCAGCAAAAACCAGACAAAATTGAAAAATTCCGGCCACGGCTGGAAAGTCAACCTGCCTTTATTTTCGGTTTAAAGGTTGATATTAATGAGTTTAATAATGTTCTGGAGTTAATTTTTCAAAATACGAATTAATTTTGGAATAAAATGAGAAAATCGATTTCGTGGCTCCGGGCCGTGAAAACAGCCGTTCAGACAGGCGAAAATGGTCGACCACAAAACGTCGCTCGCGTGAATCAAACGACCTCAAATCTGATCAAACAAACACTCAATTCCGAGAAAATAGATACTTACCACCTCATATAGAGCAGTTTTCATTTTCTGAAGGGTGATTTTGTCAGTCTGGCAACACTATTTTGAAGAGCAATTTTCAACTCGAGCAACAACGGTCGGTTTTACCACGATAATGAAATTCGGATTTGTGAAAAACAGCACTCTCCAATCATCTATTGATCTATGGCAATAAAGTACTAATATGTCCCTCTTGAAGCCCACATAATATTTAATCTGGGTTTTTTAGTCAGCGCTTTAGAAATCTTATTTGAATTGGAGCGTGAAATTTGATATTTTGCTGCAAATTGTCCACATGTAAGTATTTGGTACCGACCAGTTTGCGTATATAACTGAAGCCAAGTTTCTTGATATCTGTTTATATAGCATCCCGACCTCATATTAGCAAAAGGAAAACCGATGAAAGACAAATCATTGCAGATAAAGCAATATTTTAAGTGAAATAGCAGAATTATTGGTCGCATCAAGTAATCACATTCATTAATGTCAGGTCAAAGTTATCTCACGAAATCCTCTTTCGATTAACAAAACCTTACCTGCGTGAATTTACTTTTCCGAGTTTAGCTTTGTAGGTCTTATATTCATTTGTAAATCTTCGCTTGGTTTAGCCATCCAATATCGTAAAAAGATCACCGTCAAAACTTTGATACAAAAAATTGTACTGAGCGAGCAGCATAAACAAGGTCACAGCATTGCGTGACGGCTAATTATAGATGACACTTAGAGATGACACGTGACACGGAAATCGATAATGGTGTTCGAGAAAGTCAAAACTAAAAAGATGCTATTTTGGGGATTTTCTCTTTTATTTCTTTACTTTTTATTTCTATCTTAAAAGTTATTAGAGGATTAGGATAGTACTGATTCTCCCATACGTTTGTTACAGTGATGTCAGAGTTTTGAGCCGCGCGCCACAGGAATCCCGAAGCTCAAAAACACACAAATTTTAGTCACGTAGCCGAAAGGGGTTGGGGTGCCCATATGTAAAACATATGAAAGAACCACTCGGGTTGGGGGGGGGGGGGGGGGGGGGGAGGCACAAGGTTTTTTACAGCCGCTCTGATTAACAGTGTACAACCAAAAGGCTAATGATGTAGTGGATCTGTAGCGGACTTCTTCGTTTTGGAGGCGCCCTAACGTGATCTAGAAGTTTCGGGTGATATGACAGGCTAATCCTGCGCGACTGCAGAAATTTCTTACGGGCATTTATAAGTTATCGTACCCAGGACCCAGCTCCTCAGATCCCACGAAGGAGGCTCTGGTAACGGCCATTTGAGGGCGTTCGCTCGTATTGGCTAATACACCAAATTGAAGAAACGTTGTCGGGTGAAAAGCATAAACCATGAACGATGCGACCCAAAGGTTTACTGGTAAGTTGGAAAATTTAATCTTCGTCTGTGACAGGATATACATTATATTAACACAGGATGCATAAATCATGCTTTTAAATGTCTCAAACAAAAAAAAAACATCTTGATTATCAAGAAATAGAATATTACTAGCTTGCCAATGCTGCCTACCCAGAATCCCATTCGGTCTCATCGTTCATGGTTTATGCTTTTCACGAGTCAACGTTTCTTCAATTTGGTGTATACAGTGTTTAACGCGCAAAGGCGCACAGAGTACTTTCTTATCCGAGTTGTGGTATCTGTGGAATTGTCATCTGTAGTAAGTAGCGAACAGGGTTCAGACCGCCATGTGGACTGGCGGTAGAACATCGCGCATAGTGACTAAATCAGCAAAATAGGCGTGGGGCTAGGAGGAGAATTGGTATTTCTTGTATTCCTCGGAGCGCCTCGCCTCACTGGCACTTCTTGGACTTACTGGGGTCACTTTCTGCAGTAGCTGCCCCAACAGCTTTCTGCATTTGGAGCATACACCTAGAGTTGAAAAGTGTTGTGGTAATTTCTATTCTCTGTATTAATAATTTCTCGTTAACATTGAACGAACGTCATTGCGCAAAGTGTACTTACCTGTGCCAGCGGCAATGAAGAAGATACCTGTCTCCCTCAGTACAAGTTGGGAAGCAGCTTTACACAGTCCTGTTTCCGCCTTTGGTCGCTTTCCAACTGCTTCGTTGTGTTGTGTTAAGACAATTTCAGGGGAACAGAGCATTTAGTAGGGCTCCGCCGCCAACTAACACCAAGAGACGTTGATGACCTGGACAAATTGTCCACAACTCTATGTTTTGCTCTCGCTCGAAGATGAGCTCCACCTCAGTTTCAGCACCACTGAACGAATGTTTAGCCTTGTGACTACTGATATCGCGCGCGCATTCTAGTAGCGGGATACTTTTCCGCGCTTCTTTATCCATGCTATCAACACCGCACTGACTACCAAGAATAGCATGGAATGAACAGCGTTCCGGAGTATGTTCCGCCATGACTAGTGAAATTCACAGCTCCTTTTGACAGCTATAGAGTAGACTGATTCCACTTGCTGACGACTAAAACATTCTCACGCTCACATGACTCCTTTGACACAGGGCCGTAGCATGGGGAGGAACCGGGGGGGGGGGGGGGCGTGGAGCGTGCCCCCTCCCAGTTTTTTTCCCGGAAAAATATTGAAAACACAAATATAAAATGTTGAAAACAAAACTGATTTCAGTCACTCAGAAATGATCGCGAACTCCTAGTGAGTGAGATTTGAACCCTTGGTAAGCTTATGCTTGTCATGCCAGCTACCAACGCCATCAGCGAGCGCTCCTTCTCTGCCTTAAAGCGTGTCAAGACCTATCTGCGTTCAACCACGGGAGAGGCCACGCTCACCTCATTCTTCTGCATCACGAAAAATTGGCAAATGGTTTGGGTCAATTTATTTGGGGAGGGGGGGGGGGGGGGGGCAACCAGCGGCGCATCATCATCATCATCATCATCATCATCATCATCATCATCATCATCATCATCATCATCATCATCATCATCATCATCATCATCGCAAGCAATTGTTTGGAAAGTTTTAAAAGAACGACCTTCCGATGAAGTCTGTGTTTGCCTCTAAGGCAACTCAGTCGACAGTCTAACTTCCCTCTAACTTTCTTTGATGGCTGACAGGTGAAACATACAGTTGCAGCTGGTTCAAGACATAGAGACAGTCGAGTTTTTGTTTCGTAATTGATATTCCGAAGTGTTTTGCTTACCTCAATATTCATTGATTTGCTGAGACAGTGTAGAAAGTACTAATTAATTGACTGTTCAACTGTTGTGCTTTCCTTGACCAAGACAGTCATTGAGTAATTACTTTGCTAAGCCTTTTGGATCATGGAAATGTGCTGTGCTTTGTATAAATAAGTATCAGTTTCGAAAGAGTTTTTATCTATCAAAAACTTGAAAGTTAAAAGCCCAAAATGCTGGAAAATGCAGTTTCCAGTGTTTTATTTTCAAAACTTTTCGGGGGGGGGGGGGGGGGGGAACGGGGTGCATGCCCCCGGACAGCCCTAGAAAGGACGGGCTTGCTACGGCCCTGCTGACAAGGTACAGTTTTGTGTATCAAGGCCCTGCAGTCGAGTTTTCGCAACCTACGGATTAGGCAAATGCAGGAGAAGAAAGAAGGGGAATCAGGAATAATCAATTTATATTTTTGGTAGAATTATGGGATTCAACGCGCTAAAAAAGTACACAATTTTGTTTTAAACCTATCTATCGTAAAGTGTCACGCCATTAGCCCAGTCACGCAGTAGTCGCGCTCCACCTGCAGATCGCAACTCCGTTCTTCACTCCTGGCTTTTAAGTCCAGAATATAATCTGAAAAGGAATCTCCAGTTATAACCCGCGTGTAGAAAATGCTTCAAAATCATGATTAGTTTACTGCTGCGAAGGTGTATGAAACCCATTCACAGGTAAGCGAGATTTATTGAAAGGTCATAGAATGACCTTTCCGTTGTTTCATGCAAGTTATAATTCCTAAACTATCTGCATCTCAGAAGTATAACCAAAGTTTCTTAGTCACTATACAGCATTTCTTTCTGTTTTAGTGAATTGTAGGCTTAGTTAACAACGGATTGATTCATTTTGATCCGGATAAGAATGACTTTGAGAATACGATGATCGCCAAGTCAGTACAATTTGTAGCAAAATATCAAATTTCACGCTCCCATTCAGTGAAGATTTCTAAAGCGCTGTCTAAAAAACCCAGACAAATTGTTATGTGGGATTTAAGAGGGACATATTAGTACTTTATTGCCATAGATAAATAGATGATTGGAGAATGCTGCTTTTCACAAATCCGAATTTCATTTTCGTGGTAAAACCACCGTTGTCGCTCGAGTTGAAAATTGCTCTTCAAAATAGTGTTGCCAGACTGACAAAATCACCCTTCAGAAAATGAAAACTGCTCGGTATGAGGTGGAAAGTATCTATTTTCTCGGAATTGAGTGTTTGTTTGATCAGATTTGAGGTCGTTTGATTCACGCGAGCGACTTTTTGTGGTCGACCATTTTCGCCTGTCTGGACGGCTGTTTTCAGGACTCGGAGCCGCGAAATCGATTTTCTCATTTTATTCCAAAATTAATTCGTATTTTGAAAAATTAACTCCAGAGCATTACTAAACTCATTAATATCTACCTTCAGGCCCAAAATGAAGGTAGGTTAATTTTTGAGCGTGGCCGGACCATGTCTGGTTTTTGCTGACATTGGCTCTTAAGACATTAGCAGAAACCCTGCAATACACGTCTTTTGTAAATGACAATTTAGAATGAAACGTTATTCTGCCTGGAGATGTTTCGAATTCTTACTGGCTCAGGGTATGACCAAAGTAAACCTTTGCCAACAATCCAATAATCCAACGCCAAAGAAAAATACACAAGAGAAAAACGCGAAAGAAATATTAACTCGAAGGCGGAGAAGTGTGTTGTTACCATCTCGTCTTTACAGTATCTCCTCTTGACGCTTGAACCCAAAAACATTGAAACTTCAATAAATTTACATCTGTTTTTTTTTTTTTTTTTTTTTTTAATCTGCTTGTTGCTGTTCTCGACAATCAACTTAGTTCGGTAATCAACTTAGTTCAGTGTACAAATCATTTGCTTCTCAACAAGTTCGGCAAGCAGATATTATTTCGGGGTGTTTAGTTTACAGCTCCCTGAATTTATCTTAATATTTCTGGTCATTTTGTTACTCGCACACTTCTGTTGTAACAGCTGGTGTTCATGAATGCTGAAGTTTTATTTAAAGATGTATTGCTTGTCCCCACTTTAAACTGTATATTTTGTTTTCGCGAAACCCTTAGAGATGGTTATTTAAACGAAGACTAACTTAGACCGCGGTTTAAGAAAATTAATGGACCTCCATATCTGTTTATAAGTTGGTCATTTGATGGAGATAAAACTAGTCTGTGTTATATGCTCTTTTAGACACTGTTTTGTTAAACACCGTCTAAACTTCGTTTAAATAACCGACCCTTAACGTTTATCGAATCAAAGTACCATTAGTTACTTAACCTCCCAACTAGATAGGAAAATATTGAGAAATGAAACGTCTGATTAAAAATAAATAATGATAAAACTATTTACAGATCCCGTTGTTTTAACTATACTCACAGGGATTTTAGCGCAACCATATGACGAAATGCTCCCTTAGGTAAACTCCTGATCCTGGTAGCTTTTAATATCCTGTTTGGCATTAAAAAATGCTAAATGCTAATTTTGAAACTGTAATTAGCAACAAAAACATAACACCTTTATCGTTTTTTTAACTACATGATCACACAATTCTCACGCTTGTGACACAACAAGTCTGTCTATACACTTATTACAGCAGGTTTATCTTGTTAGCTACAGTATAATACAATGTTTAAGTTATGTTCATTGGTTGGAGGAGGCGTTTTTTGTACCTCTTAAAGATCTTCCATTTTCTGTTTTTGCAGGATTTGATAATTACAAAGTCTGGAAGGAAGATTGATTTGTTATACAATTTATTGACGTTGATGTAATACTTCATGAAAAGAAAAGTCTAAATGAATTTATTTAATAAGGGTTTTTCGTGCGATCCATAGACGAGGCCAAATAATTTTTCTTCATTAGACGGGTTGAATTGAAATTTCTTCACAGTATCAAACCAGTTGATGGCATTTTGACATCGTGACAGTTGACCTTTGCTCTTCAAGCACTAAGCAAGCAATTCATGATTTGGGCTAAATGCTCAATAAGTTCGATAAGTTAAAATTCGAAAACCTCGCAAAGATGTTCTGTGGAATTTGTTTTGTTTCAATAAGCAGTTTATGTCGTTTTCTTTGCAGAACAAAAAATCTGATTACGCATGTAAAAGTAACTGTACGACAGCTCATGCATGACTAGTAAGAATTCTAGTTTTGATCAGCACAAGTTATGTAGCCTGCGTGGCAGGCGTTTTAAGGAGAAGGGGAAGGGGGAACATTCGGGCGCGCGAGAACACGAAAGGCGCGCGAGGGAGGGGGGAAGAGAACGCCTGCAATGACGCCATTGTTTTCTCCAACTCGCCTACTAACTGTGAAATGTCTGGCTGTCAAATAATGCAAACTGTGAAATGTATGGCTTTTAAATAACATCCAATCGAAGAAGTTCGCGGGAAAATCTCCCGCAAAACACGTTCTCAGGTTTCTTTCACTTTTTTTTACAGAAAAACAAAATCGCATGGCTGATGGTGGTAATATTGTAAAGCCTACATGAAATGCGTTCGCCCGAAAAAGGAAAACAATTGCAACGATGTGTGTAGAGTCTGTTAAACGAGTTTGAAGGTTGAATATAGCAAAACAAAATCCTGCGTAAATTGGTTCAAGCGATCGCTGAAGAACAAATCATTTGGTGTTGTATGGGCTGAGTGGCTAAGAAATGTATTTGGAATTATTATTAAAAAACTGCCTTGGCTCTTCGCAACCATGCTGCAGAGTAACTGTTTGATGCCAAATCAAACGCTGTTACTAAACAACGGAGGTTTATTCTAGCTCCACTAAGACACACTCCTCAACTACAGAACTAACTAAGGAGTTAAAAATTATTACAAGAATTCATGATTTCAAACTATTTCAATGCAGTGGAATTGTAGACTACGGCTTTTTGAGACTCTGATCTAACACGCCAAAATCCGTGATGCCGGAAACACTTTCTCGCAAGTCGCAAGTCTTGCACACCGCAGACGTTTTATACACATTAAATCACGGGCCTGAGAAATTTAACGGTTCTGGTACTTTAAAAGCTATAAAAAACTTTAGCCGATAAGTATTCATCTTGCAACAAAACGTAGCCAAAGAAACCGTAATGAATGCCAATAGAGCTAGCACCGAACAACGGCATAAAGAAATAAAACAATTTGAAAGATAATCTGCCGAGATCAAAAGGTCAATATCATCGAAGAGAACAAATTCATAACTGTGATCTTAATGCGCAATTCTCTCTGAAGTCTTACTGGGAAAGCTTAAATTATACCCTAGGCTTTAAAAAATACTTTTCTGCGACGAGTGGGAGTCGTGTTTAGCCTGTCTTACTATCTATGGAAGATGAGACTTTTGCCGAAACCAGTCGGTAAAACCGCCACCAGGTCTTTTCCTTCGTACAGTTGTTTCATTGCTGTCTTTTGTTCTTCTTTCAAGTTGAACATGAGGCCTTTAGTTTCCAATTCTAACAATAATTCCCGTAAAACAAACTCGAAATCTCTTCCCACTTCTTCAGCCATATTTATATTTGGCGGAGTATGTATGCTTGAAAGATCGATCAAGTTATTCAAATAGCGTGATGTTGATTTCAACCAATCGGAACAAGGTATTAAGTAGGCGATTGACACATATCAAATTCTAACCAATCGCGTTTTTTACGCTCAGAATCTGACCGGAAAAGACGGGTAAAACAATGGCGTCATTGTAGGCGTTCCCTTCCCCCCTCCCTCGCGCGCCCTTCGCATTCTCGCGCGCCCGAATTTTCCCCCTTCCCCATCTCCTTAGAACGCCTGCCACGCAGGCTACAAGTTATGTACAGTTTAGGTTTCATTTTGCCCGTACAACAATTGCATCGTGATACAAAATAAATTGCGATTTTGCAATACTGCATTACATTGACGTCGTTGGAAGAAAATGTTTTTCCAACTAGCCGTCAATATATAGAAGTTATTTAGCAGAAAGTTGTGTAATGCAGTTGTGTATTTTTAGGAGTCATTTTTTTAAGACCCCTTGCATTATAAAACATTCGATGAATAAATTGTTTATTATACGACTGTTCTTTCCTCCCAAATATAAGTTGTGGAATTGTTTTTTTTTTCCTAGCGCGCACAGTTAGAAGAGTGTAATAAAGTGGCATATCTCCACTCGTTTTGAAGCGTATTTGCACTCTAACATACTTAGTCTCGTTACGAGATATGACGTCATAAGTAACATGTGGTCAAGCCATATTTGAATAAAAAGGTTGTTTTTCACCTTTTTTCAGTGAAAAAAACATTTAAAATGCTACCAAAAGCATCAAAATGTTCAATTGCATGTTATTTTGCAACTGTAGCAAACAATATTTGCAATTTTCGTATTTTCTGATAAATTTGAAGTTTTAGTAAAATCCAAGATGGCGGCCATATTGGCGGTCATTTTGGATGACGTCAGGGACCCCCAGCAGCGACACAACCCATAATATTAACCTTATCTTGTAGAGCACATCGCGGGCTATATATTAGATATGAAATATTTCCGAAATATTGCAACATCGCAAAAACCCAAGGGGGGGGGGGGGAGTTTGCAATAACCCCCCTTGTACCACGGTGGGGATATAAATTTGTATGTACGTCCGTAGATAATTAACAATTATTGGATGAGGTTGAGCATGATAGCGATAATTATCGAGGCCAAAGTTTGTGTTATCTGCCGAAGCCGAAGGCTGAGGCGGATAACACAAACTGAGGCCTTGATAATTATCGCTATCATTCGAAAACCAAATCCAATAATTGTTTTATTATGCATATTCCTGAGCTGCACTTGTAAAGACAAGAGCGCGCACAAAAAAGTGATCAATGCACAGCAGTCAACTTGTAAGTAAACAACTTACGTCACTTCTGCATGCATAAAACTATTGTCTGTAGGTATGACGTCACTTCTGCACGCATAAAACTATTGTCTGTAGGTATGACGTAACAGAAACAGCAAGCAATAATTAGCTGCGTGCTTATAGCCAATCAAAATCGAGCTAGTGACACCAATGTATAATAATTAACAATTATTGGATGAGGTTGAACATGATAGCGATAATTATCAAGGCCAAAGTTTGTGTTATCTGCCGAAGCCGAAGGCTGAGGCGGATAACACAAACTGAGGCCTTGATAATTATCGCTATCATGCGAAAACCGAATCCAATAATTGTTTTATTATGCATATTCCTGAGCTGCACTTGTTAAGACAAGAGCGCGAACAAAAAAGTGATCAATGCACAGCAGTCAACTTGTAAGTAAACAACTTACGTCACTTCTGCATGCATAAAACTATTGTCTGTAGGTATGACGTCACTTCTGCATGCATAAAACTATTGTCTGTAGGTATGACGTAACAGAAACAGCAAGCAATAATTAGCTGCGTGCTTATAGCCAATCAAACTCGAGCTAGTGACACCAATGTATAATAATAAAGTGTAGCGTTGCTGTCTCAGAAACACATTTAGTTTATAGTAATGTGTTAAGTCGCCATCCTGGATCTGCCATATTGAATTCAAGGGTGTTTTTTTTTTAATTTTTCCCAACACCAATAAAATCATGCTAAAATAGACTAGAAAAGCAAACATAACAAACATAGATCATTTTTAAACATGTCTATCAAAGAACAGATACTGAAAGCCTTAGCCTATCAAAAAAAAAGCCGCTTTAGAAATTCCCAAAAACATTGAGAAGGGGTGTGACGTCCAACCCCTGCCTTTCTTCTTCAGGCTTAATGCTCTTAACGATTTTACTTTGCGTACAAGTCAGTGAAGTATAAAGTGTTTTCACTCACGTTACCGGCGTCCATATTGGAGTGCTAGAACATAGGAAATGTTTGAATACGAGTAGAGCTATAGTCCTATAGGATTCGAAAAAGACACCAATATAGCCGCCATTTCATTGTATTGGGACAGTAATGTGGCCGCCGTGACGCCACATGCAAACGCATTATATTAGATGTAGTTATGTGTAATGAGTTTAGGAGTAAAACATCATACTAACGCTCTTTTAATGCCCACAAAAGAGCTTAAAAGATTTAAAATATCAGAAAATGAGGAATGCTTTTTTTTTCTGTAAATCTTCCGATTGCTTGTAACATGAATTTCTGGAGTACCCCGTTGGCCTTAGTTTCTGTCAAGAAACCTTAACGTTTGGTCAATGATAAGCATAAAGTAAACTTTATCATATCTAACGTAACCAACAATTCCTATTTAGGAACTACCTTTTTCTACACACCGATAGATATTACTATTCCTGTCAAATGTTGGTAAAAGCTCCTAAACTTTTGGAAAGTGAACCAACGCTATTATTACAATAGAACTTTAAAAAAATGCGAAATTGAAATTAAGGCTTAAATGCACAAATTATCTGTTTTTTTTTTTTCAGTGAAGAAATCATTAGCAGTTCTTTTTACTTTTAATTACTGTTCCACTTATATTTACTGCTGCATTCTTTCCTCCTTATTATTAATTTTTGCTGTTAAATTGTAACTATAACGACGTTAATTATATCAATAACAAAATGCTCGAATATGATTGGTTCTCAAAAGCCCTTATTTGCTGCTTAATATGACTACTGCAATACCCAAACTGTCCGATTTGACCTGTCCGATTACAAGAAGTTTGTAATCGGACAGGTCAAATCGGACAGTTGAGCAGCCAATTAAAATTGAGCAGAAATATTTTCTAGCCAATCAAATCAAACTGCTTCAACAGATTAACCAATCAAAATTAAGGAAAAATCATGACCTAAGCGGGTTCCCCAGTCTACAAACTGAAAAAAAAAACACAATGGACGAAATTAATTGGTCCAACGAGTTTTATTCGGATTTGTTTTCCTTACAATTTGACAACTTGTTACAAAGCCTAAACCTAGATGGCATGGAAGCTACAGTCAAACAAGAAAACGAGTCTTCCAACACTGGTGACGTTGCGAGCGAGCGAGAGAGCGAGAGAGAGAGGGCGAGCGAGAGACTGAAAGAGTTCCTCTCGAGGAGAAACAAAACGAAAACTTACCGGACGAGTCCAGGTTTCCAGTGACTACCAACGAGCTTATCAACGAAACTCTTCACGAAGCGGAAAATAAATACACAAAACGAAGCACCAGCACATAGATGAAAGGCAAAGTCACGACAAATACTCCAGGAATTAGAAACACTGACACCCGCAACTTTAGACAGTGTGCTACGATGAAGTAGACAAAGATGGAAGAATGCAACTTTCCCACATCATAAGCGGCTGTTCGGGCACAGTATCCTCAGCAACTACAGGTTTACCAACGTCAACGAGCTCCAGTGTTTTGCCAGTGAGGCCATCTGCTCAAACTGTGGATGTTGTGCCTTCTTCGCTGTCGTCAGCTGCCATTGCACCAACAAATTTTCACCCGCTCATTCAGTCTTCTCCCTGGTCGTCTCAATCTCCTGTTCCATCACAGATGCTTTTCACACGTACATCCACCTCAGCCAGCCATAACTACGATCCATCGTTTCAACATTTTAACTACTACACTCTTAACATACAAAACTACTTTGGGCCACAGTCTTCTCAGTATGGTTCGGCTGCTGGTTCACGTGTTGAATCACAAATCACAAGCGACGAAAGCGGTCCAGTTCGAAAAAGAAGACAAGCTTATATCATTGACTCTGATGAAGACTGAACTTGTTAATTTACACTGTAGCTTCATATTTTCAAATGTATGCTGATTCGGTCTCAGTTTTACAATATTGAAGAACTGTTTACCGAAATTCTTTCTTGCGAATGAAGCACATTTGATCGGAAACTCGTGTATACCATATTTAGAAAGTGAGCTGTCAGCTGTCAGTCAGTTGTCAATATTTAACTTGTGAAAACATATTTCCGGAAGTTGTTTTTAAAATGTGCTCGGGATGCTTTTTTGACAAAATTTAGTCATTTTGATAGAATTAGTTAAGAGACCATTGTCCAACGAGAGTTGTTAGCGGTTGTTTATCTAGATATGGTCACTCTAAACATTCAAGTTCTGGGAAACATTTTAAATAGTTTAAAATATTTGATAGAAAATGTGAAGAGTGTGAACACTGCTGTCCGGAACCTGATGTATTTAAGGTTGTGAGGTTTTGACATGTCGTTACATCTTTTAAAGTTCATTTTACTGTATCAAAAAATTACTCTTATATTAAATGTTTTTACATTAAGTTTCTCGCATTTTGTTATTGTTATAATTAATTGGTAATAGGCGTTCGTGTCGTACAATTCAGGGGTAATCGTGCTCGTAATTTCAAATCGGCCGAGCGCGTGAAATTACTCGCCCGATTACTCCCTGAATTGTACTCCACTCAGTCCTATTACCATTACTTATTTCAATTACAATATTCATTAATAATTCATAAGGTTTCTGTTCAATCTCTGCGCAGCATTAAGTTCACGTGAACATACTTGTATACCCGATAATAATCCCAAGTATTTGAAAGCACGGGGAGGGTTTGAATAGTCAGCAGGGAAATGTTGGGTTGATGAATTAATACAACAAATAATGACCTTAATTAGTATTCTGTATATATACAGAATACTAATAGATCTATTAGTATTCTGTATATACAGAATACTAATAGATCTATTAGTATTCTGTATAAACAGAATACTAATAGATTTTTCTGTATGAACGATGCAAAACAGCTCGCAATTAAAATCCACATTTAATTTTTTGACTGAACTGCTTTATTAACCCTTACCAAACCAAGTGTATTTTAAAAGTGATTTAAAGGTACTTTTAATGTATTTGAACGATTTGAACTATATTTTGAGCTCATCATGGTGTATTTTTATTATATTTTAACAAAAATTCTAAAATAGTGGTAAGAGCTTGAAATGTATTTGAGGTATAGTTAAATGCTATTTAATAAACCGGATAGGTTTTTCCATGTATTTGTAAGCTATTTGTCGCCAAAACTACATTTCAAATAGAGTATTTGAACACTATTTTGACAACATGACTGCCGAAGTGTTACTCTAAATTGTTTTAAATAGACTATTTCAACACTGTTTGGAAAAGAATCATAAAATGTTGTCGATTTATAATGTAGTTGTAACAAGTAAAAATAAAAATACGTTTTAAATATGATGTTTAAATACTATTAGAAATGGACATTCATTACTACGCTTCTAAATAGCTCATAAATAGTCTATTTAAAACATGTTTGAAGTTGAATTCATAAGTCAGAGCTATTTGAAAGGCGATTTTAAAATACTGAAACCAGGAGCTGTTTCCAAACAGACTTTAAATAGACTATTTTCTTAGTATTTTGAGAGAAAAACACTTTGTTACAGGTATGTACACAAAATATATTTAAAGTTCACCTCCCCCTCCATAAGTGAGTAAAACTGTTTTAAACGTATTTGTGACAAACTCACAGAACAAAATAAGAGCTATATCGGTTTTCCTTTTAATTGCAGCAGCAATGAAAACGTTCGTTTATAGAGTTTTATAGACACATTCCCGTAGTGACCCCCCCCCCCCCCCCCCCCCCCCCCCCACCGATTCGATCCTTTACTACAGAATCCGGTGCTTCTATTCGTTATGGTGGTCTTTGCAAATACAGTTCCTTGTTTATCATCATGACAGTATATACGGAGGCCGAAGTTAATTATCAACCTCACACGTGTAGCCGAACGCAGACTTGCGGGCGGGGAATTGAACGGGAATTGAATAGCAAGGCGATATCGAATGGCGCGTCAAAATACATTTTATTTTACATTTATCCCGACATATTCATTTTCTGAAAAGGTATTATTAAATGCAGTAGCTCGCTGTCAAATCAAACCATGGTATAGTTCCTCGCTTAACACTGGATTCAGTAATAATATCGATGTGTCCGAACGCGTTGTAGATCGAAGCATAAATGTTATGACGATCGATACGGCAATGCTTTATTATTATTCTGCGAAATTCAAATACCTGAGTGACCTCAGCGTATGTTGTATTCTATTCCGCTCAATAAAGCTTGTGTTTAGAGTAGCGAGGCCTATCGCTCGTATATATTTAGCTTACATGTAAGCTATATGCGAGAGCACACATTATTTTGTAAACAGACAATTTATGGAGCGCTCCGAAAAGGAAACATTAAGTTATACACGAATGATGAGTACAGTTAAGTCTCTTCTTAAGAATTAAAAGCCATACCTTATATCTGTTTTGGGCCCTCTTATCATGGAATCCTGCACTTTTTCACTTGAAGAACGACGAATCATTGTGAAATTCCCGCTCAGTCTCGCGCGCTAATCTCGTTCCCAGTGTCCTCTCCATCTAGCGTCACATATCACGTGAGATATCGCACGTGAGCACAAACAAAGGTCGTTTGAATTTTGTGCGCGGCCATTATAGCAACCGTTTTGTGGACGTTCTTTTATCCAAGAATGGGCTTATCAACAATTTATCAGCAGAAGAGATGAATATCTGAGACGACAGTCTACATCGGGGCGTTTCAAATGTGAGTAAAATCTTTTTTTTTAATCTTTTTAGTCATGTACGAAGCTTGAGGTGGCGTTCGATTGAACGTATTCCAGAATATAAAGAACATGAAAGCTGTCGAATTATAACTATGTTTTGCCAGATTTACATGTGTATAGTGCAAATGTGTCTCAACAAACTATAAAGAAAGCGCTGTAGTGTTTATTTTTATTCCGGAATGCGGTTATTTAGTTCATCGAACGAAGCATATAGCGTACGGTAAGCTACATGTAAGAGATTAAAATTAATACTGTAACGCTTCGACTTTATGCAATGCACGATTAGAAGACGTGATTATTTCTTGACAACAGTGAGTGGTTTATTGTTATTATATAGTTTGTTGGGGTGAAACAGCATTCGTTCTCCTGCCAAATTAAATTCAAAATATATTAACTTCGATCGGTCCTCGATAGTACATGCAATACGATGTACACTGTACGTAGACAACATTATAAAATGAGACTACATTCGATATTTGTCTTGGTACAATTTAAGCTTACATGTAAGTTAAAACATTTCGGTTTTTGCTTTGAAATTAACTGGTCATGATACAGATTACATGTATGAGCTCCAGAATTTACGTTTAACATACAATCGTCATAAAACGCTGAGACTTTAATAGATCGAAGCTTGTACATGAAAGATCATCTGTAGTCTTGCTTCGTTTTGCGAGTTGTGTCATACCTGTAAGCTTGTAGTGAACCCTTGCTTTTAATCTAGTATTTACTGCTATAAATAATG
Organism: Cladopsammia gracilis; assembly: GCA_022457155.1. NCBI lineage: Eukaryota > Metazoa > Cnidaria > Anthozoa > Scleractinia > Dendrophylliidae > Cladopsammia > Cladopsammia gracilis. The sequence goes on from JAJGOT010000648.1 coordinate 247,956, forward strand.
GTTTGTGTGCATGTGTTATGGATATTTTTTGTTGGACCACAAGGCCTGCTAGACATGCATGGCCATGGCCAATGTACCTTTCAGATTGTCTGACATAAGGATCAAAGGCTTTACCAGGATTGTTTTGTGAAGGATTATTTTGCGCCACAGCTAAAAAGCTGTGAACATGCAGTCAAATTAAGTGATCTGAACACCACAGGAAGTGAAATAGTATGCCACCCCAAGGGGACGTATCTGTCATTTTGACCTTGGTTACTGACCTAAAATTACATACCATCTGTACAACTCATTTTTGTCTTTGGGGGACAAGAAAAAACATAGTTTATGCATGTTCTACAACAAGCATGTGATCCTCATGTAGTAGTGTTGTGCCACAAGCATTCAGATGTAATCTCATGCATTGCAGCAGGATGAGCGAGCACTGTCAAAAAATCATAGATACTAGTATAATAATATACAGGCTGAACACTACTCCCACTCGTTACAATAAAGTATTTAAAAGTATAAAGCTTTTCCAGTAAAATTTCAGAGAGAATTTACTGTAGTACATTTTGTTCTCTTCAATGATATTGACCTTTTGATCTTGGCAGATCATCTCTCAAATTGATTGGAGGATTTCATGCTGTCCAGAGTGTCGTTAGAATTATTTTATTTCTTTATGCCGGTGTTCGGTGCTACATGTAGCTCTATTGGCAAATATTGCGGTGTGTTTGGCTCACTTTTGTTGCACGATAAATACTTATCGGCTAAAGTTTGTTATTGCTTTGAAAGTACTATGGTCGTTACATTTCTCAGGCAGTGATTTAATGTCTAAAGACTGTGGTGTGCAAGACTTGTGAGAAAGTGTTTCCCATCACAGATATAGGCATCTTAGATGCAAGTCTCAAAATGCTGTAGTCTACTATTCCACTGCAATAAAATCATGAATTCTTGAAATTATTTTTAGCTCTTTAGTTAGTTCTTTAGTTGAGTAGTGTGTCTCAGTGGAGCTAGGATTAATCTTTGCTGTTTTGTAATAGCATTTAATTTGGCATCCAACAGATAATCTGCGGCGTGGTTGCTGTATTGTAAATCTCACATATGCTGGTAAATTCTTACGTTCTTTCCTCAAGCAATGAATGAGACAATTTAATGTCCTTAGGCAAGACTTGACTTTCGGTTCTTTGGCAACATGTCTTGTACATGTAGAATGATATGAAACCATTCAGTTTAAAATGAAAAAATTGTCACTTTTGTATTCCTGGGGAGTATCAAATGTTTTGTTTTCTCATTGGCTCTTGTAATAGAGCTGATAGGATTGTTGTAGTTTTGATTTGATGTTGTATTGTACCGGGTATTTCTTCAGAAGGGTTTTTGCGATTTCTTGTGCATGTATAGTAGTTTTTGACAAAAAGTGTAGCTCTTGTAGAGTTGTACAGAGGTGTTCTCGCAAATGACTCAATAAATAAGACATTATTTATGTATCTTGTACAACAAGCATGTGATCCTCATGTAGTAGTATTGTGCCACATGCATTCAGATGTAATCTTGTGTGTTGCAGCAGGACGAAGCACTGTCAAAAAAGTTTGGATACCTATGCAGTAGTATAAAAATAGACAGGCTGAACATGACTCCCACTCGGTACCAAAAATGTATTCAAAAAGCCTAAAGCATAAAGATTTCAGAGAGAATGGCATCTGTAGATCACAGTTATGAATTTGTTCTCTTTGATGATGTTGGCCTTTTGATCTTGGCAGATTATCTCTCAAATTAATAGGAGGATTTCATGCTGACCAGAGTCGATAGAATTATTTTCTTTCTTCATACTGTGGTTCGGTGCTACAGTAGCTCTATTGGTATACATTGCAGTTTCTTTGGCTCACTTTTGTTGCATGATAAATACTTATCGGCTATAGTTTGCTATCGCTTTAGAAGTGCTAGGGTCGTTAAATTTCTGAGGTCCTCAAAAGTCTGTGATGTGCAAGACTTGTGAGAAGTCGATTGTCCATCACAGATATACAGTTTAGGCATCTTAGATCTGAGTCTTAAAAGTGCAACCAACTAATGTTAATGCTCCTCCACATGATTGTACAGTAAATGTAAGTGTATAACATAAAATTCCCATCTCAAAAAATTAAGTAAGCAACCTAATTCTTGAGCTTCTAAATTGGAATACATGTAAGTGCCTCTACACTTAGGGCATGTTTACATGGAGGGAGGGTGCCCTGGTTAACTGAGCTACTCTGGAAGAGCCAACTTTTCATGTTTCTTTAAAAAATGCATTGAAGCGTGTACATGCTAGAAAGGGTAACCCACCTTCCCGTGGCACCCTTCTAGGAGGGCTATCTTTTTGCCATGTAAACGGTTCGAGCTGGGTTACCAGGCTAGCCGAGGTGAGAAGGCCGCGAAAAGATGGTGGTATAAAATTACCATCCTTAGGAATTGTTTCATTGTTATCACTTACATGTACAGACTGTACCAGTGATATCTGCTGAACAGAATGAATTAGTAGAGTGCAAAATAATAGCCCCAGACACTGAAAAGCAGCCGCTTGCAGAACGAATGATAAAAAAATATTACTTGCCGCCAAAACGTTTCTTTTGTGTGCCATCTTGTTTGTTGTGCTTAGCGGCCACTCAAAAGTTTGAAGTACTGACATTACCTTTCAAAAGCAAGTAGCATAGAACTGTCTGTATAGTTTGAGGCAAAACTACTTTGAGTGGCCTAGTGTCAGTGTTGTGTACCAGGTTAAAAATAACCTGCAATATTGTTTATTATTGTGCATTCTTTTTTTTTTTTTTTCAATTAACTTTGATTAATAAGTACATTCTATTATTGTTTTTCTGCAGAAAAGTATGTGCAAATGAAGGGAAAAAAGGCCCAGCAGGTACAGGATGCATAACAGGGCTGACTCACAAGAATAAGGGTACGTCTGATTGACTGATTCCGGAGTAGGAATATGCAAAATGGTCACAAAAAAATCACATTCTTTGAGATTTGGGAGCCATAAGAACACTTAACTTCTGCTACTGTCGTATCATAAACATGTTTTAACAGATTTGCAAAGCAAGTGTGCCTGAACAACCAATTCTCAGAGACTATTCTGTTTACACTTATTCTGGAAAATGGTGAATTGAATGTGCCCTACATTATTGCATTACAAATTCAAATATTTTGATTTGGCAATGCAAATGTTCCTTCTTACATGTACATGATACATGTGGATTCGTGAGTGTACTGTAGGTTGTTTGCAACTAAACTTGAATGTGATGCTGAGTATGTGCTCGGTTTTCCTTTAATATTTGGATTTCATCTGAGAGGTGCACAGTAACTTTCATTTCCACAAAAAAGATACAAGATGTCAAGTTGTATACACCAAATTGAAGAAACGTTGACCCATGAAAAGCATAAACCATGAATGATGAAACCGAATGGGATTCTGGGTAGGCAGCATTGGCAAGCTACAGCTGTAGTAACATTCTATTTCTTGATAATCAAGATGTTTTCTTTGTTTGAGACATTTAAGAGCATGATTTATGCATCCTATGTTAATACAATGTGTATTCTGTCACAGACAAAGATTAAATTTTCTAACTTCCCAGTAAACCTTTGGGTCGCATCGTTCATGGTTTATGCTTTTCACACGACAATGTTTCTTCAATTTGGTGTATCATTTTATAGTGCGGCTACTGTTACTGGGGTCACCCAGACAAAGTTAACCAATCACAAAACAGAACCAGAACAATAGATTCCAACATTTTTTACTTTAGCCAATGAAATGTCGAGTACAGAACAATGAAATTTCAACTTGTTCACTCGTGAAGCTTATGTTGAATAAAGCTTTAGCTAGCGTTGACTTTTCGATTTAAAAATTTGAGTAGTTTCACATAATACACGAATGAATGTCATGTCATGAGCGAGAACTGATTTCAAACTCTATGAAAGCAGTGAACGCGACAGCCGTATGTTTGGGCAAATTGCGTGGCGGATTTGAATTCTCGGAAAAAATAACAACTCAACCGCCGGCTGTTTGCAAATCTTACAAGGTACACTGCCAGCGTAGCATATATAAGCATTTATTTTCTAACCGTTTGAAAAAGAGTGGCTCCTGCATTTCAATTCTTTTTTATTGAATTGTTGTCAGAATTTTTTTCCGTTGCAGATTTTCTTTGTGGTTTGAGCACTAGATGGGTTTCTTTAAGCTCCCAAGGCGGTCGTGACGGTTTTGAAGAAATCATTTTGGTGAAAGTATTACAAGTCTATATTTGTATGTGCCAAAAAAATAGAAATAATTGTTAACCAAACCTCGAACTCTGTGAAAAAAATATTCTAGTCTGACGGTTGAGTTTTTTTATTTTGTCAGGAATTCATGCAAGGGAGTTGGATTTACTGTTTTGAACCGTCTGGAAAATTATAAAAACTCAACTGGCGAACCGCTGTAATATCGATGGATTTTCCGGCAGTGAAATATATGTTGAAGAATGCGCCGTTTCTATAAGACGATACTCTTTTTATGCACTTTTGAATTTCTCTTTTACTTAATTTTATTTCAGCTTAATCTGACTGCCGGAACTCAAAGCGCATAAAACTTAATTAACCATGACGGCAAACAAGCCGTGTTTTCGTTGTTTTGAAATCCATAGGTCACTTTTTAATTTGCCTGAACTATGACCGTGTCTTTCACTTGTACTTATGCAGTTAAGAATATCTTCTTTCGCTGTTGTCAAGTGTATTTATTTTCCAACCCCGCCGTTGACGCCATAGAGAAAACTTGACTCTGTTACGAGCTATTAAGCAAATTATTTTAAATCCACCACCAGCACTATTATTTGTGTAGACATACGGTACAGCCGTCGCATTCTATATTTTTACACAGTTTGGAGTTTCTGTTTCACTCGAATCGCCGACATTAACCTTCCAAATCACGCTGTTAAAGCAAGTCAAGTTCAAAAGGGATGGAATCGAAGTTAATTGAAAATCCAACGCTGTACAGCCAAAACTCGTATCACACAGTTTCGAGTTTCTCTTTCATTTGAATTGCCGATATTTACCTTCCAAATCGCGCTGTTAAAATAAGTCAAGTTCAAAAGGGATGGAATCGAAGTTAATTGAAAATCCAACGCTGTACAGCCAAAACTTGTATTGATCTGTTTTGATGGTGAACGAACAAGTTGAAATTGCATTGTTCTGTACTCAACATTTCATTGGCTAAAGTAAAAAATGTTGGAATCTATTGTTCTTGTTCTGTTTTGTGATTGGTTAACTTTGTCTGGGTGACCCCGGTAACAGTAGCTGCACTGTAATACTTGACTGTTTAAACACAAAGCATATTTATCAAGGTGCCAAAAAAATATCTTCAAGCATCGTAATTTTTGTATTGAACAAAAATCGAAATGTAGAATCAAGGAATGGGATTCGTGAATCAAATTGAATGGTCATGATTGTGAATAATTGCATAATCAAGAATTTAGACCAGTAATAAGTTCACGGATTTGGTTTTCATGTTGATATAAATTATCAGTATATTAATTTTCAGAGGACCAAAATATTATTTTATACTTAAATTTTGACTTAAAAATACTAAAATTTTGACCCTTTTTGGGCTCAGCAAATGACATGCATACAGTTGTCATCTGTTTTATTGAATTTTTTATATTAAGAAAGAATTAGTAAATTCGAATTGTATTTAACAACTATTCGCCTAAATGGAGGTGGGTAGTTGTTTGGAGGTGAATAGCACTTGCTATTCCGAGTTTCAGTAGCCAATCAGAGCGCGCCAACAATGATATCCACTGTTTCAGTATATACTAAATTTATATATTATTATAGGGTTTGAACCATGTTTTAAAATTATTTGTAAGGAATTTAGAAAGTATTTCAAATATATTTTTATTGTATTTTGACAGACATAATTATGAATAAACCATTTATTGCAAATGCTACTCCATGTTGTTTTTAAAATCTTTTAAAATCTATGTTCAGTGTATTTTCAGGTAGTTTGAAAGGCTCTTAAACCCGATTCAAATACTATTTGCTGCGGAACGAGCGCAGCGAGTAAGCAGCAACATAATCAGGATTTAAGAGAAATATATGAGAAAAATATATAAGCTACGAAAAATCTCGAATTGATCGCTTTTTACCAGAATTCACTGCGCCACGAACACATTTTGGGCCAGAATGCACTGCGAGATTTGTAATATTTTGGTCCAACATGTCCCAGTCGAAATGTCGAAGGCTACCGCGAGTTGAGCGAGGACTGTGAGGCATGGCGATAGGACCGTTGGATAGCAAAGATTTTCGAAGATTGTACGGGATAAAAGACATTTATTTTGAAATCACTCCGACAGCGGTCGATGAGACTAACTGAGCTGAGCGCGTGGGGACGCTAAACCTGAGCTGAGCGCGTGAAGACGCGAACACGATACGGCTAGCTAGTAACGCAACATACTTAACTCAATAGTTAACCTAAATTTTCACACCTACCTCGTGATGAACGCGTCCTTAGCTCAACAATATTCTACAGACATTGCAAGAATTTGATGCGTGAATTAACAAAATTAGTCTTAATATCAGCTGGAGTTTTCGTCGATTCATCCCGTTTACATTTGCTTTGCTTCCCCTCAAAAAAAGTGAGTTAAAACAAAACAAAACAAAACAGCATTATTACAACAAATTTACCGCAGCAATTACTACCTTTTGGATACACTAGTTATAATATATTTTGAAACATCACCCATTTTCTCCATTCACGAAATATAGAGGCCTTTCAAAGTACGTCACAATAGTGTTTTAAACAGGTTTAAACATCGTTAAAATAAGTCAAAAACTACTTAAAAACTATATTTCAAGCACGAATTTTCAATGTATTTTGAATACAAATACATTCAAAATAGCTTTCCAAACAGTTTGCAAATAGTTTAAGAATTGTTTTTTAAAAAATTGTAAACTGTTTTGATGCTAATTTTCCACTATTTCAAATACGTTTCAATATCATTTTAAACAGGTTTAAACATCGTTAAAATAAGTCAAAAACTACTTAAAAACTACATTTAAAGCACTAATTTTAAACGTATTTTGAATACAAATACATTCAAAATAGCCTTCCAAACAGTTTGCAAATAGTTGGAGAATTTATAATGTATTTTTAAAAGATTTGTGAACTGTTTTTAAAACTATTTTTAAGGTGTTGAAACGTATTTGAAATATATTTTAAAACGTATATGCGGATCTGAATTCATCGAAACTACACTCTGAAAAGGTTTTAAAAATATATTTCAATATCGTTTTAAACAGGTTTAAACATCGCTAAAATAAGTCAAAAACTACTTAAAAAACATGATTCAAATACATATTTTTAATATATTTTTCAGAAATATATTAAAAATAGTTTTCAAAATACATTAAAAACAGTTTTAAAATAGTGTTTGGTTTGGTAAGGGTTGTTACAAATGTATCTTACTTTACTTGAAATTGAAATTAATAGTGCAGTTGTTAAAAACTGCATTGCTTGCAACATTCTTTACAATATTCATTGGCAAACTCCTTGATGACGATGGCAAAGTAATGTTAGCTAAAACGTCATCTGGAATATCAAAATTACTTGATGACGATGGCAAAGTAATGTTAGCTAGAACGTCATCTGGAATATCAAAATTATTTGATGACGATGGCAAAGTAATGTTAGCTAGAACGTCATCTGGAATATGAAATTTACTTGATGATGATGGCAAAGTAATGTTAGCTAGAACGTCATCTGGAATATCAAAATTACTTGATGACGATGGCAAAGTAATGTTAGCTAGAACGTCATCTGGAATATCAAAGTCAAAATTACTTGATGACGATGGCAAAATAATCTTAGCTAGAACGTCATCCGGACTCTCACTTTCAAAACTTGCGTTATCTGGAACAGCATCATAACCCCAATTACATTCAAATACTGGAAAGTCAAAATCTCTCCAAGTTTTCACCTTTTCTTTTTCGTCCTTCATATTTCCTTAAAGAGAAACGTTCGTGTTTGAACTAGGAAACTTACTGAAAGTACTGCTAACACTCGGGCCAAGAATCTTGCTCGCTTTAGCCGTTTGCCCCTTACTGGGTAATTGATATTTCAAAAGAGCATTTGACCGATGCCCTGTTCTCTCTCTCTTGCAATCTTTTCTTCTACCCCATTCTGGAAAAGCTTTGTAGCACAGGTTATGCGCAAACTATGAGATGTTTTACGACTCAGGCCCGCTTTGGCGCATAATTTGTCAGGCAAAATACTGCTTAGAGTGCACAGACCAACTGCTATTTTTTTCGTACCCAAAGCTCCCATCTCGTTTCGGTCTCAAATAGAACGCGCCCACACTCTCTGCAATATCTCTCACTTTATCCAAGTATAAACAATACATTGATTGTAAGCACGGGCTATGTGTTTCACTGACTCGGTGACACTCATGTTTAACATAACGTGGTTCTCGCTTTAAATCCTTCAGACCCCCATGAAACGTTTTAGACGTACTTTCACCAAAAATAATATAGTGATCTACAACTTTAATATTACAAACTCTCAACAACCTATGTTCATTTGCTCTAAGACCAAACATCTTTCCGTTATAAAAATATAACGTGTGAAGCAAGGACTCAGCTGAATATGGTCCCAGCAACTGAAGTTCCCACAGCTTCACCTCTTCCTCCTCTGTCACTTCCTCTCTCTTTTCCATTTTGCAATCTTGTGCAATTCCCAGTTTGTTCGATTCCCTCATCTCTGCATCCAATGCCTGTCGGAATGTTCTACATCTGAAATTGAAAAACCCACATAACATAATTTCCCAGCTCTAGCGTTTATGGTTATAATACAACCCATGCAAATTTCAAAATATCACAAACAAGCTTACCGTTGTTCACTATTGCTCAGTACATTCACTCCTCTTTCCGCGTTGATATTCAATATATGCCTATTCAGGCCGCAAACTATTTGGTAAAGTGTCTTTGGAGGATACCGACCACCAGTCTTTTTCACAACTTCGCCAACGAATTTGGTCAGCCAAAAGTTCAGAGATGCAGGTGACAGTTCAGTGATTGGAACCGTTACATCTTGGATCTCTTCCAGATTACAGGGAAATCCAACCGACTCGTTTTTGGCTACTTTATTTTTACGAGTATTCTGCCACTCTTCAAATATTTTAACACTCCATTTAGTGCTGTTCCTAGTATTACGAGCAACAGCTTCTTTCAACCAAGATTCTTCCTCTTTAGGACTTTTTGGTTTCCTAAACGGACGAGCCATGCTTGTTACGACTCCTCTGGCTGAACAGCTATACCGAAGTGAATATTCAAATTTGTCTCGATTTTTCGCCCACAAAACACTATTGTTTAAAAAAGAAAAGGTTATTCAGGAGCAGAGTGTTACATAACCTTATTCACGTTGGTGTTGTTTAAAAAAACAAAAGCTTGATCATTAACAGTGTGTTACATAACCAAATCCACGTTGGTGTTGTTTAAAAAAGAAAAAGCTTGTTCATTAACAGTGTATTACATAACCTTATCCACGTCGGTTTACAGAAACAATAGAAAATGTTTGCATAACAATGGAATGTAAAATATCATAAGTACTTTACAATATTCGTGGCGATGTTGTATCGGATTCACAATCTCTCGCCTTCGGCTCGAGATTGTAAATCCGATACAACATCGCCACTCATATTGTAAATAGTACTTAAGTAGATTATAACAAAATACTAACAGCTTTGTAGTAGTTGTTGGGATGCACTTTAATATGAAGTCAGCCGGTAAATGTCTATCCTCGCAAACATACTCGTTCTCAACTTGACGATTTTCCATCCTGCCAGAGCTAAAGCAATGACTCTTGCAATCTGGAAGAGGGAAGTGAGCGGTCTAGTAATAGAGTCGACGCACTCATTGTTTAGCGTTGTGCAGGACTCGCATGTCCTGTTAATTCTGTATTTAGTTAGTCATATCGAACTTTTTTTATCACCTTTGACTGGGACGGTGGCGGGATCTGTAGCACCCCCTGCATTTAGCTTCAAAACTGTCTTGAAAATTAAACTTTGAGGTACTTCTAAGGTATCCTCATATGATGATGTCAGGTAACATGGAAATTACATCGTGATCTTAACCCTCGGACGTACAAGGGGGGGGGGGGGGGGGGGGGGGGAGGTGGTTGCCAACCCCCTTGAGGTTTTTCTCAGATATTTTCTAGACCATTTACGATTAACACATGCCGTTTTCAGTAGCTGTTCGTTTATTTTTGAGACACATTTTGGAAAACGTTTGGTGACAACCGGTTGCTATGATAACGAAATATGACGTCATAAGTAACATGTGGTCAACCCATTTTTGAAGAAAAATCCGTGTTTTTCACCTTTTTACAGCGAAAAAACACAAAATGCAACCGCATTTTCCTGATAAATTTGAATTTTTAGCAAAATCCAAGATGGCGGCAATCTCATCCTCCAAAGAGACATACGTCGGACTTTGTGACACAGCGTTTAAATTAAGATACAGAAATCATCTATGCTCATTTAGAAATGAAAAATACAAGCATGCAACAGAATTAAGCAAATACATCTGGAGCTTAAAAGAAAGAGACGTCATTTACAACATCAAATGGCGTAAGATTAAACAAGCAAGATCGTATTCAAATGTAAACAAGCGTTGTAATTTATGTTTATGGGAAAAAATATTTCATCATATGCAGACCCGAAATGTCAACACTGAACAATAGAAGCGAACTCCTATCTACTTGTAGACATTCTAAGAAATTCCTGTTGAAAACTGTATTCGTTTAGTTAACCAATCATATCTCCGCACGTCACGCCATTAGGTATTGTTCTGTAATTTCAAATTTTGTATGTATTCTATGTATCCGTTATTGTAGGCAGTTACCTGATGATTGCTTCGTAAGAAGCATGAAACTCTGAGTAGCAGTGAATAAATGTCTTCGACCAAGTAATCCATCTCTACAAATCTATATATATATATATATATATATATATATATATATATATATATATATATATATATATATATATATATATATATATATATTTGCTGGTTCATACAAACAGAATTTTGTAATATCTGTGATGTCTTTTATCCCAGGTCACAGCTAAGGTAACCGGAAATTCCTGAAGTTTGTCATGCACTCAGTTCGAAGGAACTTTGCAGGTCCACTTTTCCCCAGCAGTTGTTAAATGAAGAAAACTTTATTTTTTAACTGAAATTCAGACGATACTCCAATGGCGAAAACAAGCAGGCATCGTTTTGGAATAAACTCCAAGGAAAGGCCAGCAAACATTTTTGTGAAGCTGAAATAATGCGTTTAGTCTGCTGAAACTCGCGCGTTGTTTGTTTAAGTCCTTAAAATTCTCAGTGACCAGTTATAATCCAATCAAAGCAACGTTCGGAAAAAACAACTTATTGATTTTTATGAAACATAACTTGGACAAAGTGAACTATGAAGATGTCCGATCCATTGTTTTTTTTTTATTAGAAAAGGTAAATAGAAAGCGTGTAACCGACGGCGCTTCTAAACAAGGCATCATCCGTAGTTTTCATTTATTAATAAACGTGGCCTTGGGTATGATGCATTTTCGTATTGAAACTTAGCTAAACTTCTTTAAGCCTAAACACAAAAATTAATAATATTAATTGCCTTTAGTCTAGAGTGGACCAAGTTTTTGACGTCGTGATATCGTGTTCAGCAATCTTTTAAACTGAGGTTAAGCTGTAAGCTTACTTTGATAAACAAAGGATCGTTGCCGCATGCGAGCTTACTAAAAAGAAATGGTGGCCTTTTATCACAAAGTTCTATGAATAAATTAAGGTGACATCACTAGAAAAGTGTGTTTTATTTATTCGCTTTTTAAAAATAAAATAATACAAGTCTACTGGATTTTTTCGAAGTCAATAATCCAAAAACGTATAGATGAAAACTAAGTACGCATGAATTAAACTTAAGCTTATAAGCTAAAACACGCGGCCTATCGAATAAATAAAATTCAATCACTTTTCCAGAAATTTTACTTACACTTTAGCTCTAAATAACCTCTAACCCGGCTGTCAGTATAGAGTTCCTTGGTAGCTGACCTCAACAGAACTGATATTCATTTTCCATGGAAAGAAGATGCTCCTGACAAGGTCCTTCCAAACGTGAGCTTATAGAAAACAAATCCATGCATGCATGTGAACCGGTTTTAGCGTTTTTAACTCCTTGCCATGTTGAAATTCCTAAAAAGTGATTTTCCCAGAAGAGAATCATCCTATCCTTCAGCTACAAAAAACATAACTTTGAATTCTACAGTATGCAACTATTTCACGTCTGAAAAGTTTGGATGGGCTGGCCATCATCGATCGAGCAAAGCGACTTCAAACTTTTAGAAACGACGCTTACAAGAGATTGGAGTAGATGGTTGATTGGCATCTGTCCGGTAGCTCCTTTTTACCGCTTCAGTTGCAACAGTATGTGTATAAAGATAGATAAAGATCTATGTATCCAGCCGCTGTGGTACTATATAACGTTCTTAGCTCAAACAGGACCATTTTACTTTCTTTTTCACATGCGAAATTACCACCGCGATGGTCGCTATTTTTTAAATTTGCCGACTCCGCCTGGCTTGACGCGCTGATTCATGAAAGCGAGCCTTCCGGAAGTCAACCAGCTCACCGGAAAATGTTTCCGCATTGGTCCGCATTGTTACTAAAAATAACTTTTTTTGCAATTAAGATATCCCAGCCAAGGCCCCTAGACTCCCTCTCTGTCCAATTATAATCTCTTGCTGTCGATTAACCGCAAGAATTCAAAATTTGCGTTGACATGCCTATCGAGACATGGTTGTCACGAAAACGTCGCATATCATAAACATAATTCCGAAACATTACTTATTTTATTGTTTTCTATAGCCTAGCTGAGAAAACAAGACTCCAATCTCTAAATGAGCCATCCTACCCTGCTTTGTTAGACTGAGCTATGCAACACATTCTGTAAAAGCAAGGGTCTGGAAAATGAACATCACTGATGTACGTAACTTGGAACATTTTAAGCTTCACAGGAATAGTAGTGACACGGTGATTTAGTGATTCGAATAGAACGCAAAGGTGACAAAAGTTTACAAAGACAAAATACAGGTTTTGTTGTTAAAAATTTGTGTTGCTCTTGTGGGGCTGTCTTATATTTGGTTCAAAACATTTGCATAAATTGTTTCTAGTGATGGATTTATTGTAGTACAAAAGGGGCCGCTCAAATACAAAGTCTTATTTAGTCAAAATAAAATCCTCCAAACCAAAGTCCATATTACAAATGTGCTAGGAGCAAACGTAGTCGTTACTCCACGTACCAGACCGGGATTTTGTTGGTCATCTGCGACCGAGGGATCCCTCTCTGACTTAACCCTATTCGGCCTGGGGGGGGGGGGGGGGGGGGGGGCACAAAGTGCCCGCGCTAACTTTCAACATTCATAACTTCTTTAATATGTATTCAAACGCAATCAAACTCTGTGACTTTTCCTAAAATTTATCTGGCAACAATTTCATATGACAATTTTTTGATCACGTGACTTGACGTTTCCATGGCAACAAGTTTCTGACAGCCATGTTTTTCGAAATTTGCATATTTGTACCTTTGAATGAAGAAAAACAATGTTTATTGGTATAACTTTTGTACTTTTACGTCATTTAGCGTATATTTATTGGTTTTGATTAATTTTGAGTCAATTTGGACGGTTTTTAAGATATTTAAAAAAATCAGAAATCCAAGATGGCGGATCCAAGATGGCGGCCGTATAACTAATTACCTAATAACTACGTCAAATGACGCCATCATTCCATTGTGTGGACCGCAAAGGAGACGGTATTGATCGTACTATGTACCCTGTAGGTTTCATTGTCATAGCCTTAATGTTCTTGAAGTTACGAAGGGGGGGGGGGGGGGGGGGGCACAATGTGCCCCCCTTCCCCCAGGATCAGGAACTAAAAAAAGCCCAGGCCGAATAGAGTTAAAGTAAATTAAAACTGTTATAATAAAAATTAGAGTTTATATCCGAAAATGTTAAAGTTAGGGTGGGTCACTCGATGTGATGTCGCCATAATATGAAGTGGAATTAGGCTATGGTATCGGAACGGCAACCACCTTAGATCGTCTATAATGCCAAAAAAGCACTTAAATTGGATCATAATTAATCAAACTTAATGGAAGGGTGTATAATGATCTCAATTTTTAAAATTATACTCGTTTCAAGGTATTCAGAAGTCAGCATCACAAGAGTACACACACGTTTGAAATATAATGGAACCTAGTTAATTAGTGTTTGTTAACTAGTGTTACTCTTGCCTTTCTATAGAACAGTGTGACAGTTTTACTTTACCCTATTTAAGCAATAGAACACATTTTCTATGACTTTACCGGCGTAATAGAACCACGCGGGATGTTGGGAGAACACGAGAAAAGCTTGTAAACCACGAGCCGTAGGCGAGTGGTTTACAAGCTTTTCGAGTGTTCTCCCAACATCCCAAGTGGTTCTATTACGCCGGTAAAGTCATAGAAAATGTGTTCTATTGCTTTTATGAAATAACTATGAAAAGCGTTTGGAAAGAGAGAAATTTGTTGTAGTTTTGTGCCGATCAAGTAGCTTGTTCCCATAACATTCATCATATGACCGGTAAAACCAATCAGAGCCGCTGAAAGAATGAACTTTACACGATGCCAATGACAAAGCTGCACTGACAAATTCACGGGTTCAACGAAAGTGATGAAAAGTTTTAGCGCTTTGAAATTCGTCAGTTGGAATTTATCGGCTGAAAGAAGAAAATATATTCAATGATTCAAAAGTTCTTTGAATGGGAAATCCAGAAAATTGTGTCCGGAATCTGCCGCCGCAAACATGAATGTACGAGGAAAGTTTGAAAGCCTAAAATTTTTATGGCGTATGTTGGATTCAAAGATTGCCTTCTTGTCAAGAATTTTTCAATTGGAATAAAGGTTAGTTCCAGAAACTCAGCTTCTGAAAATGTTTTCGACTTTATCCACTTTACTTTGAAGTGTACAATGAAGCCCGTACTTCTCTACATTTTAAGTTCTGAATGAAAACTAAGCTCATTGTTTTTTAAGCCTACAGTTGAATTGTTTGATCATTCCATGCAAATAATTTATTTAACCATAAACCTATAATTTTTGTTAGCTTCATTTTCTTCTTGCTAATTGATCTTCCTTGCTTGGACACAAAATCAGAATTTAAACTGCATCGGGTACAAAAGTATTCAATGAAAAAATCTCAAAAACAAAACACGATAAGCTTAAAGCGTAAGATAAATGGAATCGGCGTAAAATAATTATCCTAAACAACAAAGCTATAAGCCTTGCTTTTTAATTCCACTGTGAAAATCCGTCTTATTTAGAAATTATCTTAGGATTTGTAGGAACATTTATAAACTTCAGTTCAGTGAATTTCAAAGCCATTGTTTTCTCTTTGGGATCCATAATTTTTGAGCTTTCCACTAATAGCTAAACCTTCAGTTCAATGAACTTCACAAAGTACATATCGAGGTTGTTTTGATTGTCATTGATCGCTGCATGTAAGCCTTTCCAAGCCAATGTTTAATGAAAATATTCCTGTTGTTGATATCAGTTTTAAAATATTAAAGCTTAGTGTTCTTTTGTCGTTAAGCCGTTTTTTGTTTGCGTGCGTGGGAATTTTTTTTTTTATTTTGTAGGTTTGAGCAGCAACTTATCGTTTACAAGAAACATATCTTCTCTTCTCATCTTCTAACAGACCACAATATGCAATAAGACACTAAACCGGCTCGAGTTGTGAAATTCTTTCTCCTCACGCTCGTGTTGATGCAGTGGAAAATTGAACTTTGTTTACTTCACAGTTTCGCTTGCGCGGTTTTCTATGAGTTTACCGGCACAATAGTTAATAGGTCTTTGGCCAATCAGAACGCGCGCAGTATCTCAGTTATTTTATAAATAAAGATAGAAAAATTGCTGGATTCATATTAACCCTCGGAAGTACAAGGGGGTGGAGGTATTTTCAAGACCATTTAAAATTAGCACATGCCGTTTTTAGTAGCTGTTCATTTATCCTTGAGACACACTTTGGTAAAGTTTGGCAACAACCAGTTGCTATGGTAATGAGATATGACGTCATAAGTAACATTTGGTCAACCCATTTTTGAAGAAAAATGCGTGTTTTTCACCTTTTTTCAGCGAAAAAAACATGTAAAATGCTACCAAAATCATCAAAATGTTTGATTGTATGTTATTTTGCAACTCTAGCAGACAATATTTGCAATTTCCGCGTTTTTCTGATAAATTTGAATTTTTAGTAAAATCCAAGATGGCGGCCACCTTGGCGGCCATTTTGGATGACGTCACGGACCCCCAGCAGTGCCCCAACCCATAATATTTACCTTATCTTGTAGAGCACATCGCGGGCTATCTATTAGATTTAAAATATTTCCGAAATATTGCAACATCACAAAAACCCAACCCCCCCCCCCCCCCCACCTTGTACCACTGTTGGGGTATACGTTTGCGTGTACGTCCGAGGGTTAAAACGGTCGTTATAGCATTTTGCATGTACGAATTTTTGTGCTTAAAATACAGAAAATGAATCCTTAATTGTAGGAACAGTGTAAAATACAGACCTGTTAAGGTTACTAAGAAATCTATTGAGTCTGACCCAGCTGCGTTGCTAACAACACACGTGTATTTTCCATCCTCGTCGACTTTAGCTGTTACAATTCCTGTCCCGTTGATAACAAGCGTGAAGTTCTTGAGTAAAGATAAGTTCAAAGGAGGAGTTCCTTTAGCTGAACACCAAACAATATGACCTCGCATTGCTCGAACAACTGGAAGCGAAATAGAGATTTTCGGCTTATCTGCAAATGAACAAGGCAGTATCAAAAAAAAACAAATTAATAAAAAAAAATAGTCATTTTCGCGTAACTTTCAGGTTACAAGAATCGTTCAATAGCATTGCTCATTCAAATGCATCCCATTTTTCCTATTCTTGGTTTGCACTTACATCATATCAAAATTCAAATGCATTAAACAACAGATTTCCATTCCAAAATGTTCATAGAATTGTAAAGAGTTTAAAACTACACATCTGGGCCAAAGATGGAAGCGCAAGAGCATTTCGTTCAATAGTTATAGGCGATCCAGTATAAGACATTTTTAGTGAGAAATGTGTGGAGCGGCCATCTTGGTGCCCCACTTTGTTGCACTAACATGGCGGCCAAAAGTCCAAAGTCTTAATAACACCAAAACTCTCATCACAAACCATTGTATTCATTACAATTATCTTCCTTTAAAATTAGTTTATAAGGATCTATAATGCAAAAATAACTTTCAACTGGTTCTGAAATAGCATGACGAATTGCGAGACACGTTTAAAACTTTAATTAATCGAAAGCAAAACATCCATCGTTCAAACTTGAAACGTTTTGTGAAAGATTATAACACTTGTATCCACATACAATGTTAGAAACAGTTTTGTAGGATGCATACTGTAGATTTTTTTAATTTTTATGACATCAAGTGCAAACCAAGAATTAAATTGCCTCACAGTATAGACTTTATCGACTTTATCGATTTTATACGAACTATTTTGTCAGGTATTTGCAGTATAGCTTAACAATGCTCTTGTAAAGTCTGACACATGTCTACGAGAGAGATTTTCACTGACAATCAATCCTCGACAGGTGGACAGCCGGAAGAAAGGGAAAACCCGCGCGTAGGGGTTGGAGTCATAAACAAGTTAAACAGTTACTTTAAGTTGCAACAATTATTTTCCGTAACTGCTAAATAGATGATTTTGTAATTATTATAATTATTATTATTATTATTATTATTATTATTATTATTATTATTATTATTACAAGTGAAACCGGAAATAATATATTATAATTAAATAATTTTAACATATTCCGTAGACTATATTCAGAATAGTCCAGAAAAGAACTTCAACAACGTTGAAGAAAAATCTGCGCCGTTCAAGTAAATCCTGTAAATAAACATGTGTGTACACCACATGGCCTGCTTTTCAAAGGTGCTACGTGTAATTGTGGTGTTCGGAGGGTTTATGCTATATAGAGTTTGAGGGGGCAGCAAAAAAAAAATGCGCTGACTCTTAAGAGTAAATAGGTTATTCAGCGTGAAGTTGTGTAATACGGCTGAGTATTTACTGACGAGTAAAAATGCCCAGCTGTATTACACAACTTTTCATTGAATAATAATTGTTTATTATACCGATTACGACAGAAATCTCCTCCTAAAAGTAAGTTTTTGAAGCTGTTTTTGCTAGTGCACGGTCAGAAGAGTGTAATAACATGTCATATTTGCACTCGTTTTGATATTTGATGCATATTTTAATTTAAATTAAGCTTAACTTAGTTTGATCAAGTTTTTGTCTGGTTATAAACTTAAGTTCAGAGTTATCGTTTGTGGCAGTGGCTCTAATAAGAACATACTTGAAGCTACAAAATTACGCTAAAAGTGTACCTTGATTCCTTAGCGAAATTTTTGTCGTTGTAGTGGAGTCCATGAAAACAATTTTGCGTATTCGCAAATACGCTCTTGCTGCAGCTCACGCTGAAAATTTGTCAGGTGCGATTGAAATTCAAACTCATCCATGCACAAAGTTTGGCATGAAGCCACTAAAGCACACAAAAAGCCAAAAACAACTTGCAGTATTCGATGACGAGATATTTTCAGTATCCTTTTAGAATTTTGAGAGTTTCTTCGTTCACCGCTGTAGACCGAAGTGCTGCCACATTTTCCCGTTTGACAAACACGTTTGTTTTGGCGATTTTATCGCGGCGTTTTCATTCTTCTTTTCCTCGCTTGTCTTTGCCAGTAACTAAGAATCCTTTTCAAAGAAAACTACCTTATGTCAGGTTTCCGTCGTCCTACCGAACACATGGAAGGTTAAATTAATTCGTTTATAGAGTTTTCATTCAAGAGCCACGCCAGTTCACGCCGAATCGAGGACAGATCACACTATTTTGAAAGCCAATAAAATTTGCTCTTTGCTTTCCTGTGACGTACGTCAGTCAAATGAAGCCGTCTACCTTTTGACTTGAAAGGTTTTCCTTTTCCGATTTAGAGATATAATAAATATCTTACTAACCTCGTTTTCTCGGTCCGTACTGTAAATTACGGCCCTTGTTTTTCCCCTTTGATTTGGGCCATAAATCGAAGGGGAAAAACAAGGGCCGTAATTTACAGTACGGCCCTCGAACTCGGTTAGTAAGAGGTATGTATTTGAAAAATACATATTTGTTTAAATTCCAATGATAATACATTAAAAAGACTTTCTGACACACATAAAAGGTAATTTATTTGACAAAATGTACTGCCGATGGTCATTATTATTAAACTATTGTCACTTTCCATGTCTTCCCTATATCAACCAGTGTACATTCACTTGGAAGATGACAAAGCTTTATAAAAAAGTAAGAACATTTTCATGATGCTTAAACTCTCTATTCTGTATGATCTGGGAATGATCAAACCGTACATGTACATGATTGTATATAACCAATTCACTAAAAAGAATGTCCTATCCATCAAGTGTTTATTACTTTAAAATTTTATTATTACTATTTGTTTTCATGTTTTTAAGAAAGAAAGAAATCCAGTTTGCCAATGTTTCAATGTACATGTACCTCAATAAAACCTTAAATTTTTGCAATAATCACTGGGTGGCCTTTTTCGCAGCACCCAAAAATGGCCACAAACACTACAACGCTTTTTACAAACAGACAGTATCATTATTAATTGAAAATATTTTGAGTCATTGTAAAAAGAAATCCATTTACTGTTTCAGTAGTAGAAAATCCACCTTATGCTGAATATACTGTACCAAGGGATCCCTCTTCAACAGTCTGTTGAAATAGAAAACTTTTAATTGTATGTTCGCACTTATTGTTTAATTATGTACATCCTTACTGCACATACATGTACAGTTGATGTCACAGTACCATGCTACATCATGCAACTCTGCCGTGCACAGAGGAAGAAAACTAACAACATCAACGGTTGGTAGCCATTGCATTAACTTTGCTAAATAAAAGTTGGTGTCACCTCCATTTTTTGCATTCATTTTTTAAATTCATTTATTTATCCAGGGACTTTTGATTATCATAAATACACACTGTGGCTAGTTTAAACACTACTCTGGGTTACTTATTACCAAGCTGTAGCAAAAGTTGTAGCGAAAGCTGTAGCAAAAGTATTACAAAAAAAAAATCAATGTTAGAAAATTATAGTAACATTAAATTATTCTTTCACTTTAAGCAAGGCACTGGGGCTTGTAAAAACAGTTTGCAATTTGATTGCCTTTCTACAGGTAAACAAAGAACTAATTGTTTGAGTATATACTTAAGCAATTTACATTTAAGCATTTCATTTTTTCCAAGGAGTGGAGTAAGCAAGTTCCTTACTGCAGAACACAAGGGTGAGGAAAAAAAGCATCTTTAGATTCCTAATTGTACATGTACATTGTAACTGACAATGACAGAAGAACAAGGCTGATGAAACATGTCTTGCAGAATTGAAGCTGTGGTTCTATTATTATAAAGTACCAGTTACAATTTTAGATCTTTCTTCATGTAGCATCCTTAACACAGGACGAAATAACGACTTTAAGTGCAAGTAAAGGTTCATTAAAGAAAACTTAAAGAACAATGTCGACTATCTTTAAGTGCACTGTAAATTACTTAAATAAGCCTTTTCTTGACAACACTTAAAGCAAGTAACGAACAATTTAAGTTGCCTTTAAGGGTCTTGAAAAGTTGAATTAAAGATAACGTAAATGCTCTTAAACACATCTTAAAGATACTACTTACTTTAATACCCTTAAGAGTATTTACGTCTCAATTTAAAGATTTTCGATACCTTTAAGTAAACTTTAATTTTCTCTTAAAGGTTAGTAAATTCATTATTTCGTCCTGTGCTTGTATTGGTTTAAATTAATTTTGAGTCAAGTTTGGTTAATACTGTATGGAGATCCAAGATTGTGAACTCTTGGCTGATTTGATACCATCACAAACATATGACCTACTGCCTACGCTGTATCTTAACCTTATCTTGACCTATATTAAATCTTTATTACTCATGGCATAGCCGAGGAAGAAGTTATAAATTTGGCTTTGTGCATGCATATTTTTGTCTCACTGATCTGATTAATTGACAATTGAGACCTTGTGATCTTGTGGCCTCGTGTGTTAACTTGAGAAGCAGAAAGAAGAATAACAGCATACAAGTTTTCAAGACAATGCGGGGCATTCATGGATGCATAGGACTGTTTGATATTGTGTTCACCGCTTATTGCCACATGGGAATTTTGTTCCAGCAAGTTTTGTGTTTTATATAACTTTGCATTTCAGTTAGCGATGGTGGTTTCCAATGTCACCAACTGAATGTAGTCTTACTTTTTAGACACAATTTTATGTTTCTCTAGAAAAGCACTCAAAACATTTGGGAATCAAATACTGCAATGGGTTAAAGACACCACAATTTCAAGCTGTTTACACCTTCTTGTTTAATTATACCATCCAAGTTTCATTGTCACAGCTCTAATGCTATTGATATTACATGGGAGGACAGAGGGAATCCCCTAATGCACAGCCAATGAAAGGGCTCTGAGAGCCATGCATCTCATGAATATGAAACAGCGTAAGGATAATTTTAGTTGTTCTTGATGTTTTTGTAATTTAGCAGCGTCACTGTGATAATTAACACATCTTAGGATGACAGCAATATTTTATTTTATTTTATTTTATTTATTTTATTGGCCATATTACAATAACACATTAATATAAATTGTGTGAAACGAGACAGCTGGATGAGCCAAGTAAGCAAGCAATGACAGCAATACAGTGACATTTCCCTAAATGCTACAAATCTATCTGAAATCCACAGATTGGTTATAATTTTCCATACCAAGTTTGAAGTCCAAGAAATGAAGAACAAACAGATTTTAAAATATTTTAAACAGTTTTGCATGACATACATGTAAGTATGCACCAAATCATACAAACTCACATGTAACATAAGTTATATAACATCCGCTCACATGTACACTCTACATGTACTATATGAATATTAAACTCACGTGCCTTACATTCATTTGTGTCTCTTTAGAAATCTAATTATTTCTACCAGCTGCTTCTAAAAATATTGTAGAAAGAACTCTGAGTTATAACACATGCTGCAAGATTGGGCATTATTAAATAAATAAATTGAAGAACAGATTATGGATCCATCAATTCCAAGCCCACTCATCCCCCCCCCCCCCCCCCCCCCCCCGGCATTTGTCGGGCATATTATAACTTTTCCTTCCCAAGGGTGGGGCATAACAGGTCAGCCTGGGGGTGGGGCATTGTCAAAACAACCTTATCTTTCAGATTTTAAAAGTTGACTGGTACAATACTTAGTTTTTTTTATTTTAAATTTGTTGATTGCCCTCAAAAATACAAAAACTGAGTTTTTTTTTTTTTTTTTTTTTTTTTTTTTTTTTTTTTTTTTAACTGAACAACAACATTTTATTACCTATTTAATTGTATATCGATCCGGCACGCAGACAGAATTTAGTATTTCGTGTTATAGAGGGAGTTACATTTTTAGCACCGTGAAGTTATATTTGCCGGGATAACAGGATGTCTGTCATAGCGAAGTGTCCGCAAGACGGACAGAGAAGGAACGGAACGAGAACGAGAACGTCACAAGAACGGCAGAGATGGTCAAGGTAGCTGCCGTTTTCAACGCGAGAAGACCTGCTTTCACATATTTTGTAACGGCAAGTGGCAGAGTCGGCAAGTTTACATTTCCCGTTTGAGGTACACGCGATGGTTTTTAATGGGTTTATAACTACCTCATTAGAGAGATTAAGCATTGCGTAATTTTTACCCGCGAACGGCAGGGATAGTCACGGCAGCCGCCGTATTTGTACGCGACGAGACCCGCTTTTATACACTATAAGACGGCAAACGGCAGACGACAAGCTTACATTTCCTGTTTGCGTTATACGCGAAGCTTAATAGAGAGATTCAGTATCGCGTTTCCGGCAGTACTGCAAACATTGCACGATCAGTTATTGATTATCTATAAAAATCAATAATAATCAATAGCAATTAATAGCAATAGCAATTAATAGCAACAGTCAATAGCAATAGTCAATAGCAATTACAAAAACTGAGTTGATAAACATTGTTTGAGTCCCACACTTTTAAAGAGAACTGGACAACAAGCAACAGAGTGAACGCAGTCATATTCCATTTTGGGCTTTCACACAATTTTCATGACAGGCAGGCTAGTGCCTTACCTTTCAAGTGCCACAGAAGATAATATCATGGTAAACTGTCAATTCGATCAGGAATTTTAGAAGACTATCCCTGGGCATTTGCACTCTTTCAGAAGCCCCACCATGGGGATTTGTATGTACATGTATAAGCTGACCTCACCGTGGGGCATTTGCAACATTATTAAAAAAAAAGAGACAAATGTCCGACAAATACCCGGGGGAGGGGGGGGGGGGGAGAGCGGGCTTGGAATTGACGGAGCCATTTGGGGAGGGGGGGGAGGGGTAATGGGCGGGCTTGGAATTGATGGATCCATTACCTTTATCCGACTTGTTCCTTCTTTGAAATGTAAACCAAAATATGTACATGTGACTGTAGTTTTTGAAAGTCTGATTACCTTAGGAGAACAAAAATACATGTAAACAAAACTTCAAAATAGCAATACAACTGTAGTTGATAACAAATTTAATTCTAGAGCATGATGCAAGATGCAGACCCTTAGGTTTCTGTTTTACTTCCACCTCTAATTTCCACTGTCAAAGATCTATTGTACATCTTCGCGCTTGAAATACAGTGAAACAGGTGAATTGAAACTAAAAGCAACAAAACATCTTTCTAGCTACATGTACACGTCATATTTAAAACCTCTTATAAGTTCAACTGTGGACAAAACATGTTGAAAGCAAGCTTAAGGTGTTTCCCTCCAGTTTCCACGCAGCCGCACCGACCATTTTTAAGCGGCCGTTTAACTAACTTTCCTTTATTGAATTAGTATGAAACTTACACAAAATATTGTAGAAAGTTTGAAGTTTATAAGATTGTAACAATTTTGAAAATCGGATTTAAAATTGCGGAGATAAACGAGAAAAATTGAAATCGCTTGAGTCTAAATTCCGAGCGATTGCGATGGCATCTAGAAAAATCAAAACTATTACGATAAACTATGACATATGGCAAACAAAATATCTAAAAATTAGAAAATTTTGTCAAGCCGATTTTTAGTAAATCAGGAGAACATTTCGAACTTGTGATTTTGCATGTGTATGAGCACATCAATAAGTTCCTCAATTAAGCTTATAAAAGTTTAATTTCTCAATCTCAAATTTACGCCAAAATGTGTGTTTAAAGTATGAGATGAAACTATGAAAGTTTGAAAGCGTTTCTCGTTTTAGTTTTGGAGATTCGATTTTCTATAGGAAACCATAGTTTTTTGACTGAGTCCTTGATATTGTAGTTTTAGCGCTTTTCTATATATTTCAAAAACCGCGAGATAGATTTTTTTAAAACTTTTTTAGTCGTTTCTTTATAATATGAACAACATTGTCTCGAAGTTTCATCTTGATTGAAACATTGCAACATGGTCAAATAAAATGATAAAGTTCACCCAAAACGCGATTGAGACTTTGTGCTTTGATTGCACGGTTGAAGGCGCACAAAGACGCTTCAATTAATTAATTCAGGTGAAGCGCAACGCATTTCTGCGTGACCATCATGTTTTGCGGAGTAACGTCAGGGGCTGTGTTCCACGTTATTTTTATCATTCCCACGAATTTCAGTTGGACGTTTATTTGTAAGCAGGTTTTTTATTCGCATTTGACGTGCTCTGGACTCTCTCGACATTTTGTATTGTAGGGAAAAGAAAGAAGTCATTGCGATTTGCATAATTCTCAACACGCAGAAATGCGTTACACTTCACCTGAATTAACTAAAGCGTCTTTGCGACGTGCGCCTTCAACCGTGCAATCAAAGCACAAAGTCTCAATCACATTTTAGGTGAACTTTATTATTTTATTTGACCATGTTGCAATGTTTCAATCAAGATGAAACTTTGAGACAATGTTGTTCATATTATAAAGAAATGACCATAAAAGTTTAAAAAAATCTATCTCGCGGTTTTTGAAATATGTAGAAAAGTGCTAAAACTACAATATCAAGGACTCAGTCAAAAAACTACGGTTTCCTACAGAAAATCGAATCTCCAAAACTAAAACGAGAAACGCTTTCAACTTTCACAGTTTCATCTCATACACTAAACACGCATTTTGGCGTAAATTTGAGATTCAGAAATTAAACTTTTATAAGCTTAATTGAGGAATTTGTAGATGTGCTCATACACATGCAAAATCACAAGTTCGAAATGTTTTTCTGATTTACTCAAAATCGGCTTGACAAAATTTTCTAATTTTTAGATATTTTGTTTGCCATATGTCATAGTTTATCGTAATAGTTTTGATTTTTCTAGATGCCATCGCAATCGCTCGGAATTTAGACTCAAGCGATTTCAATTTTTCTCGTTTATCTCCGCAATTTTTAGTCCGATTTTTAAAATTGTTACACGCTTATAAACTTCAAACTTTCTACAATATCTTGTGTAAGTTTCATTCTAATTCAATAAAGGAAAGTTAGTTAAACGGCCGCTCAAAAACGGTCGGTGCGGCTACACGGAAACTGGAGGGAAACACCTTAAAACCTTACCGTATAGCATAAATTACGTGTTCACTTTGAAAATTACCGCAAAAGCTACTATCAAGCTGATATCAGGGCATGTCAATAATTTCAATAGTCTATAAAAATCGATCCTTGTAGATTGAATTCAATACTAATCAATCGACAAATACTGGAATTTGATAAAAGTCGATCGCACGATTTCTTGTGATTATCGGTTTTTTTTACAGTTCGATTTTGATCGATTTCGATCAACAAGTATCGAAATATAAAAAACAAAGTTGGCGAATGCGGATAAACGAAGCAGGATTGGCTATGTCAAGACTTTATTATACCGATTTTACACTGTAAAAGGAAGCTCAAATAAACACAAGCTGAAATCAGAAACTACTCTTTTCTTCCAGCAAAAGTGATTCATTTTCATGTCATATCATTTTACTTCTTATCAGTGATTTATGCATCTCATTTTCATGCTACTTCTTGATCGCCGCCTCCGTCATGCTGTGTCACACTGCTTATGTCCTGTCCTCATTAAACCTGATTAAACTCCAGCGTTTATGAATTTTAACAGAATTTAACGGCTTTTTGGGGTCCATCAAGCCCTGAATGAACCACTGTTTATCTTGGTTTATCATTTCTCAAGGTAATTATTTGATTCTACAGTACATTGAATAACAATCCACTTGGTCACTAATTTTTTTTTTTATGTAAATTTATTTCCGTAAAGATTTACTTCATCGCGGTTTATACTTCAACCTGAAAAGTCGTTCGAGCTATTAAGTCTTGTTAGTTTGGTTAATTTCGTAGCCATGAAAATCTTGTGATTATCGACTTTTATCGACAAATTAAACCTGTCGATTGACAATTATCGACAAACATCGAGTACTATCGACTCATCGACTACGTTTTCGATGATCGACATGTTACGCCCTGTGATATTTATTTTTTTTTTCAGCGCTCAGAGTCGCGGACTTTTGCCAATCTGTTTGTAAACAAAATCGCTTATTAATTAATAATAATTGTAAACTAGTTAGATGTGCACAATATCAATATCAAACCTCTTAATTAAGAGTAATCAAAGTTCGTTTAGAAATGCCAAGCGATTCCCAAAATTATTTTGATTTTCCAGTTGACGAAATATCCAACCTTCGGCATACTATAAGATCGCTTTGTTCACGAAACTTAGGACATTTCTGCAGACTGCCGGTCACAGTCTGAAATAGACTAAATGCCCGGCAGTGAGAAATTTTCATAGAATTTTCACTGAAAGGCTCTTTCAAACCTTTTGAGAGTATTTGATGTTCGTTTCGAAATGTCAAGCGATTCCCCAAATTATTTTGATTTTCCAGTTGACGAAATATCCAAACTTGGGTATACCATTAAAATCGTCCTGTTTACGAAACTTAAAAAATTTCTGTTCAGACTGCCGGGCACGGCCTCAAATAGACTAAATAGAATCAAATAGACTAAATAGACTAAAATAGACTCAAATAGACTAAATAGAATTAATCAAATAGACTAAATACCCGGCAGTTTAAAATGCTGATTTCAGAGAATTTTTAAGGCCGGTTTTCGATAAAATCAACTCCAGTATTAACAGGGTGGATCTATCGTCGTGTTGTTGCCTATTTTCCAGCAGGGTGTTATAAAGGGCTTTGTACGACATGTACACAGGCTATATCTGCAGGCTGTATCTGTTCGTGACAGTCGTCGTCAGTATGGTGGCGTTACCAACTGTAGCCAAGTACTACCGCAGGCCACTAAACCAGCGTGACGGGACGACATTTCACGTTGCTGTAAAAACTGGCGGGAAATATCACAACACGTGAGGTTAGAAACTGTCTAGAAAGCGACTGGTTACGATGAAGATGAGAGGATTTTCTGGAGAAGAGGTTTGAGTGAGACATTCAGTCGAAATTCCGTGTCAATTTCTGACTGTCGGGCATTTAGTCTATTTGAGGCCGTGCCCGCCAGTCTGCAGAAATTTTTGTGCTATGAACTTAGCGATCTTATAGTATATTATATGCCGAAGCTTGAATATTTCGTCAACTAGAAAAGCAAAATAATTTTTGGAAGCGCTTGACATTTCTAAACGAACATCGAATACTCTCAAAAGGTTTGAAAATTCTATGAAAATTTCTCACTGCCGGGCATTTAGTCTATTTCAGACCGTGACCGGCAGTCTGCAGAAATGTTCTAAGTTTCGTGAACATGGCGATCTTATAGTATGCCGAAGCTTGGATATTTCGTCAACTGGAAAATCAAAATAATTTTGGAAATTGCTTGGCATTTCTAAACGAACTTTGATTACTCTTAGTAGGTTTGAGTGAGACGTTCAGTCGAAATTCTGTGAAAATTTCTGACTGCGAGTCTCAGCAGAAATTTTCTAAGTGTCGAGAACATAGCGATCTTATGGTATGCCCAAGCTTGGATATTTCGTCAACTGGAAAAGCAAAATAATTTTTGGAAGCGCTTGGCATTTCTAAACGAACATCGAATACTCTCAAAAGGTTTGAAAGAGCCATTCAGTGAAAATTTTGTGAAAATTTCTGACTGCCGGTCATTTAGTCTATTTGAGACCGTGCCCGGCTGCCGGGCATTTAGACACGGCGTAATTTAAAACTCAAGTCACCTACCTTTTCCAGGTTTCTTGTCCTTTTTCAAGTTTCTCGGCCATCCTCTCGCGACCGGCGAAACGGCTATGTACACTCTAAGCAGACTTCTTTGCGCTATATTGTAAGTTAGCACCGAAAAGAACAGTTTTCAAAGAAATTTCGCCAGCCTTTTTTCACTAAACAGGACTCTGAATCGACGAAATAAAATGGCGAGTAAAAGACAGTTGGTGTGAAAACTTGAACCAGTCCTCCCGCTGACCATGTCCTGCAAACCCGAGCAGGGAAGGGGAGGGAAGTGGACCGAAGGGGAGGGGAGGGTGGGGGAATAAAAAAAAAACCTAACCCCTGATCGGTATGAAAGAGAAATGCTTCAGAAAAACTGCCAACGCCATTGGTAAGAAGTTAGATAAAAGCCGCTTATGCAGATTTGTTTATAGTTCTAAACTGAAAAGTCGCTGAACAGGATCAGGAAAGGATGGATTTTCAAGGTCTTCCAACGTGTAAAACTTTTTTTCGTCACCTTCATTTTTACTAGAGGAGTAATAATCGACTTTTTTATACAAAAAATAACATAATTTTAACCTGGGCGGAAAAACGGAGATTTAAGTTAATAAAAATGTTTGATGGTTCCAAAAAGTTCCAAAAATCAGTCAACTTCCGTGCATTCTGGTCACGTGTTTCATGACGTCATACTGATGACGTTCATAAAGAACTTATTTTTAGTCTTATATCTACCAACATACGAAATAATTTAACTTTGCATTTCACCCTTTCAAAGATACATGTATACAAAGATAATAGTCTCCAGACCCCCTATTTGCTCATGTGTATAGCCCCCTTAATTTTGAAAATCCAGAAGTATCCCGACGTATGACGAAATGTTGCAAGCGAATGCCTTCCTTGCCACGTTGACTGTATTTGCATTTATCAAAGCATGTTTCTAAAAAACGTTAAAAGGCACTTGGGGCATAGTCACGTGACTGATGACGTCATCGCACTTTGTTATTTAAAATAGGTATTTCATGGTAGGTGTAAACAGCATGTGGTGTAGTATCCTCATACACTCAAAATTGAGTTATTTGGCATCTAAAATTTTTCTGGTGCAAAGGGTGCTAGGAAGGTTTTTTATTATAATTAATATATATAGATAGGCAGAGCCTAACAGCGAAGCACTATGAACAAGCTTAACTAAGGTGAAACTTAACTAAGTTGAAAGGTCGGAAGCACAAGAATTAAGATTGACGACCGGGCTATTTTTCAATTTTAGCAATTCTCAAAAAAACAGTATGACCCGACCGTCTGCACTTAGACCGTACTTAGACTGCATTTAGACCGTATTAAAGTTCACAAAAACAACTTTTCTCCGTCTAGAATTACAGGTACGACTACTTTCCTAATTAAATACAGTTTTTGTTTGCCAAAAATTGCCCGAGAAACTGATTTGGAAATCAAAATTGTAGAAATACACAAACATATTTGCATATTAAAGGTACGCGAGTGAAGACAGAAAATCTAAGTCTTGTTTTGTTTACATAAATCGCTTTTCAATCTATGTAATGAATGAACAAGCACATAAAATTGGACAACACAATCTTCTTTCGAAAAATTTTATTCAAATCTTCATTAGTTTATGTTTAAAAGTAAAACACGCACGATTTACGGCGCATCAAGGCAAAACTGTCCTCGATGAAATTCAAGATAACAACACGACTTAAGGTCGCGGGGGACAGGTTCCGCTCATCAGTATGCATTTATGAAAGGAGTATGCACGAAGTGCGACGGCTGATACCGAAAATGCGCGAAATTTTCACGAACAGGTTTTGTAATGTTTCTGCATCAATAATTGCACGTGCAAAGCGTGTCAACGCTTTGTTCTTTCTGCATGAAGTGTTGACAATAGCCCGTGGATTAAAATTAGCAAAATTACCATATATATACTTTTTGCATTCGTGTTTGCTCGGGAAGCCTTCGAAAGCGTAAAAACAAGCAATTTTGTGTCCAAGAATTCAGCGCGGATAGAGAATTTCATGGGTTGACACTGCAGGGAGGTAAACTAGGTGTATTGTAGATTGTCATATCTGACTCAAAATTTTTAAATAGGCTTTCAAAGGGAAGATATGAGGCTTCGAATTCTAACATGGACAATTTTACTCCTTTAAAAGCTAATAACTTTTAATTAAAGTTGAAATCAAAAAATCGGAGTCAGATATGACACAATAGATGTTTTCACGGATCAGTGAGTGGCGAAATCAACTTGCTTTGTGCTCTTCTCGAGGAGCAAACTTGGACACAAAACCACGTTTTAAAACAAACTAACTTTAGTAGCTTACAGCATTGACGCAAAGCGCGATCCCTTCAATAAAAAACAATCCTTATGCACTTCCATTATTCTCCAATATCTCTGTTAAATGTTAGCGAAATCGGCTTTCAAACGTTCACGATATAACGCTTTTCAAAGTGAAACCCTTGCTAAAATTTTGCCTTATGAATTTATTCATGACCAGGTATCCCCCGCGACCTTAATTTGAGCACGTTTCATAAACATGTCTCCAAAACACAAAGGAAAAGTCAATCAAAAATTGATATCAACATAAATTCCCATCGACAAATGTGATTTATTTTACCTTTAATTCACTGGACTGCTTGGAAATTCATTAAAACTCCGCTTCTTCGGTTCTGAAATCTGTAATAAAAACAAGGCATCTCCCCGCATTGCTCCTGCATTGATAAAAACGTATGAGGGTTCCTCGAAGCAAGATTTTATCCCCGAAAGCTCTTATTTTTCCACTAAAGCTGCTTCTGAGTATCCCTTAATTAGTATCCCTGTCTTGAGTAGCAAACCGCGAAAAAATGCAGGGAAGTAACGACTTTACTGCTCCGCTAAACACTGCGAAAGATCCAACTTTTTTAAAACTTTAAAAAGTGTTTACCGAGCTGACGGCTGTGTAGCGCCCGCGAGTTTGCCTTGCGCGACCGACTTGACTTCTGACTGACACATGACACGGAGGCGCGCCCGCGAAACATTCCGCTAGCCATGACCATGAAAAATGACGGACATAGGTTCTATGAGTATGGGGCTGCGCAGCCAGGCCTTCGGCCCGGCAAGTGCTCCGCTATAATATATTATTTAATTATTATTATCTTCATAAATGAACTGGATGATCTTTTTCCGAATTGTTTCCTAAGGGAGCGGGTCATAGCCCATGACCAAAGGTCCCCTAGGGTTTTCTCTTTACTCTAAAGTTCCAACACCTTTCTCAAAATCCTCGCTGTTCCCAGTAGCCTAGTCTTCTCAAGTAATGAAATACTAATTTTAACATTCAACTTTGCCAACCACTTGTCCAAATATTTTTGTTACACTTCCCAATGATCCGACAACAATTGGTACCACCTGTAAAGTTCTCATGTTCCATATTCTATTAATGTCTCTTTTAAGATCCTGATACTTTTTAACTTTCTCATTCTCCTTTTCACCAATTCGTTTATCCGCTGGTACGGCAATTTCAATAATAGTGCAATTTCTCTCCTCCTTATTTACAACTACAATGTCCGGTCTTCTGGCTTCAATGACATGGTCACACTGTATGTTCACATCTCAGAGTAATTTAACATCGTCATTTTCACTTACACTGTCTGGTGCGTATTCGTACCACTTGTCTGCCTTGTCCAGATGATATTTGTCGCATAACTTCCAATGAACTGCTCTTGCAACATTGTCATGTATCTGTTTGTTTTCCCTTTGGGCCAGCTTTTTACACTCACAGACAATATGGTTTACACTCTCTCCTTTCTCGCCACATAGCCTACATAATGGGGATTCCACCGTTTTGTCAATATGATATGTTACATAATTAGTCCTAAGGGCTTGTTCTTGGCTTGCGCAAATAAGTGCTTCTGCTTGGATCTTCAGTCTGTTTTTCTCAACCAGCTCCATGATTCTTGTACATGCGTCGTTTCTGTTATTTCTCTTACAAATTGACCATGCAGCCTTTTATCCTTCCAACTGTTGAGTTTCTCATTGTTCCAAGATGTCTTGAATTTATCTTTGCTCACTGTTCCCTCGCTCCTAATTACACCAGTAGCCCTTACCCCTTGCAGCAAGACTCCCACTGAACTCTTTACGTACCATCCTTAACTGTTTTCCTCACTTCTCACACATCCCTCACAGCTTATCAGTCCCCGGCCTCCATTCACCCGTGACACATACAACCTATCAATATCATCGCTCTTTGGATGAAAAGCACCATTCATTGTCAATACCTTTCTAGTCGTTCTATCCAATGCTTTTAGTTCTTCCTTTGTCCATCCTATAATACCAGCTCCGTACCTTAGCACAGAAACTGCCCAGGTATTAATGGCGTTAATCTTGTTCTTTCCATTCAGTTTTGATTGCAACACAAGCTTCAGCCTTCTTTTGTACTCTTTCACAAATCGTTTTTTCATCTCCTGTTCCTTCATCATATCCACCTCAAGAATCCCTAAGTATTTATACCCTTCTGCCTCAATTTCTCTCATTATCCGTCCATCCAAAATGGTAATACCATCAAATCTCACCTTCTTTCCTCTTTTCATTAATAACACACCACACTTCTTCAGCCCAAACTCCATTCCAATGTCTTTACTAAACACCTGTACAGTCTGTACTAAAGAATCAATTTGATCTTCACTTTTCCCAAACAGTTTCAAGTCATCCATAAAGAGAAGATGGTTAACCTTAAAATTCTTTTGCAAGATCATAACCCGCTGTTGATTTTCTCAAGATCAATGTTAATGGAATCATGCACATCACAAATAACAGTGGTGATAAACTGTCCCCTTGAAAAATCCGTCTTCTAATGTGGATAACTCCCAACCTCTCGCCCGATGATGTTAACTCTGTTTTCCATGTCTTCATACCATCAATAAGAAAATTTTTCACATTCTCAGCTATCCCAAACATCTCTAAACACTATACAATCCAGCTATGCGGTACCGTGTCATATGCTTTCCAGTAATCAATCCAAGCCATAGCCAGGTTTGTGTCTTTTCCTACAATCCTTTAGAATAACTTTGTCAATTAAGAGCTGGTCCTTAGTTCCACGACTTCCTTTGCGGCCCCCCTTCTGTTCCTCAGGTAATATCCTTTCCCTTTCAAGGTAGTCAAACATCCTATCAGCAAGTATTCCTGTTGTTAGTTTCCACATCAAAGGTAGGCAAGATATTGGTCTAAAATTTTCAACTGCAATGGCATTAGCAGGATCTTTTTGGCATAAGACTGTCCTGCCATAAGCCATCCATTCGGGTAGTCTGGCTGATCCATTTAAAATCTCATTGAGTTGGCTCGCAATTCTGCCATGCATCGTATCCAATCTTTTAATCCAAAACCCCTGAACGCCGTCCCAACCGGGAGATTTCCAATTTGGAATTTTCTTACATTGTTTCTTAACCATCACCTCGGATATTTCTAGTGCTTCCTGTTGGCCATAATCCATTTCTCCCTTTAGCCCTTCCAACCAGTCTGCTTTCCGGTTATGTTCCTTTTCCACCCCCCCCCCCCCCCCCCCAAATACCATTCCAAAAACTCTTACTTCAGCATCAGGTATCACACTGTCACCACTGAATTCCCCATTCAATTCTTCATAGAACTTTTTTCTGATCAGTTTCAAACAATCGATTTTATCTGTCTTGTGTTACTCTTTGCTCATATCGTTTGATTTTTGCACTCTTTGCCAACAACTTCTGTTTAAGTTCTTCAATTACCAATGTTAGCCCCTTTCTTTTAATGTTGTATTTATTTTCCAGGTCGTTAACCTTTCGCTTTGATTTGATTTCCCCTCGTTTTTCCCTCTCCAATATGTTGACTTCTTTTCTTATTCTCGTAATATCTCCCTCGATTCTTCTTTTCCACCATGGTTCCACTTTCTTACCCCTAATCGGCTTTTTTTAGGCCCAGCTGTCTCCCAACCCATATACTAGCAGCTTTGATCAGATTGTTTGATTCAGTTATGTCTCTTGTCGCCACATACTTAATTGCCTTGTTTACTTTCCCAGTTTCTTCTTCCAATCTTTTCTTATCAACTTTATTAAATGAATAACCATGGTTGTTTCCTTCACCCCCAGCGATGATCTCTCTTATTTGGTCTATAATTATCCTCTCTTCAGGTGGTATCTCCTCAGTCTCATTCACAGTAAAATCAGCATTTCGCCTATTTTCCAAGGCCCCCTCTACATTATCCACCACATTTTGATCCATATCAACACTTGTCCAGGGGACAAACGCGCTTTGATTCACAACACAAAGGATCTTGAAAACTGAACTTTAATCGAGCGTTGCACGTACACGTGAGCACATTTTCTTGAACACAACAGGTCACATTTGGAGTCTCATCTTGGCTTACAAACTTCACCGTGCTGTAAAAAACCTACGCGAGAAAACACTAAATCACTGTTGGGGTGGAATATCTAAACACACGAGCTCTGAAACACTTACCATACGATGAGAACTCCGCACTAGCGCGTTACAAAGCACATGGTTTCGTTTCTCCTTTCACAACGACACCGAGAGGCGCGCGCCTAGCATTCCGGGAGCATAAATTACAAATGGATTGGAACGGACTTAAGAGACAAAACTGTTCTATTGTCGAGGATTGGCCTCAACATCCCGGGGGGTAGGGCTGAATGAGCCCCCCGAAATCAATCACTAATATATGTTAAATGTTCTAAACGAGTGATCGTCAGTTCACGACAATGTTTCAGTTCAATCTTGCAATGTTCATTGCACTCTTACGGCAATCCCGTCAAGTAGCTTCTTCAAGGAGACACAGCTTGGTCACAGGGCGAGTAAGGCAAGAGTCCTTTGTCTTCACTTCAGCGGTGCGGACACGTGAATCTTCACCAGGAAACACTTTCGTCACACGGCCTAGCAACCCGCGGGATCTCGGCACAGCTTTGTCCACCACGATAACCAGGTCATCCACCGCTAAATTTCTCTTGTTTAGTAGCCACTTCTGGCGTTGCTGTAAGGTAGGTACGTACTCTCGAACCCAACGCGACCAAAAACAGTTAGCAAGGAATTGGGCATGTCTCCATTGCTTGCGTGAGTACCGCTCTTCCTTGGCGAAGACACCGGGGGGTATAGCGAGATTTCGTCGCTGTAGAAGCAAATGATTCGGGGTGAGTGGCTCCATGTCACTTGGATCATCACTCGCTGGAGAAATGGGACGGCTGTTTAAGATGGACATAACTTCGGAGAACACGGTGCGTATGGTCTCCAAGGGGATGGCAGCGCCTGGTTTACTCAAAATAGCATTCATGGCTTTCCGCACACTTCTAATAAGCCTCTCCCAGACGCCTGACATGTGGCTCGCGGTAGGAGGTTGGAAACGCCACTTTGGCAACACACATTTGAACCACTCTGCGTCGTGCATATGCAGCTCTCTCCTGATTTGTTCTTCATTTAGTTCTCGAATCGAACGCCGAAGTTCTTTCTCGGCGCCAGTGAAGTTCGTGCCGTTATCTGACCAGATCTCTTTAGAGGAGCCGCGAACAGAGATGAACCGGCGCAGAGCCAAGATGAAAGTATCTGTTTCCAAGGAACTGACGTCTTCGATGTGAACCGCCAGGCTGTTGAAACACACGAATATGCAGCCATACACTTTGACAACACTACGAGCACGCTTCACATAGAAGGGACCAAAGAAGTCGAGGCCTATGAACGTGAACGGGGGGTGATAAGGTACCAGTCGTTCCTTGGGCAGGTCTTGCCATCGCTTGCTGTAAAGTTGGCATGTTGCGCTTGCGGCAGCTTATACACTTGGTCAAGATCTGGCGCACCAAAGCTCTTCCTCTCAGTATCCAGTAACGTTGGCGGAGAGCGGTTAACACATGTTCACGCCCTGCATGGCCCAGCACATGGTGGTAGTAGCGAACTATCAATAAAGACACAGGACTTGACTTTGGAAGGATCACTGGGTGAGCAGCTTCAAAGGCAATCGGCGCACGATGGATTCTTCCTCCAACACGTATAACGCCATCGACTAGGACCGGACTCAGGGTGGCCAGACTACTGCTACATTTCACTTGTCTGCCTTCCTTCAAAGCCATGTACTCTTCACGGAAATGTTGGTACTGCACAAATCGCGTAATTACTTCACTCGCTCGCTGAAGTTCAACAAGGGTAAGCGTACTTCCGACGACACATTTAGGTTTTTCTTTCTTAAGTGGCTTGACAAAGCGTAGCACCCACGACATCACTCTCAGCAAACGGGACCACGACGAGTAACGTTGTAGTAGGAGATCAACTTGGGACGTGTCACTGGTGAGCATGATTGTAGCCGGCCTCCGTATTTCTTTATCATCACTTCGAACGTCTTCCACTTGAGCAATGGACCACTGATGTTCAGGCTGCCACAGAAAACTAGGACCTGACCACCACCGACATCCGAGTTGGAGGTGCTGAATAGTGATGCCTCGTGAACCATCATCAGCAGGGTTCATACTACCGGGAACATGACGCCACTGTTCTGGGGCGGTTGTTTCATGAATCTCGGCCACGCGGTTAGCTACAAAGGTTTGGAAACGCCTTGTCTGGTTCTTGATATATTGCAGAGACGTCATTGAGTCAGACCAGAAGAAGGTTTCATGTACTTGCAGATCAAGCTCCCTCAGAATTGAGTTGCTTAGCCGTACCGCTAATACTGCCGCTTGCAATTCTAGGCGAGGTATAGTCCACTCCTTGATGGGCGCATTCCTGGTCTTCCCCATAACGAAGGAACAGTGGATCACTCCTTGTTCATCAACGAACCGTAGGTAGGATACTACTGTCATAATCATGCCTTGAGGCATCAGCGAAGTTGTGCAACTGCACAGTGGTTTGCGCGCTGAGGCACTGGGTCTTGTAACACCTTGGTATTTCGATTGTAGCAACACACGGTAGCTCTTCTAGCCACTTCTGCCACAGGGAATAATACGGCTCTGGGATTTCTTGATCCCACGGCAACTTCTGTCTCCACAGCTCTTGTAATAGAATCTTGGCTGAAAACACAAAGGGTGAAAGGAATCCCAGCGGATCGAACAGGGAGCTGACGACAGAGAGTACTCCTCGCTTGATGGATAGCTTGTGGGCTTGTAAGACCTTGAACTTAAATGTGTCCGACTGTGCGTCCCAGTAGACACCCAACGCTCGCTCTAGGGGTAACTGGTCTAGATCTAAGTCTAACTCAGGATTTGCTCTCGACGCGGGAGGAATTGAGGCTAGTAACTCACGACTGTTGCTCGCAAACTTCGTCAGGCGGAAACCTCCTTCACTCAACAACTTCATAAGATCCGAGGCCAGAGGTATGGCT
Organism: Cladopsammia gracilis; assembly: GCA_022457155.1. NCBI lineage: Eukaryota > Metazoa > Cnidaria > Anthozoa > Scleractinia > Dendrophylliidae > Cladopsammia > Cladopsammia gracilis. The sequence goes on from JAJGOT010000648.1 coordinate 285,625, forward strand.
TGGTCTGTGTTTGGGACGGACTTCAGGACATCGTCGACATAGAAGTTTCTATGAACTGTTCTGATCACTTCAGGGGGGTAGTTTTCTTGATTGTCTTGTGCTGTCGTGTTTAAGGCTTTGTTGGCGCAGCAGGGTGAAGACTTTGCACCAAAGATGTGAACCAACATTTTGTATTCTTCTGGAGGCTCGTCAATACTTTCAGGCCACCACAAGAACCTCAGAGAATCTGTATTGCTCGGGGTTACTCTAGTCTGGTAAAACATGCCCTCGATATCTGCTGAGAAGGCGATTTCTTCTTCACGAAACCGAATCAACACTCCAGACAGGTCATTTGTCAGACTAGGTCCTTGAAGGAGCTGTTCGTTTAGGGATGTGCCACTGAATCTTGCAGCCGCATCAAACACTACTCTCACCTTGCCTGGTTTGTTCGGATTGGTTCCCTTGTGGTGAGGCAGGAAACATGTGGTTTTGCTGACTGTAGTTGCTTCCTCCTTTGTAAGTTTTCTTGCGTAACCTTTGGCCATACAGTCTTCAATCACAGCTCTATATTTGATTTCTAGTTCTGGATCTCGAAGGAAGCGTCTCTTTAAGAGGTGCAGTCTCGCTTCAGCTAGTGTTCTGTTGTAAGGAAGCACAGGATTATAACTCTTCCACAGGAGGCCCATCTCATAATGGCCATCATGTTTACGGATTGAATTGGCGATCAAGTTCATGGCTCTTTGGTCTTCCACAGACATAATCTTTGTTTCAAACTTGCTCGTACCATAAGACTCAATTCTCCAGAATTCTTCAAGCTGGTCACTTAGGGTAACATCCTTTCCGTTGATGAGATTGACTTGCACAGGAGTGGAGGAAGATACGCTGGGACAGCCACCAAGTATACTCCAGCCGATACAGGACTTGATCGCGATCGGTTCATTTGGTTTACCTCTTTTAACTTCAAGTGGTATGGAGACCTCTTGGATGTTTGTACCAAGCAGGATAGAAATCTTCTTTCTCTCCACTTCAGGGAAGCACACTTGCTGCAAATGCGGCCACTGCCCTACAGACATTGTCACCTTTGTATGCTTTAGGGGAACCGTAAGATCCTTTACAGCCCAGGCAGATTTGACATCAATCACCTGATCATTCTCGCTGTCTACTGAAGCAATTTGGAAGTCAACCCTCAGGCCCTCTTCTTCCGTGTAAGCTCTGTTTATTGTCGTGAGTGATAGCTTACTTGGTGAACCCTTAATGTTCAGCAATTTCACGAGAGACGGGTCAATCATGGTTATCTCGGAGCCCGAGTCCAGTAGGCCATAAGTAGTAATTTGGCTGCCAGACTTACTAATCACTTTAACTGGAATGACTTGAAGCAACACTTCACACGAGTTCACTGCAGCCACTGTAGAGCACATGGAAGTAGTGCCATGATCAGGTCTTAAGCCTTGGTTAACTTCCTCACTGTTAGGATTGTCTCTTTGTTGGTTTTCTCCCTTTCTTGTTTCAGTGAAGTGTAACAATGTGTGATATGTCTTCCCACAACCTTGTACCCTGCACCTGATTAAGGACTTGCACTTCTTTGAGTTGTGTTTAGTTGAACTGATACAATTGAAGCAAATGTTCTTCTGTTTCACAAAGTCATTTCTCTCCCTTGGAGACTTGGATTTAAATACTTCACAACGGTATAATGGGTGGCGTTGACGGCACATTGGACAGGATTCAGGGTTTGTCGTTGTTAAAGAGTAGGCAAAACCCTTAGGAGTTCCTGGCTTAGTAAAGAAAGGGTGGCTCAGAACAAACGCTCTCTCCTTGAGGAAGTCTTCAACATCCTTGAAATTTGGCATCTTCTGACCCTTACGCTCGAGATTTTTCAAATGTTCAGCAAATTTGGATTGCATCCACTTCGGCAGCCGCGCAATGACCTTCTCCAGATTGTCTATATTCATCTCACTAAGGTATCCCATTGACTCTAAGGTATCATAGGTGACTTGGGCAGTATCAGCATAGCGTTGCAGGCTGTCCTTATCATTTGCTTGTATAGCAGGTCCCTTGGTAAGTGATTCAACACATGCTCTCACTACTTGAAACGGTTGGCCAAAGCGTTCCTCTAGTGTCTTAAGTGCCTTTGCCAGGCCACCAGGCATTGGCTCATATCTCTGCACTGCAGTCAAGGCAGGACCATCCAAGAACTGTAACAGACGGGTCATTTTCACAGATCACTAAGAGGACGGGTTTCAACTAACTGCTTAAATCTCTGACGAAAGGCTGGGTAATTTTCAGGAGATCCATCAAACTTCTGAACTTGCACATGTGGTAGATCATAAGAGGCACTCATTTTCTCCATTGAAGACACGATAGCAACAAGACTTTCATTCATAACTGAACCTGCAGCACTGGGTGTGGCTGCGCACCAGTTGGTGGTGGTGACACATGGAGTTTCTTCAGTGGGTGGGTCAGGAGGTTGTGACTGGGCGTTGTCTCGAATACGGGGTTTAATGGTTTCATGCACACCCTCATCCACAACAGTAGGGGTTCTAAAACTTACACTTGGCACCTTGAAATGAGTTATCCCAATAGGGGGAAGTTGGAAGTCTGGGCATTTCCAAATGCTGGGGTCGATGTGTGAGATGGCTTGCTCACTGGGACTTTATTGGCACTAATCACAGATGGTAGAATTTCAGGTGGCAACTTTGAGGGTTGAGAGTTTGGGTCCTTCAGATCAAGGTTTGGAGACCATTTGATACCCTCCTGGCCAATAGGTGAATCAGATATCTCCTGTTCTGCAAGGGAGGCCTCTAAATTGGCTAGTTCTACTTGATTTATTGCAGTTGTAACTTCCCTTTCCGCTTCTAACTTGGTCAGTTCTAGCCGGTGTTGTAATTCTAATTCAGTTCGTTTTATTTCCATCTCAACCTTTTTCACCTCCAATTCTACTATTTTTTTACTTCTTTCTTCAGCCTGTTTCTGCATTAATGCGGCCTTGGCTGCTTCGATTTTAGCTCTTTGCGCCCTGGAGCTACACACACTTGATTTTGAGTCACGACTCGCAGTAGATTTCACAGATTCTGGAGGGGCACGCTCTTTAGTTAATTTCACGTCTTACCACGAACTGTTCTATTCTTTCATTGTATCTTTGTATTCTTAATTGTTGAGATGCATGGTCGCTCAAGACCCTTTGATATTTTTCACAGTTAGTATCGAGTAGGTCACTATATTTATCACAACAAGCACAGTACTGATCCCACGCGGAATTAAGGTTAGTTTGTTGAGTTCGTACCTTTACGACCTGACTGAAGTCCTAGAGACTTTCATCCAGCTGGTTACACAATTTCGTGATGTTTGATAAATATCCTCTGCGGGATCTGTCGAGCTCTTCCAATCGTTCGAGCAGAATTCCTCGTTGAGTCATGGCAAATTGTCACATCGATTTACACGCACAAATATTTCCACAGCTAGGACTTTCAACTTCCACTAAACACAGGCAAAGACGTTCGTATGGTTTTTACGAAGATGTCCAGGGGACAAACGCGCTTTATTTCACAACACAAAGGATCTTGAAAACTAAACTTTAATCGAGCGTTGCACGTACACGTGAGCACATTTTCTTGAACACAACAGGTCACATTTGGAGTCTCATCTTGGCTTACAAACTTCACCGTGCTGTAAAAACATACGCGAGAAAACACTAAATCACTGTTGGGGTGGAATATCTAAACACACGAGCTCTGAAACACTTACCATACGATGAGAACTCCGCACTAGCGCGTTACAAAGCACATGGTTTCGTTTCTCCTTTCACAACGACACCGAGAGGCGCGCGCCTAGCATGCCGGGAGCATAAATTGCAAATGGATTGGAACGGACTTAAGAGACAAAACTGTTCTATTGTTGAGGATTGGCCTCAACATCACTCCTTGCATCATTTTCCATCTCATGACTTTCCTCGCCTTCCTGCTCTATTCTTCCCCTTATCATTTTTAGTTCCAGCTCAGACAGCCAACCATTTTTTTCCTTATTGCCCTTGCCTGATCAGAGATCCTTTGCTCAGTGGAATCAAACATTCCCCTTTCTCTCCACTCCCTGAAAATTCTCTGCCTATAACCTCGTATTGGTACCCCATTCTCATCTACAGGCCTGCTTCGGTAGTAGCATTCCATGACTACGATATTCACTTGCTTGGTCCATTGCATCCTAGCAGTAGTTTGATAACGACCGGTTCCCCGCTGCTGGGCCGAGGAGTACCTGCCAGGCGAGACACCTTCACTAGTAGTCCCGGTCTCATTCACGCCGTTGTCTGATAACTTATCGTTAGACATTTTCACTCATAAGAGGGTGGTGTTCTCAGGTGTCACTACCACCAGTTTTGTTTTTGAGAAACCACCTCTAGGAGGGCTGTCGACCAAGACTTTAGAGCCCCTCCTGCCCTGGAGGCATGGCTATCCCCCGCCGGATGCCAACCCGGTATTTCAAGGCCACGGGGTTATTATTATTATTATTATTATTATTATTATTATTATTATTATTATTATTATTATTATTATTATTATTACAAGTGAAACCGGAAATAATATATTATAATTAATTCAACATATTCCAGACTATAGTCCAGAAAAGAAGTTAAACAATGTTGAAGAAAAATCTGTGCCATTCAAGTAAATCCTGCAAATAAACATGTGTACACCACAAGACCTGCTTTTCAAAAAGAGTTTGAGGGGGCAGCAATGTAGTGCGAATCGCTTTTCTGATGCAGTCATGCAACGTGCGTCAATAAACTTGACCGAATTATCCTTGCGAGAGACCTATTGTTCTTCTGCTGTCTGCTGAATAATAGACTTGTTGAATCTATTTTCGCCTAGAAATAATAGGGGAACATTTGATTGACAGCAAAATTTGCATCTTCGATCGACGTGTTTCAATGGGCGCAATTCCGTAATGTGTGCTTCCCCTTAATAGTAAATAGAGGTTATTCAGCGTAAAGTTGTGTAATACGGCTGAGTATTTACTGACTAGTAAAAATGCCCAGCTGTATTACAGGGGTCCACAACTTTTTACTGAATGTTTATTATGCGACAAAAATATTCTCCTGAAGGCTAAGTTTTTGTAGCTGTTTTTCCTAGTGCACGGTCAGAAGAGTGTAATAACGTGTCATATTTGCACTTGTTTTGGTGCATATTTGTAATGTCAAATGCTACATGCATGTTGCAAAATAACACCATATAATTTATAATCAGCAGTATTTGAAAAAATACATATTTATTTAAATTTCAATGATAATACATTAAAAAGACTTTCTGACACAGGTTTCACACCTAGCCTTGCTTTGATAGAGAGGCTAAAGGCAACTCGGAAATGGCCAATTGATTTGACAAAATGTACTGGTCATTATTATAAAACTTTTCTCACTTTCCTTATTTTCCCTATAGGGCGATCTTTGCTGACGTCATTGTTTACCTTTTGTCTCATTAGCATACAAATTTACGTAGAGAAGACATTGCGCTAAATACGAATTGACTTCAACAGTTGAAAGAGCTTGTTAAATTTAGTAATCTACCCAATTTTTAGCTCTTTGCGTGCAATATTTAAGAAAATATAAGCTGTTCAAAACTGCAAAATTGCTGGGTGGCAAAAGCGCTAATGAGCCCATACATTCTTTGTAAAATTTAGAGTTTTGAAAACAGCATTGCACAAAGAGTATCTAGTGTATCGGGTTCAAATTTCCAGAGAAGCTAATAGTAGTATGTTCTTTCAATATTCAGAGTTGATTTTGTTGTAGCTCGATTAGAAAATGATGCACATATGCTAATGAGTCAAAAAGTGTAAACAAAGATCGCCCTATAGCATTTCACTCACGTGGTCTGCAGCTATGTTAATTTATTTGAACAAAACATAGTGTTTGCATAAGAAAATAGTTCAATCCCCACAGGATTAGTTTGGGACACCAATATGGTCGCCGTTTTATTGTTTTGGGACACTAACATGGCCGCTGTGACGTCATGTCACAGTGAAAACACTCTATATCAACCAGTGTACATTCACTTGGAAGATGACAAAGCTTTAGAAAAGAGTAAAAACATTGTCATGATGCTTAAACTCTCTATTCTGTATGATCTGGGGATGATCAAACCGTACATGCACATGTACATGTATATAACCAATTCACTAAGAAGAATGTCCTATCCATCAAGTGTTTATTACTTTAATTATTTGTTTTCAGGTTTTTAAGAAAGAAAGAAATCCAGTTTGCCAATGTTTCAATGCACATGTACCTCAATAGAACCTTAAATTTTTGCAATAATCACTGGGTGGCCTTTTTCGCAGCACCCAAAAATGGCCACAAACAGAACCTCAGAAAGCAATTTACCCTGGTTGAGACTGACCCTTTAATGATTTAAAGGGAAGGTCACATAATTACACTACAATGCTTTTCACAAACAGACAGTATTATTATTAATTGAAAATATTTTAGTCATTGTAAAAAATTCCATTTACTGTTTCAGTCGTAGAAAATCCACCTTATGCTTATACAGTACTGAATAAATCAAGGGATGCCTCTTCAACAGTCTGTTGAAATAGAAAACGTTTGCAGTAATTGTTTATGTGCATCTTTACTGCACATACATGTACAGTTTATGTCACAATGCCACACTACATCATGCAACTCAGCCGTGCACAGAGGAAGAAAACTAACCACATCAACGGTTGGTAGCCATTGCATTAACTTTGCTAAATTAAAGTTGGTGTCACCTCCATTTTTTTTGCATTCATTTTCTTTACAATGTTTTTCTTCATTCAAAGGTATAAATAATTTTTATGCAAATTTAAAAAAAACATGGCTGTCGAAACCTTGTTGCCATGGAAACATCAAGTCACGTGATCAAAAAATTGTCATATTAAATTGTTGCCAGATAAATTTTAGGAAAAGTCGCAAAGTTTGATGGCGTCTGAATACATATTAAATAAGTTATGAATGTTCAAAGTTAGCGCAGGCACTTTGTGCCCCCCCCCCCCCCCCACCCCCAGGCCGAATAGGGTTAATTCATTTATTTATCCGGGGACATCTGATTAGCATAAATACACACTGTGGCTAGTTTAAACACTACCCTGGCCCTGCCATGAGTTACTTATTACCAAGCTGTAGCAATTTTTGGCAATTCCCCCCCCCCCCCCAGCACTTCCCAAGGGCCATAAATATTCAGTTTTCTTACTTTTCTTCATTAAGAACCATCTTCCTAAGACCTCATGGATCAAGACGCTTTGGCTAAATGAAATTGGCAATGCAATTACCGTCACTATGCAATGAAAGAGACAATTTCTTGCAAGTTATGTTTCGAGCATGTGTAGTCCATATAATAGGCATAGTACATGTACAGTATAACTAAACAATAGTAATATTCTTAATACTGTGCTGGAGCAGTCGTACAGACGCACAAAGAGGCCCAAAATATAGATGTAAATGTTCAGTATTTACGATGAAAACATAATATAAACATGCTTGTAATATACAGTAAACCCACAACCAATTATTCTTATTTACATGGAAACTAGTATATTAACAATTTTAAATTACACATTTGCAGTGGGTTTACAATGTGGTGTAGACTTTTATGTCCATAATCCATGACAGTACATGTAGAGTATGTGATGTTTCCTGGGAGAAACAATTTGAATAATATAGCAAGTGAGCATCTTGAATTTATTAATAAATTTTTTAACTGCTGGTATACATGCACCTAGTTCAGCCGAGGGGGGCTGTCGCTAAGGGCCAGAGGCCGGGTATTTCCCCTGGCTACTATAAGCGTGACCCCAGCTACTTCCATGTGAAAATAGATTAGCAAAATAGAACCAAAAGAACTCCTCAGCTGTTAGAATCCCCACCTACTAATTGCATTTACCCAGCACTGGAATCTCAGTGACAGCCCTGCTTGCTGTTTGTAATTGTTATAGTAGTAACATTAAATTATTCTTTCACTTTAAGCAAGGTACTGGGGCTTGTAAAAAAAGTTTGCAATTTGATTGCCTTTCTACAGGTAAACAAAGAACTAATTGTTTGAGTATATACTTAAGCACTTTACTTTTAAGCAATTTTTTTTTCCAAGGAGTGGAGTAAGCAAGTTCCTTACTGCAGAACACAAGGGTGAGAAAAATAGAGCATCTTTAGATTCCTAATTGTACACATAACTGACAATGACAGAAGAGCAAGGCTGATGAAACATGTCTTGCATAACTGAAACTGTGGTTCTCTTGTTACAAAGTACCAGTTACAATGTTAGATCTTTCTTCATGTAGCATCCTTGTATTGGTTTTAATTGATTTTGAGTCAAATTTGGTTAATACTGTATGGACATCTGTATGAACTCTTGGCTGATTTGATACCATCACAATCATGTGACCTATCTTAAAGTATATATTAAATCTTATTACTTATGGCATACATGTAGCCAAGGAAGAAGTTTTTCTCATTTGTGCATGCAAATTTATGCATGCATATTTTTGTCTCACTGATCTGATTGGTTGACAATTGAGGCCTCGTGATCTCATGGCCTCATGTGTGTTAACTTGAGAAGCAGAAAGAAGAATAACAGCATATAAGTTTTCAAGACAATGCTTGGCATTCATGGATGGATAGAACTGTTTGATATTGTGTTCACCGCTTATTGCCACATGGGATTTTTGTTCCAGCAAGTTTTGTGTTTATATAACTTTGCATTTCAGTTAACGATGGTGGTTTCGAGTGTCAGATACTGAATCTAGTCTTACTTTTTAGACACAATTTTATATTTCTCGGTGTTTCGTGGGCGGCACGGTGGTCTAGTGGTTAGTGCGTCGGACTTTCAACCTGAAGGTCGGTGGTTCGAGCCTGGTCTCTGCCGTCGTGTTGTTTCCTTAGACAAAAAACTTTACTCCACACTGTCTCTCTCTCTCTAAATGGGTACCGGCGACAAAATGCTGGGGGAAACCCTGCAATGGACTTGCATCCCATCCAGGGGGGAGTAGCAATATTCCTAGTTACTTCATGCTACGGAAACCGGGTTAAGCTCCGGCCGTGTGGGCCATCGTGGCCCGAGTGCGACTTTACCTAGAAAAGCACTCAAAACATTTGGGAATCAAATACTGCAATGGGTTAAAGACACCACAAGTTCAAGCTGTGTACAATTATACCATCCAAGTTTCATTGTCACAGCTTTAATACTGTTGATATTACATGGGAGGAAAGAGGGAATCCCCTAATGCACAGTCCAGTGAAAGGGCTCTAAGAGCCATGCATCTCATGAATATGAAACAGTGTAAGGATAATTTTAGTTGTTCTTAATGTTTTGTAATTTAGCAGTGTCACTGTCACTGACAGCAATACAGTGACATTTTCCCTAAATGCTACAAATCCATTTGAAATTCAAAGATTGGTTATAATTTTCCATACTAAGTTAGAAGTCCAAGAATTGAAGAGTATTTTTTTTTTATTAAGAATGGAAGGATCATTTTCAGCCATATTTCAAAGTTGATGCAGAGCTGGCTACTACATTGCATAGCAACAAATGGCTCAGGAATATGCTGGGTAATTCATGCTGTGTGTTCAGAAAATAGGCACCGGCCTAGTCTGTTTATTCTAACACTTTCCTCTTACAGTCATGCATTGTCATGACTGCATAAAAGGAGGCTCAATAAATAGTGGAGAGACTACAAATATTTTAATTCTCACCAGTGAATGATCAAACCGTACATGTACATGTATATAACCAATTCACTAAGAAGAATGTCCTATCCATCAAGTGTTTATTACTTTAATTTACTATTTGTTTTCATGTTTTTAAGAAAGAAAGAAATCAGTTTGCCCATGTTTCAATGTACATGTACCTCAATAGAACCTTAACTTTTTGCACTAATCACTGGGTGGCCTTTTTCGCAGCACCCAAAAATGCTACAAATCCATTTGAAATCCACAGATTAGTTATAATTTACCATACTAAGTTTGAAGTCGAAGAATTGAAGAGCAAACAGATTTTAAAATATTTTAAACATTTTTGCATGACATAAATATGCACCAAATCATACAAACTCACATGTAACATAAGTTATATAACATCAGCTCACATGTACACTCTGCTATACAAAACTGCATTTGCACTGTACATGTACATGTACATGTACATGTAACTCGCATACATTACATTGTGTCTCTTAGAAATTTAATTATTTCTACCAGCTGCTTCTAAAAACATGGTAGAAAGAACTCTGAGCTATAACACATGCTGCAAGATTGGGCATTATTAAATAAATAAATTGAAGAACAGATTATGGCTCCATCAATTCCAAGCCCACTCACCCCCCCCCCCCCCCCCCCTCCCACCCCACCCCCGGCATTTGTCAGGCATTTTAGAACTTTTCCTTCCCAAGGGTGGGGTATTTACCAAAACAGGTCAGCCTAGGGGTGGGGCATTGTCAAAACAACCTTTTCTTTCAGATTTTAAAAGTTGACTAGTACAATGCTTAGTTTTTCTTATTTTAAATTTCCTGATTGCCCTCAAAAATACAAAACCTGGGTTGATAAACATTGTTTGGGCCACACACTTTTCAAGTGAACCGGAGCAACAAGCAACAGACTGAACGCAGGCTAGTGCCTTACCTTTCAAGTGCCACAGAAGATAATACATGTATCACGGTAAATTGTTATGATGTTGAGGTCTTATTTACCAACATTTCTAAATTCTAATTCGATCAAGAATTTAAGAGGGCCACGTCAGAGTCAAACGTTTTGCGGGAACAATAAATTAAACACAAATATTTTGAACGAAATCAGTGAGGAAACGGATGTAAGTAATACTGAGGAAAAATGAAAGAATTTCTAGCATCAATAAAGATCCATTTATCTGTGAACAATTATTGCTGTCACCATTACTTATTGAAATAATTAATTATTAAAATAAAATTTTGATTTTGTCCCTCGGCATTTGCACTCTTTCAGAAGCCCCACCATGGGGATTTGTACGTACATGTACATCTTCGCACTTGAAATACAGTGAAACAGGTGAAGAGAAAGGCAATGAAACATCTTTCTAGCTACAAGTCATATTTAAAAGCTCTTATAACTTCAAATGTGGACAAAACATGTTGAGAGCAAGCTTAAAACCTTACCGTATACATGTAGCATATGTATTAACTTCGAAAATTACCACGAAAGCTACTATCGAGCTGATATCAGGGCATAACATGTCAATAATTTTGATAGTCTATAAAAATCGTATCTAATGTTATCAGTCATTTACTTTAAGGTGAGCTTCTGTAATTGTTAAGTGTGCAGCAACCCGCCACGATTAACTTTAGTTATTTGCGGGTTGCTAATATACATATGTATTTTGTTTTATTATTTGAAAATAAATTGTTGTTGTTGTTGTTAAATTGATCGTTGTTGGTGAACGCGGATAAGCAAAGCAGGATCGGCTATGTCAAGACTTTATTTTACCGATTTTACACTGTAATTGGAAGCTCAAATAAACACAAGCTGAAATGAGAAACTATTATTTTCTTCCAATAAAGTGATTCATTTTCGTGTCAAATCATTTTACGTCTTATCAGTGATTTATGCATCTCAGTTTCATGCTATTTCTTGATCACCGCCTTCTGTCACACTGTGTCACGCTGCTTCTGTGTCCTGTTCTTATAAAACCTGATTAAACTCCAGCGCTTATCAATTTTAACAGAATTAAACAGCTTTTTGGGGTCCATCAAGCTCTGAACAAACCACTGTTTATCTTGGTTTATCATTTCTTAAGGTGATTATTCAATTCTACATTGAATAACAAACCACTTGGTTGCTCAGTTTTTTTTTTTTTATGTAAGTTTATTGCCGTTAAGCCCCGGCTACATGTTCTAACGTTGTTATATAACATTTTTTGGTTCAACAATGTTAGAACGTGTAGCCGGCATGTTAGATGACGTTTATCTAAAATTTTTTGTTAGAAGAATGTTTTGATTTCGATCAAACACGGTTTATGCTTCCATAGAAAAGTCGTTCGAGCTATTATTAGTTTGGTTAATTTCGTAGCCATGAAAATCTTGTGATTATCGACTTTTATCGACAAAGTAAACCTGTCGATTGACAATTATCGACAAATATCGAGTACTGTCGACTTATCGACTACGTTTTCGATGATCCATTTTGATCGACATGTTACGCCCTGTGATATTTAATTTTTTTTTTCAGCGCTCAGAGTCGCAGACTTTTGCCAATCTGTTTGTAATTAAGCTTAAGCTTAACAAAATAAACGAATTTTAAACTAGTTAGATGTGCACAATATCAAATAGAAACTAATAATCAATCGCCCCAAAAGGTCTAAAATAACCCTGAACCCTGTCCAGTTGGACATTAGGTTGAAAGTTAAACTTACTACATGTAATTTAAAACTCAAATCACTTAAGCTTACCTTTTCCAGCTTTTTTTGTCCTTTCCAAGTTTGAGAATCTCAGGCTTTCATCGCGACCGGCACATGCATGACCGGGGAACTACATATACACTCTAAGCAGACTTCTTTGCGCTATATCGTAAGTTAGCCACGAAAAGGACAGTTTGTAAAGCAATTTCGCCAGCTTTTTGCCACTAAACAGGACTCTGAATGGACGAAATAAAATAAATTTTCTGTGATGACGCTTCAGTACACGCAAAATGGCGGATCCGTTGTCGTGAAAACTCGAACCAGTCCTCCCGCTGACCATCTCCTGCAAACCCGAGCAGGGGAGGGGAGGGAAGTGGACCGAAGGGGAGGGGAGGGGAGGGTGGGGGAATAAAGAAAAATCTAACCCCTGATCGGTATGAAAGAAAAATGCTACAGAAAAACTGCCAACGCCATTGGTAAGAGGTAAGATAAAAACCACTTATGCAGATTTGTTTATAGTTCTAAACTGAAAAGTCGCTGAACAGGATCAGGAAAGGATGGATTTTCAAGGCCTTCTAACGTGTAAAACTTTTTTTCGCCACCTTCATTTTTACTAGAAGAGTAATAATTGCCTCTTTTTATACACAAAAATAACATAATTTTAACCTGGGCGGAAAAACGGAGATTTATTTAAGTTAATAAAAAAGTTTGATGGTTCCAAAAAGTTCCAAAAATCAGTCAACTTCCGTGCGTTCTGGTCACGTGTTTCATGACGTCATACTGATGACGTTTATAAAGAAATTATTTTTAGACTTATATCTACCAACATACGAAATAATTTAACTTTGCATTTCACCCTTACAAAGATACATGTATACAAAGATACTTGTCCCCAGACCCCTATTTGCTCTTGTGTATAGCCCCCTTAATTTTAAAAATCCAGAGTAATAATGGGCATGCGGAAATGTTGCAAGCGAATGCCTTCCTTACCACGTTGGCTGTATTTGCATTCATCAAAGCATGTTCCTAAAAAACGTTGAAAGGCATTTGGGGGCATAGTCACGTGACTGATGACGTCATCCACCATAGTCAAATAAAATAGGTATTTTATGGTAGCTGCAAATAGCATGTGGTGTAGTATCCTCATACACTCAAAATTGACAAAGTTATTTGGCATCGAAAATTTTTCTGGTGCAAAGGGTGCTGGGAAGGTTTTTATTATAATTATAATATATTATTTAATTATTATAATCATCATCATTAGAGGAGTAATAATCGCCTTTTTTATACACAAAAATAACATAATTTTAACCTGGGCGGAAAAACGGGGATTTATTTAAGTTTATAAAAATGTTTGATTGTTCCAAAAGTTCCAAAAATCAGTCAATTTCCGTGCGTTCTGGTCACGTGATTCATGACGTCATACTAATGACGTTGATAAAGAACTTATTTTTATACTTATATCTACCAACCCACAAAATTTGTTAACTTTGCATTTCACCCTTACAAAGATACGTGTATACAAAGATACTTGTCCCCAGACCCCTATTTGCTCATGTGTATAGCCCCCTTAATTTTGAAAATCCAGAACCATACCGGGCCTGACGAAATGATGCAAGTGAATGCCTTCCTTACCACGTTGACTGTATTTGCATTTATCAAAGCATGTTCCTAAAAAACGTTAAAAGGCACTTGGTGGCATAGTCACGTGACTGATGACGTTATCGCTCTTAGTCAATAAAAATAGGTATTTTATGGTAGGTGCAAATAGCACGTGGTGTAGTATCCTCATACAATCAAAATTGACAGAGTTATTTGGCATGGAAATTTTTTTCTGGTGCAAAGGGTGCTGGGAAGGTTTTTATTATAATTATAATATATTATTTAATTATTTTTATTGTTATTATTATTAATTATTTGTAAACGTAAGATTGTTTGAAAATTTTTTAATAAAGATAATTATTAAAATTATTATTATTATTATTATTATTGTTATTATAATTATTATTATTATTATTATTATTGTTATTATCTTAAGAAGGAAGTAGGACACGTGACACGCATATATTTTTTCCTAATTAAACGGTTAGGTATAAATTGCTATTGAAAAGGAAGAACTGTAAGGGTAGTGCTCACCTATTTTAGTAGAAGAAGTGAAAACACCTTTAAAAGTACGACCCGGGGAAATGAAGGAAGAATCCTTGATTCTGAACTTTATTAACAGAAAGGAACCACTTGACTGTACTAAAAAAGGTCTTCTTGTACCGATATAAATCCCCAGTAACGGAGCATTCGTGCTGTTTCCATCAAAGACCTGAATCCAGCTCTGTATTCTCAACCACGATATCTGATAGTCAGAAAGCTGGAAAATGGTAAAGTTCAAGCGGATTTTGTGGTCACGTGGTGCTGTGATAATCCAGGTACAATCTTCGTAGTTCCCAAGTGAATCAGAACTGATGTTTCCACTAGAGCTCTTAATCACAAAGGTGCATGATTGAGAATCCACGACTGTAACAGAGAACAGTGTAATCCCAGCATAAGTTATAAAGTAATGTTTTAATATTAGTTCTCGGACGTACACGCAAACTTATACCCCACCGTGGTTACCACCTTTGGTTTTTTTTGCGATGTAGCAACAGTTCGGAAATATTTTACGTCTAAAAGATAGCCTGTGATGTGCTCTACAAGATAAGGTAAATATTATGGGTCATACCGCTGGTGGGGGTCCGTGACGTCATCCATAATGGCTTCCAAGATGGCCGTCATCATGGATTTTACTAAAATTCAAATTTATCGGAAAAATGTGAAATTGCAAATATTTTTTTGCTACAGTTGCAAATAACATACAATTAAACATTTTGATGCTTTTGGTAACATTGTATATGTGTTTTCATCGAAAAAAGGTAAAAAACACGCATTTTTATTCAAAAATGGCTTGACCTCATGCTACTTATGACACCATATCTCGTTACCATATCAGCCAGTTGTCGCCAAACTTTACCAAAATGTGCCTCTAGGATAAACGAGCAGCTACTAAAGACGCAATGTGCTAATCTCAAACGGTCTTGAACAAAATCGGAGAAAAAACATTAATGGGCGCTGGCATCCACCCTCCCCCACCCCCCAACCTTCTTGTACGTCCGATGGTTAAGCTACTTGACTGAACAGATGCAGTGACTTGACCTACAGCAGTTGTTGTTAAGGCTTTCTTTTTCGTATAAAAATAAACATAAAATGCGCGATCACTATGTACAACAAACCGTTGAGAATGGCCCTGATATGGGTTTCCAGACCTAGATCAGTATTAATACTAGAAGTGAAACAAACGAAACGGCAAACTGATCCTTACAGCAGAAAAACCCCTGAAGAAGCTTTGTTTTGCAAAGCGAAATATTGGGCACTATTATATTCCACTTTTATTTTATTTTATTTGCTTCTGCTTCTGCTTCTGCTTCTGATTTTCTGCCGTATGGATCAGTTTGCCGTTTCTTTTCTTTCTCTTTCGACCAGATTCAACGGGACGTTCTTATGGAAATCCGGTGTTGGCAGAGAGTCTAGGCGCAAGGTCATAACTTGCCTACACCTGCATTCACTCGCCTCAGCGGTTTTTACCCTCCCCGTAAACTTCTGGCTGAGTTGTGAGAGTACAGACGCACAAATGCCTAGATCCTGCTAAAAATAGTCGTTATAGTAAGTTGTTTGAAGCCAGATCACATGTATGATTGGTATGTCGAGTTTAATCATCCTGAAGGGTGTAGTTCTGGCACGAACTTCTGTCGTACTTATGGACCGCTTTATCGTCGGTTTTGCACACAATGGACGGCTACACGCGGCAGATTTGATAGCCTACACTGATTTTTTACGTGTTTATATAACAAAAAGGATTTCGTCTAGAGTTGTGTTTGTTCATCACCAATGCACTAGTCCTGTTCGCAAAATCATTCCTGCAATGAATCAGATTTTCTCGTAAAACAGTAGGAGTACCAGAAAATCCCGACAACCTACCTTTCAGAAGCCATGCCAATGCAATTAAAAGCAAAACTTGACAAAGCCAGTCGGGCTCCATGCGTGATATGCGTCTTAACAATTGTTCACCATATAACGAGAACGTGTGTTATCCAATAGCTGCAAATAATGAAGAATTGTTAAAACTTTTGATTAATGAGTGACCTGCATGTGTGACAAACAGTGTAATCACAACAGTGACATTTAAAGCTCTGAAAGAGTAAGGAACAGACATCAGGTCTTGAAAATATCATGGAAAATAAATTTTCCTTTGACTACCAGATTCCCTAGTTGTTATTGTTATTTTTCGGACTATTGATATTTATCCCCTCCTGACTGTGTTCTTGTAATATTCGCAAAGTTGGTGGACCATATCTCAGTGTTATTTCAATAGAATCGATCTTATTGTTATTGTTGTTTTTCGGACTATTGATACATGTATCTATCCCCTCCTCTGACTGTGTTTTTGTAATCTTCGGTAAATAGGTGGATGATATCTCAATGTTATTTCAATAGAATCAAATCGAAGTTAAAACTTGCTTTTCCAGAATTTTACCTTCCTTAGTGTTACTGCTTTTCATTTTTGACTTGACATAGTATATGGATTACGTAATTATTTCCAAAATCCGTAATCTTGAATCCTACATCAGGAATAGCGACATTTACACACTCTAAGCAGACACAAACAAATAAAAATTACAAAAGCAACCGTTTCGCAAACAATAACTATTAACCTAACCGAAATAATAACGAAGATAAAATAACTATTGTATCCACCAAAAGGGTGTCAATCGGTCTTCGTGAGCATATTTTGCAAGCTACGAGAACATTGGCATTGGTAAAGTCTGATATGCGAGCAACCAGCACTGAAACCCCTTCAGGTTTTTTCTCTGATTTTTTCAAGAGCATTTATTTCTAGCTTATACCGTTTTCAGTAGCTGTTTGATTATCCCTAAGACATATTTTGGTAAATTTTGCCACAATCAATTGCTATGATAACGAGATAAGAAGTCATGAGTAGCATGACCTCAAGCCATTTCTGAAAAAAATGCGCGTTTATTCTTCGCCTTTTTGTTAAAAAAAAACAAACAAATATAAAA
Organism: Cladopsammia gracilis; assembly: GCA_022457155.1. Classification (NCBI taxonomy): domain Eukaryota; kingdom Metazoa; phylum Cnidaria; class Anthozoa; order Scleractinia; family Dendrophylliidae; genus Cladopsammia; species Cladopsammia gracilis. Next base: position 303,080 of record JAJGOT010000648.1, read on the forward strand.
CGACACCAAAAGCATTAAAAATATTTAATTCTATGATATTTTACAATTTAACTTACTCCGATAACTTTGAATTTTTAGTAAACTCCAAGATGGCGTTCATCTTGGCGGCCATCTTGGAAGCCATTGTGGATGACGTCACTGACCCGCACCACCCCCCGTTGTACCACGGTGGGGGTATAAGTTTGCTTGTCAAATGAAACAGAAACCCCGCGACCCCTCTACTTATTCAATGAAACAACCACCTCCGCCCTCCCCCAATCCCCCCCCCCCCCTTGGTATTAAGTTAAACAGCCACCCGCGACCCCTCTATTTATTGAGTTAAACAACCACTGCCGGCCCTCCTTCTTGTTCAGTGAAACAATCACCCCGAGACCCCTCTATTTATTGAATGAAACAACCACCTAGCCCCACCCCCACCCCCTCTTGTTGTTAAGTGAAACAGTCACCCCGCGATACCTATATTTATTGAATGAAACAACCACCCCCGGACCCCTTGTCTTTAAGTAAAACAATCACCCGCGACCCCTCTATTTATTGAATGCAACAACCAACCCCGGCCCCCCATATTGTTAAGTGAAACAGCCACACCCGGTCCCACTTGTTGCTAAGTGAAAAAATCACCCCACGGCCCTCCTATTTATTGAATGAAACAACCACCCCCGGACCACTTTGTTGTGCAGTGAAACAATCACCCACGACCCCTCTATTTATTGAATGAAATAACCACCCCCCGGTCCCCATGGTGATTAAGTGAAACAACCACACCCGGTCCCCCTTGTTTTCAAGTGAAACAGTCACCCAACAACCCGTCTGTTTATTGAATGAAACAACCTCCCAACAACCAGCAAACCCTCCATTTTTTGGAGTGAAACAACCACCCCCGATCCCCCATATTATAAAGTAAACTATATCCGACCCCTCTCTTTATAAAATTAAACGACTATCCCCACCCCTTTCTTTATAAAGTGAAACAATCAACCTCATTCCACCCCCAACACGATTTTGATTGAAACAACCACCCCCGGTCCCCGATTCGCCGGTGACTTCCTGTCACATTAGCACATGCAAATGTATGCACGCGTGTTTTAGTTTCACTGGTCTGATTGGTTGACACGCGACTTCGTGATCTCGCTCTTGATTTTCAAGATGGCGGAAAAATATATTCGTGTGTTTACTTGAGAAACAAAGGAAGAATTATACAAGACAATGCAAGGTGTTCATAGATGTATGGGACCGTTTGATGTACTCAAGTAAATTAAGGCATGGGTCTCCTGCCATTTCAAACAAAAAGTGAGGGGGTGGTCTATCTTTTGAGTCTTTATCCATAAGAAGGAAAAACTTTGGCATAATAAACAGTTTGCAAATGTGGCCATTTTCGTACGCGGAAAATATGGAAATTAAGTCACGTGACTTGTCAGGGCTATTTTTAGCTGAAAAATCTTATACACAAAATGGGAACACTTTTTACTATTTACTGGAGTCTGCCATCAGCTTTATGATTTTAAGGCCACAAGGTACATCATTTCTGTGCTTGGCAACTTTAAGATAATTTAAAAGAAAGGTAGGAAAAAAGAAATAACTGTTATGGGGGACTGGGCACTAGTACAAAGTACCGTTTATTTTCAAACGTAATGAAATATTCAATAATTTCCAAGCACAGATCTTTTGTTGCTAATCTTAGGATTTATCTGGTAGTAGTGAAGTTGATTTACGGTTGTCATAAACTGTTCCCATCTTTGATTTTGGTTTTTGTGGCCGTATCAAGTCACGTGACCTAATTTGCATATCTTCTATATGCTAAAATTACTGCATTTGCAAACTCTTCAGTATTGCAAAGTTTTATGTTTTTATGGCTAAAGCCTCCGAAGATAGACCACCCCCTACCTTTTTTTGAAAATAACTGTTGACCCATGCCTTAATATACCTGAGTAGTGTTCGCCGCTTATTGCTGTGGGATTTTTGTTCCAGCAAGTGTTATGTTTTTTATAACTTTACATTTGCTCAGCGATCGAGGTTTCAAGGTCTTTCAAGTGTCGGCTACTGAATGTAGTTTAGTATTACTTATTAGACATAATTTGATATTTGTTTCTCCGTAAAAGTACTCAAAACACTCGGTAATCAATACTATACTGCGATGGGTTAAAGACGCCACGAGTTCAAGCTGTGTACAGCGTCTTGTTAATATATACGTACACTCAAACTTAAACGCCTAAAATGTTGCAACCCCCCTTGAGCTTTGCGGTGTAACAATATTTTGAAAATATTTTACATCTAATGGATAGCCTGTGATGTGCTCTACTAGATGAGGTAGATATTTTGGGTTATAGCGTTGCTGGGGGCCCGTGACGTCATCACAATGGCCGACAATATGGCCGCCATCTTTTTCTAGAGGTGCAAAATATGATACAATTTAACTTTTTGCTGCTATTGGAAGCATTTTACATCTTTTTCACCGACAAAAGGAGAAAAACACGCATTTTTATTTTATTCAAAAACGGCTTGACCTCATGCTACTTATGACGTCATGGTCATGTCTTGTTACCATTGCAACCGGTTGTCGCCAACTTTACAAAAAATATGTCAAAAGGATAAACGAACAGCTACTGAAGACGACATGTGCCAACAAGAAATGCTCTTAAAAAAATCTGAGGAAACCTTGAAGGCTCATGTTCACCCAATATGCTTTGCGCGCCCGGGCTGATTTCCGCACAGACGTAAAATCGAAAAATCGACGTGTCAGCCAATCATAACGCTACATGGTTTGAAAATTGATTGTGCGTACCTCTGAAAAAGTCCTGGCTACACCCCTGTACACGGTGTTACACGGTGTTACAAGGTGTCACACGGTGCTACAGGGTGTTATAGGGTGTTACACGGTGTCCCAAGGTGTTACACAGTGTTACACGGTGTTACAGGGTGTTACACGGTGTTACAGGGTGTTACACGGGGTTACAGGGTGTTACAGGGTGTTACAGGGTGTTACACAGTGTTACACGGTGTTACAGAGTGTTACTGGGTGTTACAGTGTTACACAGTGTTACACAGTGTTACAGGTTGTTACAGGGTGTTACAGGGTGTTACACGGTCTTACAGGGTGTTACACAGTGTTACACGGTGTTACAGGCTGTTACACAGTGTTACACGGTGTTACAGGCTGTTACACGGCTGTTACACGGTGGTACAGGGTGTAACACCGTGTAACATTGTATAACACCGTGTAACACCGTGTAACACCGTGTAACACCGTGTAACACCGTGTAACACCGTGAAACACCGTGTAACACTGTTTAACACCGTGTAACACCCTGTAACACCTTATAACACCGTGTAACAGTGTGTAACACCGTGTAACACCCTGTAACACCATGTAACACCGTGTAACACCGTGTAACACCCTGTAACACTGTGTAACACTGTGTAATACCCTGGAACACCGTGTAACACCGTGAAACACCCTGTAACACCGTGTAACACCATGTAGCAGAGTGTAACACCGTGTAACACTGTGTAACACCCTGTAACACTGTGTAACACTGTGTAACACTGTGTAACACCCTGTGACACTGTGTAACACCGTGTAACACCCTGTAACACCGTGTAACACACTGTGTAACACCGTGTAACACCCTGTAACACCTTGTAACACCGTGTAACACCATGTAGCACCCTGTAACACCGTGTAACACCCTGTAACACCGTGAACACCCTGTAACACCCTGTAACACCCTGTAACACCGTGTAACACCGTGAAACACTGTGTAACACCGTGTAACATTGTTACACGCTGTAACACACGGTAACATTTTCTAGCGCAAATTGCATCGTGAATCGTATGGCATAATGTGCGCTTGTACCTGTTATTTGCAGCCACGCAACGCGCATTCACGCACCCTCACCCACACAGCCACTTTCTATTACGGACAGCAGACTGTTTTAGATGTTCATTTTGTGTAACATGTAACACTACTGTAACACTGTTACACAAAAAAATCCTCAAAATTTTGGTCCCTAAATCGTGCATGGTAACAAACAACCACTGCCTTACTTGTTATTAAGTAACAACCACCCCCTGCCCCCCTTTGTTGTTAAGTGGAACAGCCAACCAGCAACGATCTATTTATTTAGTGAAACAACCACCCCCGGCCCCCTTGTTGTTAAGTGAAACAGCCACCCCACGACTATCTATTTATTTAGTGAAACAACTACCCCCGGTCCCCCTTGTTGTTAAGTAAAACAGCCACCCCACGACCATCTATTTATTTATTGAAACAACCATCCCTGGCCCCCTTGTTGTTAAGTGAAACAGACACCCTGCGACATCTATTTATTTAGTGAAACCAACCACCCCCATCCCCCTCATTATGAAGTGGACTACCTCGACCCCACTCTTTACGAATTGAAAAAAAATCAACCTCAACCCACCTCTATGTTGCTCATTTTTTAGACCTTTTAACATGGTATTTGGCCATGTATTCGCTGAGGGATGGTTTATGTCTATCCTCACTTTCTTTATCGCGACAACGACATGTTATTTCAAATTCTTTGCCTATTACTCATGGTCACGCGCCGCTGTGACGTGTGTCAATTGGCAAACATTTGGATTCGAGCCCTCATTGTTGCCATCACCACGTGCGATTTGTTAGAGAATTGGCGTTCGCGCTAGTTTTTCTATCTTTTTGCTGCTACACCATGCTGACGAGACCCAACCAGGTCGAAACAGCTGTCCACGGTTGCATTTTCGCTTTCCGTTTGGGCTCTATCATGTCGTTGTCGCGTTAATTGTTCTACGTAGTATCAGCTTTGCTCACTATGTTTGTATTACTATTTTTGGCTGATCAGATCTTCTATAGATCCTACGTACTCTAGCAGCATTTTCGTTCGCGGTCCTTTGCTACTTGTTCTAAAACGATGTTCCCATGGATTGTTCTCACTATTCTAATCGTATAAAATGCATTATTTTAGCTCAGATTGAAGTCCGTTTTAGTACATACAACATCAATAACAAGCTTAAAGCTTTTGGGATTATTAATATGTGATGAGTAATTCTGAACTAAAGTTGTTATATTTCCTGTTAGTTTTCTTATAAAATATCAAATTTAGCTCGTCTTTGCTAACCTTTTTGTTTTTGCTAGACGTCCAACGTCGTCGCGCCAATATTAAAATTACTTGCTTGCCAATCAAGTTATGGCATGGCAACCGACAAACGTAAAAACAGTGGGTTAATGACCAGTTATACTGACAACAAACTTACAGTGACTTTCACGTACTTTTAGATGCAAAATAATATGGAGTTTATGTTTGGTTTCTTAATATTGTTTGCCCTGAGAAAATTTGTTCCCTTAGATTAAATATTCATTGATGTTCTCTTGGCGCAAATGGCACTCCACATGTCCAAAGCGAGTTTCCTTCTTTTCGCTATTTTCTGGTAAAGAGGTCTCAAATTGGCTGTCCAAATCTACTTTAAACGCGACAGAGTTTCAAAATAGGGACCATTACGTCCATTATGTTGTCAATGATTCCACTGTTGTTATGAAACGACCTTATTTCGGCATCTCTTAATGTATCATTAAAGTTTTCACAAAGAAAGTCTTGACATATTGCGATCAAATTGTTGGCCTCAAACTCAGAAAAATATATTTAAGTATACATGTGTGAACATTTAGCTCGAAAATTGCAAGGAACATTAAATATAACTCCTTCACAAAACGTTGTTTTCAAATAATTAAAATTCTCTTCCGTTGCAACTGAGTTTTGACGTCATAAGAAAAAAAAAGGTTAAGAAGGTATATGAAAATAATGAAAAAAGTTTGAGACATTGCCGACAACGGTTTTAAAATTATTTTTTTTTTTATATTTTTTTATCGGAAATCAAACAAAATGTTCGCCATGTTATTAACGTCGTTTTAAAAACTCACGCGCGTGATGGAGTAAAATGTGGACGAAGTAATTTGGATCCTTTAGTATGAAATATCACTAAGATTAAAGACAATCTCCTGTTTTCTAAAATCTTAGACACATAGCGAATTCCATAGTTAAAATGAATGCATTGGGTGGTGGTATTTCCGTTTTTGAAGCATCTGGTACAAGAACAATATGCTGTGTATAGTTTCGCATTTTGTTATGTAAAATTTGGAAACAAATCTCAAATTCAGATTCGAAATAGCTTTTGTCATCGATTCACCCGCTCTACCCAGTCGCTAGTTTCAGTTATTTCTAAGAGACTCAATAAAGCGCACTTACTTTCTCTTGTTAACAGCGAAAGCGGAGCTGCGTTCTTCTCTGCAAACAAACGAAGAGGTGGGGTGAATTTCTAATACTCTTCAAGTGCATATATGGCTGACGGAGAAAACAGTCAAGTTCTTGCAGTTTTGAATATTTTTATCCCCGCTTATTTATCGCAGGTGAAAATTAGGCTTTTATCGCAAACAATCGCAAAATTAAAGTTGACATCGCAAAATTAAAGTTGAACGATATACATGTACATTCAAGCGCGGAATTAAGAAACTCACCTTGAAATATTAGAATCTGTGAGCATGCAGATTTAAAACATCTTCATTTATCTTTGTCAGATCTTCGGCTCCGGTTTTATCCTCACTGACTTTATTAAGTAAAAACTTTGGCTGATTTTTATGTAAATGACGCGGCAATTTCATTTTCCTCGTTTTGTTCGAATGTCAATCTGCTTTGCTTTCGAATTTTTATAAATGGTCATCATTATTTTGAGTTGTCAAAAGAAAAGAATTCACCTTACACTCACCTTACACTATAATTGTCCCCCCCCCCCCCCCAAATTTATTAAACAGTGAAGTCCCCCTTCTCCTTTATCTAGTGATAAAACAAACTCCCCTGCAGGCTATTTTATTAAGTGAAACAACCACCACCGCCCCCTATTTTAAAGTGAAACAACTGCCCCCGGTCCCTTTTTGGTTTGAATTGTATGCTTACATTTCTCGGTTTTTACCCTCTTCATGATCTAAATTCTACAAGTTTTCATTCAAGAAAATATGATTTTTACATTAGAATGGCTCCGTTTAAGCTTTCACCCTACTATAAATCCGTATAAATAAATTACGCTCGGCTTTTCTTTCTAAAAGAAAAATTGGAAAAGTTTTTAAAGGTATAATTCAGCTTTCCACGGCTTCGCTGTAGGCAAGAACATTCCTCTATCCTCGCCGGAGGTAAACACAAGAGCCGTTTATTCTACCGAGAGACATTAACTGGTAGAAATGAGTTCACTTTGCAATTTATTTTTTTTTTATTGTTTGTGAATGGAAAGTCGTGAAGGTTTACCAAGTTAATTTAGATTTTGTGCAATATGTCAGTTTAGCTTTACGCGGCGCATAAGAAACATTTCTTTGAAAGCTGTACATGAACGATTTTCTCGGCGAATCCCAGAATTAACCCTCGGACGTACAAGGGGGTGTTGGGTGTTGGGTGGGTGGTTCCTACCTAAGGTTTTTCTCCAATATTTTCAAGACCATTTAAGATCAGCACATGCCATTTCCAGTAGCTGTTCATTTATCCTTGAAACACAATTTGGTGATGTTTGGCGACAACCGGTTGCTATGGTAACGAGATATGTCTCATAAGTAACATGTGGTCAACCCATTTTTGACGAAAAAAGCGTGTTTTTCACCTTTTTTCAGCGAAAAAAATATAAAATGCTACCAAAAGCATTAAAATGTTTGATTGTATGTTATTTTGCAACTCTAGCAGACAATATTTGCAATTTCCGCATTTTTCTGATAATTTTGAATTGTTAGTAAAATCCAAGATGGCGGCCACCTTGGCGGCCATTTTGGATGACGTCACGGACCCCCAGCAACTCCCAAACCCATAATATTTACCTTATCTTGTAGACCACATCGCGGGCCATCTATTAGATGCAAAAACCCAAGGTGGGGGGTTGCAACAACCCCCCCCCCCCCCCCCTTGTACCACGGTTGGGGTGTACGTTTGCGTGTACGTCCGAGCGTTAAAATAGGAAAAAATAAATAAGTTATTTACCGACCGAGGTCGGTCCGTATAGGGAAAAGCTGTGCCCTCATTCTTAAGTATGGACCTCAGGCACAGTTTTTTCCTATACGGACCTCCCGGTCGGTAAATAACATATAATTATGCTGTGTACACTAAAAGAGGGAGGGGGTGGATACCTTGATACACCGGCATTTCGTGACATGGTGCTATGACGTGATGACAATTTTTCCATGAAAATTCGTTTCTTTTTCTTTCAAACCTAAAAAAAAATCGCCACCAAAAGTAGCAAAATGTTAAATTATATCATATTTTAGAACAGTAGCAAAAAATATTCTCCATTTCCGAATTTTTCCAGAAATTTTTCAATTTTTAGTAAAATCCGAGAATGCGGATGGGGAAACAACAACTTGAACTTTGACTCGCACGTGATCAGATCGTGCGACTTGAAACCGCGGCAAATTTGTGTGTCATTTGATACAAAACTTGACACCTATATGACTTTTTCTAATTTCTAGTTGGGTGGTATAAGAAAACACTAAATGACTGGCCCCACGGGAGGCAGTGGGTTTTGTTTCCCATCGACCTAATCTAGTACCCAGATCAAATATTCATTGATGTTCTCTTGGTGCAAATGGCACTCCACATGTCCACAGCGAGTTTCCTTCTTTTCGCTATTTTCTGGTAAAGAGGTCTCAAATTGGTTGTCCAAATTTACTTTAAACGCGACAGAGTTTCAAAATAGGGACCATTACGTCCATTATGTTGTCAATGATTCCACTGTTGTTATGAAACGACCTTATGTTGGCATCTCTTAATGTATCATTAAAGTTTTCACAAAGAAAGTCTTGACATATGGCGATCAAATTGTTGGCCTCAAACTCAGAAAAATATATTTAAGTATATATGGGTGAACATTTAGCTCGAAAATTACTGGAACATTAAATATAACTCCTTCACAAAACGTTGTTTTTAAATAATTGAAATTCTCTTCCGTTGCAACTGTGTTTTAACGTCATAAGAAAAAAAAACGTTAAGAAGGTATATGAAAATAATGAAAAAAGTTTGAGACGTTGCCGACGACGGTTTTAAAATTATGTTTTATATTTTTTATCGGAAATCAAACAAAATGTTCGCCATGCAGGCCATTTTATTAAGTGAAACAATCACCCCCGCCCCCTATTTTAATGTGAAACAATTGCCCCCGGTCCCTCCTTTAATTTATTGAAAAAATCACCTCCAACTCGCTGTTTTATTACTTTATTTTTTGGTTTGTATTCTTATATTTCTTGGTTTTTACCCTCTTCATGATCTAAATTCTACACGTTTTCATTCAAGAAAAATATGATTTTTAATTAGAATAGCTCAGTTTAAGCTTTCGCCCTACTATAAATCCGTATAAATAAATTACGCTCGGCTTTTCTTTTTAAAGAAAAAATTGGAAAAGTTTTTAAAGGTATAATTCAGCTTACCACGGCTTCGCTGTAGACAAGAACATTTCTCTATCCTCGCCGGAGGTAAACACAAGAGTCGTTTATTCTACCGAGAGACATATACTGGTAGAAATGAGTTCACTTTGCAATTTAATATTTGTTATTGTTTATGAATGGAAAGTCGTGAAGATTACCGAGTTAATTTAGATTTTGTGCAATATGTCTAGCTTTACGTGGCGCATAAGAAACATTTCTTGGAAAGCTGTACATGAATGATTTTCTCGGCGAATCGCAGAATTAAAGTAGGAAAAAAATAAAGAAGTTATTTACCGGCCGAGGTCGGTCCGCATAGGGAAAAGCTATGCCCTCATTCTTGAGTATGGACCACGGGCACAGTTTTTTCCTATACGGACCTCCGGTCGGTAAATAACATATATGTTGTGTACACTAAAGGGGGGGGGGGGGGGGGGGGGGGGGGGGGGGGACACCTTGATAAACCGGCATTTTGATATGCTGCTTTGACGTGATAACATAAGTAGCATGAGGTGTAGCCATTTTTTTCATGAAAATGAGTTTTTCATCCTAAAAGAAATCGCCACCGAAAGCAATAAAGTGTTAAATTATATAATATTTTAGAACAGTAGCAAAAAATATTCCCCATTTCCGAATTTTTCCAGAAATTTTTCAATATTTAGTAAAATCCGAGAAGGCGACCATCTCGTCCGACAAAAATTCACTAACTCCCTGGGGAAACAACAACTTGAACTTTGACTCGCACGTGATCAGATCGTGCGACTTGAAATCGCGGCAAATTTGTGTGTCATTTAATACAAAACTTGACACCTGTATGACTTCTTCTATATTTGAATTGGGAGGTATAACAAGACAGTAAATGACTGACCTCCACGGGAAACAGTGGGTTTTGTTTCCCATCGACCTAATCTCGTACCCAGATCTCACTATTGCTTGTACTGTACTGACCGTGGGAGATCTGGGTACGAGACTACAATCGACCCTCAATGTTCCCCGCGGCGTCGCCTCGGTTTTCATTCATTCTAGCAGGAGATATATTTTCTCAAGTAGGCCTTGGTATCACCCAGCAGGTGGTACAAATCAGCTTACAATAAGCTTTACAGGCATCAAACATTTTTGTCGTAATCTTTGGTTCATAAGCTTTCTAGAAATAAATAGTTTCCTATAGTTTGGAGTAATATCTTACATGTGAAAAATTGTTTAAAAAAAATGGTCCGTTCTTTGGGTGTACCCCCGCCTTTTAAAAGTGCTTATTATTCACGTGGAAAAAAAAATGCAGATTCCTACCCAATATAGTCGAGAAAATAATACAACAGCCTCAAATATTCAAACTTCAAATTCAGAATATGAACAGTAGACAATGTCTACTCACAAAGATTTGCTTTACTCTGTAAAAGTTTTGGTGACCCTTGGTTTCTTTCTCTACTCATTATATGGCAGCACAGCAACTTGGTTATGTTAATTAGTACCCAGACTATCTCCCTGCAATATATTGTCGCGTACGCTGGAACGCTTCGAAATGACCCCAAAACAGCTGTACACATTAATGATATTAACAAGAGCTCAAATTCAATTTAAAACATTATATTTGCAGATTATACAAACTTAGCTTATTGGTAACACAAAAGTCTCATTCAATTGATATAAATTTCAAAAAATGCAATTATCAAACTATGATAATATTTAAAACTAATGAGAAAGAAATGAACATTCCCATAAGCGTTGAAATTAATAATCAACCTTTTCAAATATTTATAACGCTTATTATCCCTACTGGGACATGTCGTTTTTAGAGTAAAACTTGTTTTGAATTTTACACATGCAAGCGATCCATTTTTGTAATAGGCCAGGGTCTAATTTAGAGCAAGTTAATGGACAAAATTAGAATTGATGAACAAAGAATTGGAATGACCTGGAAGGTTCATATCAAAATTATCAGGCATTACAGCTAACCTACGACACCACTTAGATGTTAGTACTTTAAGAAGTATTTTACTTTTACAATGATATATCCGAACGTGACATTTTGTAATAGTGTATGGAAAGTAATTATTCATCAACACCGATAAACGTACGTAGGATACAACGAAAAACATTCGACTGTTGACATTCTCAACATTTCCAGAATCTACGAAACTTTTTTTTAAGTAGCCAAAATGCTAGATATAGGCACACTGAATAGTTTTTTATTGTTTGTCTTTTTTATGTATACAGAAAGAACAGTACTAGTAGACTATCATAGGTATTTAACTGTAACATTTTTACCCCGAAGATGACTTAATTTAGTCGCAAACGTTCGGTTTTTCCTTTTAAAATTACATTTAATAATTTGTTTAGCCTTGTAAACGTTTCACCAAATTAAGGAAAGTTTTTTACTGAAAGCCTAAGGAACCAAGATATGCAATGAACTACCTACTTAATCATCAAATATAAATCCTACTGGACTGTTTTGAATTTAATCACAATAATTAGCACTGTGAGAAGCTATTAAGCCATATATGTATTATTACAAGTTGTTTTAGACATTTAACATTATGTACAAACTTAAGAAAGGGATCCCCTACGACAAGTTTGAGAAAACTTGCTGTCTTATTAGACTAAGGTTTCTTTAGAGATATATTTTCAAAGCGATCCTCTATATTTTTGACATAATTCCTTAGAGAGCCTAGTGTGAAGGCAACCATTAAACTAAAATTGTTGCTGATTCAGGAGTTTCCGAGCTCTCAGCAAGAAACCCTTCTACTTTGGCCTCCATACTGGCGCGGTAACCCTCCCTGTGGTACGCTGAGAACATGGTTGGGGTGAAAAATTGATTGGTTGTGGAATGTTGTGGAAAAGCCCCACACATCGCCTCAGAGATACTACGGCATGCATTTCCATGGCAACATTCACAGCAACCAAACGTCAGTCGATTAACCTCTTCGGCTGATAACTCGGGTCCATTCCCCCAGTGACATGCTTCAAGCTCGACATTGATGTCACGCAATGCGTCCTCCCATGTTACGTACCGTGAAGTTTTCACAGCCTTGTCGGGATGCCTGGGAGCGATAAAGAGAATTTCACCCTCTCCAACCTTGGTTTTTCCGTCATCGTTAATATTTTTTTCATAGTAATACACTTTGAGCCTGATAAAAAAGAAGTAATGGATGAATTGTCGTTAAGATGTTGGCTACCAATACACATTATGGCATTCAACAAATTAAAAATACTCTATCAAAATAGACATTTTGCAACAATCGTTCATACGACCCATATTCACGAAACCGAAGAAGCTGGCCATTTTGAAGCGAGAGTTAAGGAGTTTTTTGAGAAGAACAGGCTCTGACATCCAGTGGTTTTCAACACAAATCCTTTTAGTTTTTCAAATTTTCAAACTGACACTAAGTTTCTCCTTTCCAGAAACTCGGTACGCGTAATGTAGTTACTTCCCTTCGTGTTTGTATCATGTGACGTAAGCATGTACAAATATACGCTGTTTTGTATTCCTTTAAATAGAGTGAGCTCTCTACAAGGTGGACACCCTGAGGACCAGCTTTTCTAGTTGCCCGCCTTAAGTCCTGATCAAACGACGCATGATAGTCGATGATATCTGTGGTGAGAGTTTTGACCCCAAACTATCCTCCAACTACCTTCATTGTTGACTAACATGCTACCAGTCAAACGGTGCGTGATAGCGCATGATGGTTGATGGTAGCTGGTCAAACGAGCAGTCACCCAACTTCTCGCTTGATTCTCAACTACTATTGTACCGATGTATAAACAACGTTTTGGCTCAATATTAGAGACCTTAAGATCGAGGTTTTTCGTCATTTCCCGCGAACCGCGAACGTCAAGACGTCACGTGACCAGTGCCTTGCCGTCAGGTTTGCGGTTTGAGGTTCACGTTTGTACGGCTAGACCACGCTGTAGAGGTAAGTGGTTTACCGCAAGGTTTTTTGCACCCTAAAACATCACAATCCCACGTTTGAGAGGAAATACTACTTTTTAGAACTCTTTCGCTTATATATAATCGAATTCTTTTTCATAGAAACGTATAACTTTTGAAGACGATTTCTCAGCTTAAAGAGAAGTGAACGAACGAATGTAGACAAACATGGCAGCAGGCTGTTTGTATTGAAACTGATTTGCCAGTCGGATTACTTTGTGGTTTTTGTTTCTGATGATATGCGAATGCATGAATGTATACTTTGTCTAGATGGCTCCGGTAGGCATAGGTAAAACGTAACCCTCAATCTTAAGCCCAGAATTTGTTCATACGGCGAACTCCGAACTGTAAACTGCTGGCCGACGTTTGTGGTTCGCGGTTTAAGGGAAAAACCTCAATCTTAAGGTCTCTATTTATTTCATACTTATTGAGATTTTCTATTGAAATTTTGGCGTGTGAAAACCCCGTTCGGGGTTCGCAGCCAATAAGAATGGCGAAACGACTTTCTCACACCTGATAAAAGCGTTTCGTCCAATCACAAATCTCAGTATGTATAAAATAAACAAATTAAAGCATGGGCAGTGCTTTGTACGGCATTTACGCACTCGTTGGTTTGTATCAGAAATCTCACTCGCTCGCAAAGCCTCGCTCGTTCGATTTATGATACGAACCAACTCGTGGGTAAATACCGTACGCCCGCACTGCCCATGAAGTAATCTATATTTTCTTTGTTTTCGGGCTTCGGCTTCTTGCGATCATTTTGGTAAAGCTGCAGCTGAGCCCGCTACTCAAGGTAGCAACGGCTGCATGATGGTGCTGGATAATTGGCGGTCAAACGAGAGCGCTAATTTCGATTACATCGACTATCATGCACCGTTTGAACAGGGCTTCTAGAGAGGTGTCCTCCTTTATGTAGACAGTTAATATAACACTGGCTCGAAAAATCTTTAACGTCAAATCTGTGTCAAGGAGGCTGTCATTTCTCCATCCTATCTAGCAACTTGGAACAGGCTAACTTGTATTTGATAAGAGTGTCTAGCAAAGAGTCTGGAAAAATGAGAGACAGAGTAACGTGTGATATCTATTAAACTTTTTGGACCACGCGCACGTGTTTCCGTTCTGTTTTATATTCTATTGATTGTACACAAATTTGTAGTGCTAGGTGTCCGCTTTAAAGGTTATTTCCGATGTCCGCTTTAGAAAAATATCCGCCGGATAGAGAGTTTTAATAAGTTTCAGACACGGAATTTGCCTGGGATCAACCAATCATGTCCTCATTACAGGTGTCGGCATACGCCACTTTAGAAACTTTAGGAAGACAAAGCACCAGCTTTCGGCATTAAGCTTTCTCGAATACCACGCAGCTCTTAACAACCTCTAATTTCATTGGACCTGGGTATCAGCTCTATTGTTTTCAGGGCTAGGATCCATTGTTGTGTTTTTTGTTCTATTGTTTTTTTCAGCAAATCAGAGAAGACCTTGTAAGAGCTACGTAGAGCCCCAGCTTTCTGGAATCGTTTGGTTAACCAGCGTTAGTTACAATAGGTTGATGGTTTCCAAAAACAACCATTAACCAATTGTAACTCATATATATTGGTTATACAAACGATCCAAGAAATGTCAGCCGCATAAGCTAGTGCTCAGTCTCCCCATAATTTCTTGAGTGGCGAATTATAGAGGTGTCTGCTTACTGAGATTTTCTCACCTGTAACTGGAAGGCTGTGATCCAGGACTTCTCTCCACAAAGTTCTCCCGAATATCCTCGGCAACATCTCGTCCATCCATGCCTGAAAAGGAACAGTCCAGCTTCTTCCTGGCCATATCCAAAGCTGTCATGAGAGAGCTCCCATAGTCCTCGTCTAGGATGGTCTGACCTCCATCTATGGCCACAATTCTCTTTAGTCTCTTCTTCAGGAGTGGCAGAATACCCAGGTTTTCAATATGGCCACCGTCACTCAGATACAGAACCGCCGGGGGATTGGGACCTTTGTTGGTGATTTGCATTGCATTGCGAACGAATTGGACGATAGAGACATGGATAGTAAACCATCTGTTCGTAAAAAAAGTTGGATGTTAGTGTTAATTGGTGTCCCTATTTTAGTGGTTCTTTACAGCTATTTAAGACTGTTTCTTGTATCGATATATCAATTCATTCAACTATTCATCCACCTATCCACCATTCATATTCATTCAATCGTTATCAAGCCCTATATAATTGCACGGGGATTTGGTGTTATTTCAAAAAACCTAATGTGTTTTTGTATTAACAGAAACCGAAAAATAATGGTCCAATTTTGTGATAAGTTACCATAAAATGTACCAAAACTGTTGCTGAGTGTCTCTAGGCATCGACAAAGAAGGCCTGCATGAATGATTGTAACTTGAAAAAAGTGAGCTTAAAGTTTTTCTAAGTTGCTACATTTTCTTTTCTAAAATGGGTTAGAACAGACCATGATTTGTTCCTCTTCCATGTATTGGTTGATATAATTTTGGTTGGTATAATTTTGGCAATATAGTAAAGGTATTGCAGCATGGTTATGACCAAAAAAGGTCAAAATCCTCGTGACAATTCCCCTTTAAAAGATAGCACCACATTACTTGACAGAGTGTTAAATTACTGAAGTTCTTCAATATTGTTAATCCCCCTTTATTGTAATACAATTTTAACTGTTTTACACTGAAGGGAATAGCATTGTTGTTTATATTCGTAAAAAAAAATCGCCTTTACCTGGCGATTCGCTCCAGTTTTCCTACATCCTTGCTCCCAGTCGGTATCAATGCTATGATTGTCAAAAGGAACGCAGAGGCGAAAAACACCAGAATTCCGATTGACAGGTAAATACCATCACCAGTTTTCAAGTAAATCGAAAAGAAAGCCACCAAAGGAATACCACGCAGTATCTCTAACAGTATTGGGAAGATCTGTAAAATGTAATAAAAGCAAATCGTTTTGTCATACAAAAAGCGTGGTAAGTTCTGCACACACCAGGCAAGTATATTTGTGCCAACTGGTCGCCGCTACTAGTACAGTATTGTGAAAAAGTCATGCAAACGAACTTCGCCAAAGTTCGCCTATTGTTCTGGCGAAATATCGTCGAACTTTCGCCGAAATTTCAGAAGATATTTCGCCGAAATGTCGGCGACACTTCGCTAAGTTAAGCGAAATATCGCCGAAATTTCGACGACATTTCGCCTAGCCGAAACGAAATTTCGCCCGAACGGCGGCGACATTTCGCAAGGTCAAACGAAATATCACGCAGGCGAAACTTCAGGCAGACGAAATTTGGCGGCCACGAAGAAAAGCCTGACGAAATATTGTAGGCGCTTATTTCACCTCGAATTTAAAATAGCAAAATTGCTAATGTCTTCGAGAAAATAAATAAAATAAATAAATAAAAATAAGATAAATATTTATGCTTCCGCAGCTACCAAGGTAATCGTAAGCAAAAGCTAGGTCATTTTCGAACAGTCTGAACACGAGCTAACAGACAACAAAACTTTTACAAATAGTCGGGCGAGAAAATCATCAACTTTGCCTCGATAATAAAATATTGTGTCAGTTCAGAAATCTGTTTACCGGCCGCGCAAGCTTGCTTGTGTGTTCGAATCGAATTGAAAGACGAAAATTTGCATACTTTTGTTTACAGTGTAACAAATCAGGCAAATTGGAGTCTTATTTCATTTCGCTTCATGGGTTTTTATTTTAGTAAAGTAAAAAGGTTTAAATCTTTTAAAAAGTGTCAATGTCATCTATAACACAAACGTTTCGGGTTTTATGGAAACTTTTGAAGGCGGGAAAACGTCCTCCGCCGCGGAGCTCATTAATTATGGCCGATGCAAATCAGATAGCCGACAGAACAGCCCACAAAATACAAATACTTCTTGGCTCGCTGAAGGTTTCGTTTTAAGGGGCATCGACCTTAAACTTTCGGTAAAAAAATAGCAGGAGGTTTTCCGCGTCCCTCGACGTGAAAATGTTTTCGATGCGAACTTTCGAAGCGGTGGAAACTACCTCGGCGACTGGGGCTACACAAAGGCAGGTTGAGCAGCCCCAGACAAAATGCGAGACATGTTATACGGAGTTTTAATATCTAACAGGACGGCTTCTTTGGACTAATAAATTTTAAAATCAGTGTCGAACGAAATATCAAACTCAGTGTTCATTTCTTCCTGGAGATGAGAGGCCAAAATTTCACTTCGCGAGAGATCGCATTTATCTGGATCCAAATCAAAATAAACAATGTCCGGTGTATCACGGTAAGTGACGATGGGCCTTTAACTGAGCGAATGAAACAGGCAAAAATTAACCTTAGTTAACAGCTTCTTACAGTGCGACCATATTTTAAGTCCGACCTCCGCGTGCTATGAAAGAGATTCATACCTTCGGTAGTCTTCAAAATAGAAGACACACAAACTAGTGAGAATCAATTCGAAGGTTTTTAATTACGAAAATTATATTTTTGTCACTTGGCGTCCTACAAAAAAATTCTAGAGTTTGGCGGTCTTGGAAAGGAAATTAACAAACAATTGAGAATGAAAGTGCGAACTTATGTTAAGTGACTGACAAAGGGACATTTTTAGGCATTGCGCGCGTGCTATGAAAGAGATTCATGCATTCGGTAGTCTTTAAAATAGAAAACACACAAACAAGTAAGAATCAACTCGAAGGTTGTTAATTCAAAGGCTTTTAATAATGAAACTTATATTTGTCACACGCTTACCCTATAAAAAAATTCTTAGAGTTTGGCGGTCTTGGAAAGGAAATAATATAAACAAACAATTAAGACTGAAAGTGCGAACTTACGTTAATTTAACGTGTGGTGACTCACAAAGGAACATTTTTAGGCATTGCGCGCGTGCTATGAAACAGATTCATCCATTCGGTAGTCTTTAAAATAGAAAACACGAACAGGTAAGAATTGGTTCAAAGGTTATTAAATACGAAAAGTATATTTTGCCATATGCACACTACAAAAAATTCTAGAGTTTGGCGGTCTTGGAAAGAAATGTGGACTCAGATTTATAAATTACAGCTTGGTGACTGACAAAGGAAACTTTTTTACGTGTCTCGCGCGTGCTATAAAAGTATTCCTGTGATCGGTAGACTTAAAAATGTGTTTGCCGAGCTGTGCTTGAAAAGGGAACAATAGAGTTGAAGTGCAAACTTTCTCAGGCGTTGTGCGCGTGTTTGGAAAAAGATTCTCGCGTTCGATAGACTTTAACCCTATTCGGCCTGGGCTTTTTTTGAGTTTCTGAGCCTGGGGGGGGGGGGGGGGGGCACATTGTGCTCCCCCTTCGTAACTTCAAGAACATTAAGGCTATGACAATGAAACCTAGAGGGTACATAGTACGTCCAAAACTGTCTCCTTTGCGGTCCGCATAATGGAACGATGACGTCATATGACGTAGTTATTAGGTAATTAGTTATGCGGCCGCCATCTTGGATCCGCCATCTTGGATTTCTGAATTTTTTCAAAACCTCTTAAAAACCGTCCAAATTCACCCAAAATTAATCAAAACCAATAAATAAACGCTAAATGACGTAAAAATATAAAAGTTACACCAATAAACATTGTTTTTCTTCATTCAAAGGTATAAATATGCAATTTTCAAAAAACATGGCTGTCAAAATCTTGTTGCCATGGAAACATCAAGTCACGTGATCAAAAAATTGTCATATGAAATTGTTGCCAGATAAATTTTAGGAAAAGTTACAAAGTTTGATGGCGTTTGCATACATATTAAGGAAGTTAGGAATGTTGAAAGTTAGCGCGGGCACTTTGTGCCCCCCCCCCCCCCCCCCCCCAGGCCGAATAGGGTTAAAATGAAAACAAGAAGAAGTGAATTCGAAAGATGGCTATTGGGATTGTGAAACCTTAAATATATTGCCTTGGTCAAGGGAAAAGGGGATAAGAGAATATTGCACAACATGTGTGAATTGGAGTCAGGTTTATTCGCCTCAAGCACGCTGATGAAATACATTGTAAATGTCAAGCGATACATGAATTATTGGTCATTGGCTTTTATTAGATGTGGTGTGCGCGGTGGTAGCTCTAAATAGTGCTGTTAATGTATTATAGCTCCTCCTTGTGCTTCTATAACAGCTGGGATCGCATTGCGTAAAACGTGGTCGAAATATTTTCCACATTTTCCCAATGTCACCTTCTTCGACCAGAACTTTTTTATCCCGTCCAGCAACCTAAATATCTCAGCTGAACGAAGACTTAACCTTTGGCATATTGATTAAAGCAAGAAATGATCTTGCCTGTAGCGCTGTACTGAGATTAGCTAGGGAAAATATCTTAATGTCAACATTTGTTATTGCTATGCTACAAAATCAACATTGAATGGGTCCAAAACAAGAAGTCATCCAAGCGCAAAGCCGTGACTTATGCCGTGAATTCAAGTTTCAAAAAACAAAGGTCAGCTAAGTTTCGCTTAGCGCCCACGAACTTTCGCGAAGAAGAAACGAAATTTCGTTTAGCGCAGGCGAATTATCGTTTAGCCGAAACGAATTTTCGTTTGTATGAAGCGAATTTTCGTCTAGCCGAAACCAAAGTTCGCGGCGATATTTCGTTAAGTACCATGAAATTTCGTCTCACTTTTTCGCCTAGCCCGCGAAATTTCACCGAAACTTGAACAATAGATATCTGAAATGTCGGCGAAATTTCGCGGATATTTCGTCCGAAGCGAAATTTCCCAATTTTTACGCCGAAATTCGCGTAATTCGAAATTCGGCGAATTTCGTTTGCATGACTTTTTCACAATACTGTAGCCTCCGTGCGATGAAGTAATTTTCGGCAACAAATCTAGTCGTGATGACTGCTTGCGAAGCGACTGGTCACAGCAATCTCCAAGTGTGTACTGGCTGTGCAAATAGTCGCATATGCGACCAAATAAAATAATTAACCAAGCAAAGGCCAAATCAAACTGTTTCTGCAACTAGTCGCCTCGTGTGCACTGCACGTGAGACTAATCGCTACGACCCCATAAAAGCAAAACACAAAACAATAAAAAAAAAAAAATCAGTTGCTACAACCAGTCTCTTCGCGTAAACAATTACAGGTGACTTGATTGGTTACGCTGCATGGCGTTTTTCTTCTGGCTTAGATCGAACCTACCTCGTGAGAGTTTTTCAATCATGCCCAGAATAGACATGTTTCCACCCCAGAATCGCACAATGCGTCTCCTGATATAAATACTTTTTATAGACGTTCCATATGTGATCAGGCTAAAAATGTTTCTTCCTAGCTTGAACAAAACATGAGTCGAGTAAACTGTTTCTACCACATTGTATCATTGTAGGACGAATTGCAATCTACTTTTACACTAGATTCGGTGCTTAAAATTTTAGCGAATTCTAGTGCAACTCTGCTAATGAGTCCCCATCTTGGTGGAGGGTCTGTATTTTATTTCACCGGGATTTTTAGGGTAATAAACGTATCCCGTTATTTGCATGAGTTGATATCCCTAAAATGCCAATTTCTGTCACGGTACTTTTTACAAATGCATACAAATAAGGTACCGGGGACGTTCAAAGTATTTTCTGGAGACCTTAAACTTTGTGATCTTTACTAGCAAAGCATATTTTGACAGAATTGTTTTTGAAGCAAGGAGATGATCATTGTTTCATGGATCAACTTTATGGATTGATGTTATTTATCAAACACTCGGAAGAGGGTTTCATCGGGATATCCAAACACCGAGCGCTTACGGTCGTATCGTTCATTGGTTTACACTTTTTACCCGACAACGTACGTGATTTCAATCATGTCTTGCATAGTGGTAAAGATATAGGTTAGCGAACGTCGACATTTTAGAGGCGGTGTGCACGTCTCGGAAAATACGAAAATGCGAAAATATGCTCTTACTACAGCTCACGCTGAAAATTTGTCAGGTGCGAGTGAAATTCAAACGCATCCATGCACAAAGTTCGCCATGAAGTCATTAAAGCACAAAAAAAAGCCAAAAACAGCTTGCAGTATTTGATGATGAGATATTTTCAGTGCCCTTTTTAAAGTTTGAGAGTTTCTTCGTTCACCGCTGTAGACCGAAATGCTGCCACATTTTCCAGTTTGACAAACTTTTCATTTTTCTTTTCCTTACTTGTCTTTGCTAGTAACTAAGAATTCTTTTCAAAGAAAACTACCTTGTGTCAGGTTTCCGTCGTCCTACCGAACACATGAAAGAATAAATTAATTCGTTTATATGGTTTTCATTCAAGAGCCAGGCGAGTTCACGCCAAATCGAGCTGACCCGGATATAATCACACTATTTTTGAAAGCCAATAAAATTTGTTCTTCGCTTTTTTTGTGACGTACGTCAGTCAGATGAAACCGTCCATTTTTTCACTTGAAAGGATTTCCTTTAACTCTGATTTAGAGATATAATAAATATCTTATTAGCCTCGTTTTTCTCGGTCCGTACCGTAAAAACTCCTCAAGCAGTTTAAGGCCTGGGTTTAAAGTCCGTTCGGAAAATATTGTTGACACTTAATATCTTCGGCGAGATTGACTGGACCAGATTGAAATTTTCCCTGAAGGTTAATATCGACGTCTTCTTCTGCCTTAACGCACAAGTTTGGTCACGTGACATGTCACGTGATCAAAATTTTAAAATTAAGCAAATCGGCGATATGCCAGCGAATTTTCTTCGTATAGTTAAATAAATTAGCTTTTCCAATGGAGGTTGAACATATTTAACCTTCTACGTTTGGAATGATTGTCCTCGAGTTTTAAAATTTCAGTTATAGATAATCAAAGGTTAAATTTTGGACTCAAAAATGACCTTTGTCCTCATAAACTTTTTTTAGAGAACCATGGAAGATCATTCCAAACGTGAAGGGATGCAAATATTTAATCTGCATCAGAAAAGCGTTTTTATTTTATGTTTTCTCTTAAACCCATCAGCAATTCGTCAAATATTTGCTATTTTAAGAAAAATGGCCACGTGACATGTCACGTGACTTATGGGAAAGCTTATTATACTTTAAAATGATAAGAATCATAAGACCTTTCCATGTGCCAAATTTCGATTCAGTTCCATTCTCTTTGTTAAAGTTATCACGAATAAACTGTTTTTCCCGGTAAGAGCCTTTGACCCAGGCCTTAAACTACCTGAGTCGGTCCGTAACTTAGGGTACGGATCTCGAACTCGGCTAATAAGAGGTATATCTTATGCGCATTCCTCACCTGAACACAGAACGGTCTCTTCTGCTCATATCTCTCATCAGATACGAGCGATGTACCTGTGGATAGCCCAAGCATAACTTTCAAATCTCTAAACGCTTCATCGTCACCTTGCATGCCTCCCATGTGATGGTTTAACGCAGACGCAGATGTTGCCGCGACATCTGATAGATAGACATCCATGGGCATTAACTTGCCATGCAATTCTTGCTCGTTCTGAGGACAGTCAAGACGCTCAATGCTGTGAGAACTCATAGCAAGGACTTCATAGTGAGCTTCTCTGGGAGACCAGGTGCGTTTCCACAGGTTGCTTGTAATACACCCGATATAAGTCGGGGTGATCTCATCTAAATCATCCAAGGTTAAGGCAGGGCCGTACCTTATTCCTTTTACTTTGGGCTCACAACAGGTCGGGCAATAAAGAAAAAGGTTTCGCCAAATTATCCCTGCGCATCCACACACGCCTACTGTCTTTGGATAGAAAAACGCCTTCTGGATTATCCATCTGCGAGAAAGCAGGAATCGTTATATATTCATCATTAAACTCCCATAACGGAGCCAAAAAAAGATAAAACGTTTTTCTTTTGCATATACTTGCGGATGCAGAAGTTATTTTTCCACTATAGCTAGTTAGTCTTCGAGAGTGAAAGTTTTTTAACTGACAAATTTAAACCCAAGATTTATGTAGGAAAAAATGCTGGAGAGCAAATCCTTGCTCTCCAGTAACTTTATCCATACAAATTATTTAAATTTTCAAATATTCAAACTATTATAAAAACTCATCCTTAATTTAACCATATTTTGCTTGGGGGGAGGGGGGATTGGGGGGGGGGGGGGGGTACAAAGTGTCCGCGCTAACTTTCAACATTCATAACTTCCTTAATATGTATTCAAACGCCATCAAACTTTGTCACTTTTCCTAAAATTTATCTGGCAACAATTTGAAATGACATGTTATTGATCACGTGACTTTATGTTTCCATAGCAACAAGATTTGACAGCCATGTTTTTTGTAATTTGCATATTTTTACCTTTGAATGAAGAAAAACAATGTTTAATTTATTGGTATATTTTTTACGTCATTTAGCGTTTGTTTATTGGTTTTGATTCATTTTGAGTCGATTTGAACGGTTTTTAAGAGGTTTTATATAATTTCAGAAATCCAAGATGGCGAATCCAAGATACCTAATAACTACTTCATATGATGTCATCGTCCCATTGTGCGGGCCGCAAAGGAGACAGTTTTGGACGTACTATGTACCCCCTAGTTTTCATTGTATTCTTGGTGTGCCCCCAACTCCCCCTCCCTGGCTCAGGAACTCAAAAAAAAAGCACAACCAAAATAGGGTTAAATGTTATGCGGCTCAAAATTTAGCGTTAAACTAATTGTGTCATGCTCCTTGCATTTCTGGTGTTCTAGAAGTTATAGCAAATAATGTAAAATACGGTGTATTTTCTACCGTCCTTTTCTCTAACACGTCTTTTTTTTTCTGACAAACTTCTTTTAATGGCACTTATAAGTCTGTCTAAGTGATTAATCGTAATTTGTGGGTGACAAATCACCAGAGTTTTAAAGCGGGTCTCCCTGGAAATCTTACCTTACATAAACGTGGGCAAGGCGTTGCTGAATGGCAACCAACAAAGGTCCAATCCAGTTCAATAATGTTGCTATTCCCAGCAGCAAATTGAACGCCTTATCATCATAGCCAAACCCCAGGGCACTCTCTTTATAAACTCGCCAGTAAACAACAAACGAGCAAACGTATATGCCAATCATAAGTGTGGCAGTTGAGCGGACGAGTGGAAATGAAAGCCAAAGAAATAGGAGAGGAACAAACATGAATATTTTCAACCAATTTGGAACAAAACGAAGGAAATCATTTATGAACCACGGGAAAAAGACCAGAGCGAAAAAGGCTATACAAAAAGTAGAAAGAAATTTGAAAAGGCCCTTTGCTTTTGGAATACAGCGTTTTAGAACATAAGATATCAATGAAACGAATACGGGTACCACAAATAAAGCAAATCGATGATATATAGCGTCCGACGACTGGCGTTCCAACCGACATTGATCGCTGGATTTGTTCGGGTTTTTTTGTACCACTTCAGAACATGAAAGTTCTCCACCTCTAAGAATTTTACCGAAGAGCAAATCTATGACATAAGCCAGAGGATATGCCACTGAAACCCACATGACCACTGGTACAACAATTGAGACAAAAAGTATAACAGCCAGTATAGCCATGAACTCCATAATAGCCTTGCAGGGCTTATTCCAGTGACAAATTAATCCCGCTTCTCGTCTCATGTGATTGAAAAATTCCTGATGCCATATCTTGTCGTCTTTTTTGTCGTGTCTATATTTCCAGTCCATGTAAGCGGACCCCGTGTAACCACCCCCCGACACGCAGCTTAGGTAATCTATCTTTACGTTCTTCTGAAGCAGTCTGCGCAGGACTCCCGAACAGAAAGCCGCAGACCGAATCCCACCGCCAGAAAATGCCAACCCTATTTTAGCCATGGAGAGCGAAGATGTTTTAACCTGATGCTGCAAACCAAATAAAACATCAGGGATATTACAATTATTACATAACAGGCATGTTTATTTGAGATGCAGAATTTTTATCTATATCTATTCACCCTATCCAGACCGGGCTTTTTTTGACCATCTGGGACCGGCGAGGGGGGGGGGGCCTCCAAAAGCCCCCCCCCCCCCCCCCCCCCCCCCCCGCATGCAACTTTGAAACCGCTTATGCTATGGCCACCAAATTTACACAGGATAATGTTGTCATGAATTCTAGTAACTACAGATGCTTTGGTGTCATAATGACGTAACGTGACGTATTATGACGCCACATAGTCGATTTTATTGGCTAAAACAGTCTTTCATCAATATTTTCTCTATTTTGAACATATAACAACAAGACTTTAACAGCTACCTATTTGATAAACGTCTTATGTTTACTAACACTGCTGGTGTTGTTAACAATAACAGTGACGTCATTATGACGTCATATACAATGAAATAACCAACTGAAACGTTCTATAAGGCATATCTCTGAAACAAACGGTAGTGTTCATACCAAACTTTCACATATTGATGCAAGGGTAAAAGTTAATGAATTCGTACACTTTCTTGCTATGGTAACAACATGTGACGTCATAGAAGTGATGTGTACATTTTCTTAAAAACTGGAGCAGTTAACTTTGCAAATTATGGCTTTTCATGTATCTAATGAATTCAGAAAAGCTTTCTCAAGTGAAAAGGACATTTTTATGATATTTTGGCAATAAATGTTTTGAGATAATGAAGTTACACAGTCAGATGATATTTTATTGTCCGCCATCTTGGATCCGCCATCTTGGATCCACCATCTTGAATTAGTCCAAACGTGTTTATTTCGGTAAAAACACCGAAAAATAAAACAAATGGACTGCTAAAGCTTAGTTTATTGTGGACAAATGTTTTACAATCCAAAATATGAACCAATAATAAAATTATAGAGAGAACTGACGTTTACTAAAACTTCGATATTTCATATTCGACATTTTCCTAAAATTACCGTTAATTAACCTTAATTAATAAACAATTATACATAATTTGATCAATTATTGCTTAATTAAGTGGAAAAATATTAATTCAATAAGAAAACTTTGACATAATCTTGATTAAAGCGAAAAATGCTAATTTTGTAAATCATAGGTGTTAATAAGCGAGTGCTATGGAAACGTCAATGTCGTTGGACAAAGGACGCTAACGGAAAAATGTTTCTAGATAAATTTTAGGAAAAGTCACCAAATTTGGTGGTCATTGCATCGACCGTTTTGAAACGACACAACTTCAAAGTTAGAACGTGCTCCAAAAGCCCCTCCCCCCGGTCTGGATAGGGTTAAATAAATTACTATTTATGGACAATTGCCAAAAATGGAAAATTCCTGCACCGTTTTTGCAAAAGAAAAAGTTAAGTGCACAGTGAAGGGAATTAAAAAAATATGTATACTGTAAACCGGTAAAATTTGGCTGCACATTATTTGGTTGCGAAAATAAATTCATGCTAAAAGAAAATTGCCTAAGCTACACCTCCCCCTCCCCTTCCTTTGTTTTATACTCGAAAGGGAAGATGCCGTGTGACGCATGTTTCTAGAACGTTCTACTTTAAGTGATAATCTCTGTAAAAGCGGTCCACTGCATTCCGGGTCGGAAAATCAATTTCCTTCAAACTTTGCCCAGAAAACTATCTTAGTCCAAAGGTAAATAAAAGCACTTAAGTTTTGGAAAATATTGCAAAGTGATTTTTTTCCGAATTTTTTCTGCCCGTGACTCGAGCAGCTTGTTTTTGCCTGTGGCGTGAATCAAAAATTGTGAATTTTGACGTTCTCGCCACTTCAAAATGCTTCAATTATTGGAGTGTTTTTTTATTACTTTTATTAGATTGTTCTTTGGGCAGTACAAAAATTATAATTTAGGGCCCATAAATTGAATTTAACAACATGTTTGAATATTATTTTAGAAGCCTATTTCACCATTAACGCCAAGGAGTCCAAAATGCATATTTTCAATTCGTCATTGTGCAAAAGTCCAACTTCTTCCACACGATGTTTATACTCAGACAAACTAACATTAAGTCAAAGAGCATGCAAATATAAAAACATATTGTGGTTTAAGCGAGATTTAAGCACGGCCGGTCAACAATTTTAGTACTTTTTTAAACATGGCGGCCAAAATTCGCCTGAAAATTACAAGATGAGACTGAGACTTACGCTCGAGTACAACAACCAGATATTGTTGGTCTAGCTGCTTGGTTTCGATAAAACATACCAATAAAGCACCGTGTATAACCGCCATTGATAAAAGGAAGCGTTTGACTGTCACACACCTGATGACACGCAGAACACACAGACGAATAACTTATACTGCGAACAACTAAGAAGGGCCAGCGAAGTAGACAGTAACACAACACAAGCGGTTATATGTTATGTCACATTGCTGTCGTAGTTTTAAAATCCCTTTAACGGTCTATAATCACAATACGTAGCTCAAATATTTTCCTATTGTTTGAGAAATGGAATAGTGAACGATGAACGACAGAAACGGGAAAAGTGGTATAAACGGACTGATTTTATTCGTACTTGTATAAACTTGTAGAATTTCGACCCAATATATCATTCCGCTCGAAAACAAAAACATTCGTTCTGTAGAAAACTCGAAAAACAACTTGACATCGGCCCATTCCCTGGTAAATAAGCTCAACAACACCTTGTTAAGCAATAGGAATATAGCCGTAAAAAAAACAGCTTTAAGTTTGTTGATATTCATAATGACAAGACTAGTGCATGGCGAGTCCTGAGTGATATGTGACAACCTTTTGTAAAATGTGTCACGCAGAATCTCAATTTCAAAGCAATGCATACACCAATAAATGAGGTGGATGCATTGCGGAGCGTAAATTAATGACATTTTACCTTCAAATGAAGGCACAAATGAAGGCACATTTTACCGACAGCCATGAGCTCGCAATGTTAACAATAACGTTTTATGAGTTACTCGGAAATATCAGTAACTTGGCATTTTGTCTATAAGCTAGTAGCTGTGTCTGATTTTCGGCGTGCAAGGAACCGACGCTTCCGAGTTAAGTTTATGTAGCTAGACTAAACAATGTACCTAAACTATTATAAGAAAAAGAAGCCTCGTATGGCTCTCATTATTCAATAGAGGCATCCACTCCCCTCCCCCTGGGAAGACATTCTGAAGGAATTTTACTGAACATCAACTTTCCGTGGAAACCCGCGCCAAAGTTGTATGTTCTCCTATCGGTCCTATCGCTGACAGTCATGACTTCATTTCAAAAAAATAAAAAAAAACTTTCGATACAATCGGTTATCACAGCCCACCTTAAATTGCAAGACTGAACTGCAAATAAAACATGATACTATGAACAATGCAAAGACGCCGGTAAAATGCATGCAATGACAGTCAAATCAACGCCCCGAGGTGGGAACAGGTCCGAGTGGGAAGGAGGGTTCAATTGACTAATGCATTGTACCTTTATCAGCCTAACTGTTTTGTAAACTTGCTACATAAAACAAAAATGGTTGCAAATATATGCTGTAATAACTACAGTCGCTTCTTTTTCTGTAAAAAGATTTTCGAATCACGGCCGTATTTGGTCAGTCACTTGACCAGGGCAGAAAATAATCTAGGGCTCAAACAGCTTACAGTTTTGGACATTAGGATCAGCGCCAATAGTAAAATAATGTCAACGGGCATCAGTAATGTGGCTTGAGTTTTTTTATTCATATTATTATAAAAGTTATGATGCCATAAGCACCCATATTTACAGACTTTCTTCAATAGTGTTTCAACTTTTTTGTGTAAACTGTAATTTCTTACGTCAGATTATAAAGAAGGCTATGAGTATGATTTGTAAAAGAAATCGGAACCCTACCTCCTTTTCTCCGAGTTTTAGGAATTTTACATTCTAACGTGCGTTTTGGGACTAGCAGTAATTAAGCACGCGCAATGATGATTCAGTTTCAAATCAGGTATTTACCCTCATACAATTCCACCACTTAGCAGCTGAGTAAAAAGCGCTCCAAAACAGCTCACTGACCCCTCTTAATCATCATAAAAAGCCTGCAAAATTGCAAGATGGCGAATGGCAGATTTATCCATAATTCTTAGCGCACGAAAATTCGAAAAACGCTCATTAAATTGAACGCCCAGAAAATCAGAAAAAAACTTCAATCCTAGCATATACAATGTTGCTAGTACAGAGACGCATTTTGCAAAAATATGGCTTTCAATATGCCTTTTGGCTGCGTTTGGTTTGCAAGGTACGTGTATTGCGGTAAAATGTACAGCCGCTACCATTTTCCATACGATGGAATAACCGGCTGATTAATGTTCTTAGCTGCTCATACAACAGTTCAGCACCATTTCATCCAGTTTCTTGAGGAGTACAGCTTTTGTGTCCCTTGCCCTAAATCGATTTCAAAGTATTTACAAATTTCACTGAGTATTTTAACTATGAAACAGGACAGGATTCTTTACTTTGGCCATCTCACAAAGGTTATGCACATCGTATATGACTAGATGGATAACACCAATTTCAGACATGACGGCAACGTTGATTTCGTCGAGTAATTGTTCATCTTCCCTGCATGTAAACTCCTCTGCAGATTCATCATCAAGTTCATCACTGTCATCTCTCTCGATGCATTCATTACTACCTGTCTGCTTTCGTCTGGCAGAAAGTCTTTAACCCTATCCATAACCAAATTACTGGTATCCGAGTGTGGATTTCCGAAAAGTAATTCATAAATGGGCGAAAGTTTCATTTTCCCTTCAAAAAATGGCGTTTTCGCTGTGATTTTAAGGGTCAAATTGGGAGTCTGGGGACGAGTTAAAAAATTAGAGGCAAATGTCATCCAACGTTTTGCCATGTGCTTTACGAGCTTTCCGCATGTCATCTGCTAACTGTTTCGGTATTCTTTTCTTCCAGTTTCTTGCCCGATTTTAATTTTCTTCTGCAGATAGTCGCGGACATTTTCAGGGAAGCGCGTTTGAGTGGATCGGGATTTGTGAAGTGCCCATCCCATTCCATACGAGTCCGTCTCAGCTAATGCCAATTATCCTTCGGCGGCAGTGTGAGAGGTTTTAGTGTCACTCAATGTAATTATTTGGAAACTTTGAATCTAGTCTAACCGCAACTGGTCATAAAGGCCAACGTAACCATGGTGGTTCCACAGGGTGGTGATGCCCAATGACATCCAGGTGAATGTCCAGTTCGGCACGACTGTTGAATAGACCAATTCCGATATATTAAAATTCATACTTGGCTCCGAGGCTTAGGGGAATAAAACAAAACAAATTAATTATTCATCCCTGAAACTCGATGTGATTTCTTTTGTTTTATTCCCCTAAGCCTCGGAGCCAAGTATGAATTTTAATATATCGGAATTGGTCTATTGCTCTTTCGCTCTAAGGATAAAGCACGTTACAGACGAGCAAGTTTTCTATGACAAGTGTACGTGACAAGTTTTACAAATTTTACTTGCTCGTGTGTATGAGTAACAAGTTTTCTTTCACAAGTTTTATTTGCCCGTGTGAACGAATAAACAAGTTATCTTTGACAAGTTTTCATTGTAGCCAGCAATACAATTGTACAGCGGACGAAGACAACACGACACCATTTTATTCGTTGATCATAGCTTACATGTATTTAACAAGAGAGAAAAAGCAAGGTGCTTGCTTATGGTCTTGGTTTTGCTTTGCTTATGCAATATGAGTACTCGAAGAGACACATGAATTGCAGGTGGTGGGTTCGCCCCGAGATGAAATAAAATTATCTTTCTATCTACCTGAATCGATTGGCTTAATTACTCCCCGGAGTTTATTTATTTCCTATCCTACGTTAACGTCCACGACGTACCGGTTCTTAATTGCCTTTTTTGCGCCACGGATGTGAAGGATATTGGCATGGCCGGCGCTGCTTCTAATGATTTTAATAATAAAATCATCATTTCGTTGACTTTTGATAGCGGTGATTGAAAAATACCTGCTCGTATTAAAATTAGTTCGTACTCAGTCATACTTTCTTCAGACAAATGGCAGGTATTCAAGAGAGAAGTAATCGAGTCATAACAATCTCCAAGACGAAAGAGGTAGGACACTCTCTTCAATTTCTACAGCTTCCCCTATGTACTTGGACGAGTGCGACAAAAAGCACGACATCGCCATGTTTACTAACCAACTGATGACCGCCTGGTATTTACAAAGTTTAATTGACAATATAATTAATAATTTTAACGCTCTTTTTATTGCAGTTTTCCTTTAGTTTTTCCTTATGGTTTTTCTTTATGGTTTTTCTTTTTTTCCTAAAGAAACCCTGATTTTATTACTTTTTCATGGATAATGCAAATTTAGTGTGATTTTTTTTTTCTTCGATTGCGTGACATTTTTAAAGTGTCGCAAGTGTGTAATTAGATTAACTAAAATTTGTGGGTTGTTTTCTTTTAAATATGCCTTTCCACTCTGATTTTATTTATCAAAATGAATAACCTTCCATTCAATTATATCATATTTTCTCTGTTGAGCTCCAGTTGCTTAGATATGGCCGTGAAGAAGACAAGAATAGCGAAACCGACCGGCCGTGCCGTCTGAATCGTCTGAATGAATAAAGGGAAAAACTGAACATTGTCGCTTATAAAAATTCACGGAACCATGATCATGCTATCGGACTTTCAGCTGCGCTATCATATTTTTTATCTCCTTAAAGGTTTATCGTGCAAACAAACTAAAACCGCATCGAAGTTTATATAAAATGATTTACGCGCGAGGGCTTCTTTTCCGGCAAAATGGGCTGCCA
>JAJGOT010000648.1:342500-355000 GCA_022457155.1 Cladopsammia gracilis
TGCTTTCTTTGTCACGATATATATTTACAGTGGTTTCCAGTCACACGCTCCCAACATGCAGTTCTGCTAAATTACAGCACATCCAGAGAATAATCGATGATATCATTACAAAATGAAAGATAAAAGCATATATACTCACACTCGATTTGTGCAGACGCGTTCTGTTTCAAAGTTCACCTCCTTATTAAGTGATACGCTCCAACGAATGTTCTTTAAATGTCAAGTTCATGCATGGCTTGTTTGTTTTGTATATTAAAAAAAAAAAAAGAAAAGTAGCTGTATGAAAGCAATGCTTTCTTTGTCACGATATATATTTACAGTGGTTTCCAGTCACACGCTCCCAACATGCAGTTCTGCTAAATTTGACGGAGTTTTGCAGTGGAATGGGAATCTTATGATAGTACACTGGCCAAAGCAATTGAGGATTGGGTTGAACGATAGTAACCTTTAACCCTATTCAGACTTGGGGGGGGGGGGGGGGAGCTTTTCGAACCCCCCTCCAGTAAAATTATGATAACTCTTACACCGAAATAGCTATGAGGCTGAAATTTTCTGACTTTTGCTAGAATTTATCTAGGGACATTTTGGTATCCATAACATGTCAGTGTAATTAACCATGTTGCCATGGCAACCGGTTTTTGACACATAGGTTTTCAAAATATTAAAATATGGTGAATTTTTTATTTTAAGATCTTGTTCTTTGACTTATAGTGCATTTTCTTGTTAGAATAGTTTTTTCTTGGGGCTAGTTCTTGAAAGACATCAAAAATTTTTAACATCAAATATTTGGGGGGGGAGGGTAGGCAAATTTTTGCTCTCTTTTACTTATAGAGAAAAATTTTGTACTATTTATTAAATAACGTTTCTAAGTTCATTGTTTGGATAATAGACATTAGTTTGATACGTGTTTTATACATTCTGATCCTTTTCTCTTTTAGATATTTTTTAAATTTTAATTTAAACGAAAAAAGGGAAATCCAAGATGGCGGATCCAAGATGGTGGACAATAATTTTTAAAAAATATAGTTTTATCGCCTTTTTTGCTTTTTCTCGCTTTACAAGTGTGTCCTTGTTTGTATTTATTATGTTTTAATATTAAAGAGATGATTTTACAGTTACATTTGATATTTTAAGTATCTGGATGGAAAAATAACAAAGAAACGTCGGAAAAACAAAAATGACGTCATTGTGACGTCATAATTGGGTGTGGCAAGTCAATACTGGGCGTGAGGTTTCCTTGTATGGAGATAAACATTGTGTGAAAATTTCATGGTCCTAGCTTTACTGGTTCCAGAGATATGAAGGGGGGGTCCGAGGAGCCCCTCCCCCAGTCACTGATTGCCTAAAAAAGCCCAGTCTGAATAGGGTTAAATGCTCTGCCTAAATGCCATAACATACGGCAAGATAAAGGACAATAAAATTTCACACATGGAATATTTCAATGCGTGAGAGATGACGAGAGCAACTCTAGCTTCTTGGGTGCTTAGCAAACCTCTCAAGTGCATCCATAACTCGAAGGTTGTACAGCTGCTGCGTTTACCAATTATTTTATAACGTAATAAAAACGTAAGTGAGTAAGAAAGTAAGTAAGTAAGTAAGTAAGTAAATCAACTTTATTTAAAGAGGGTGACACATAACAGTTTTCACTGACAAACCAGTGATCCTCTATCTTAAAATTTACAATATTTTACTTTTAAAAAAATAGTCCTATGTTACTAGATTGAAAAATTAAAATCAAAAGAGGAAAACATTTCAATCTGCTTACAGGTAGTTGGGGAGTGGCGAATGTGACGAATTTGTCGCCATATGCGCGCCCTATTACGTGTACAAATTATTATTTGCAAAAATTTCTTGTCAAAAAAAATTATTCTCGCTGATTAACTACGTTTTCGTCACAATGTGGATTATCAAACCTTTTTTGTTAGCCTGGATGACTTTTGGATACTTCCTCTCCATATTAGGATAAAAGCTTTTACAAACTCTGCCGTAAAAACAAATCATTGTCGCATATAAAAGTTGACGCGTACTGCTTTGAGCTAGCTTTCGTCAGCGTTCACCTATGGACAAATATTAAATAAGATATTAACCAATCAGAGCGTGCGCTTTACTTTTCGCCTTGGTTCTGCAAATATTTATATTGTTTTATTTATCAGTAAATCGATTCATTTTACCCACTATTTTCTTTTCAGCATGTTCAGATAGGTTTGTATCAAAACAAAGTTAACTCTAGCTTCACTTTCACTCCAAGGCCAGGGTACTATGCACATAACTCTAAAATGGTCTATTGAACGAGTGCTTATGTGTAAATCTTGTCTTACAGGGGACCATAGCTGCTACAGCCAGAAGGATCGCTGTTCACTTCAAGTCAAGTTCGTAAACACGTACACGTGATCGGGAGAGCTGCTCGCTTCTAAGATACGCACTGAATAAAATCTCTACCGATCTGCGATTTCAGCTGATGACTAAGTCAGCGATTTTACGAACCTTTTTTTTTTTTCTATTTAATGTAATACTTGCATTTAATTACAATATAATATTTACTCTACTTACAATGCTTACATTACTTACAATAAGATACTCTACTTACAACACGTACAATACAATACTCATACTACTTACAATGCAATGCTTTTTTAGCAAAAAACTGATTACCCGCGAATCAAAAAGCATTGACAATTTTCTTGAGTATAAAGTTTACATGCTTATTGTTTTGGTATTTAGTTTTTAGGCTGTAAGTGGTAAAAACTCGAGTAACTTGGCAAATTCGTTTAACTTTAACAATTTAATTCAGCATTGAAAAAAGAGTACCTTTCTTTTTAAGAAAACGTCTCCATGAAAAACATAAAGCTGCAAAACAACTTGAAACGGCTTCCATCGGTAAACTGTATCATAAGCTGGCTTAGTTTGATCAAGTTCTTGTCTAGTTATATAAAACTTAAGTTTAGAGTTATCGTTTGTGGCAGAAAAAAAGAACAAACTTGAGGCTACAGAATTACGCTTAAAGTGTCCCTTGATTCCTCAGCGAAATTTTTGTCCTTGGAGTGGATTCCCCGAAAACAATTTTTGCGTATTCGCAAATACGCTCAGCTCTTGCTGCAGCTCACGCTGAAAATTTGTCAGGTGCGACTGAAATTCAAACTCATCCATGCACAAAGTTTGGCATGAAGCCACAAAAACACAACGAAAAGCCAAAAACAGCGCGCAGTATTAGATGGGGAGATATTTTCAGTATCCTTTTTTAAGTTTGAGAGTTTCTCCGTTCACCGCTGTAAACCGAAATGCTGCCACAGCCAAATTTTCCAGTTTGACAAACACGTTTGTTTTGGCGATTTTATCGCGGCGTTTTCATTCTTCTTTTCCTCGCTTGTCTTCGCCAGTAACTAAGAATTTTTTCAACGAAAACTACCTTGCGTCAGGTTTCCGTCGTCCTATCGAACACATGGAAAGATAAATTAATTCGTTTTCATAGTTTTCATTCAAGAGCCACGCAAGTTCACGCCGAATCGAGGACCGATCACACTATTTTTGAAAGCCAATAAAATTTGCTCATTACTTTCTTGTGACGTGCGTCAGTCAAATGAAGCCGTCTATCTTTTGACTTGAAAGGTTTCCCTTCGTCTTCGATTTAGAGACATAATAAATATCTTATTAGCCTCGTTTTTCTCGGTCCGTACCGTAAGTTACAAAAAAACCTCGGTCCGTAACTTACGGTACGGACCTGGAACTCGGCTAATAAGAGGTATATATATATATATATATATATATATATATATATATATATATATATATATATATATAATCGAGGTGAACTGATCAACTGAAGATTCGACTTGGCATTTTATTACTAACTAGTTTCGTACCGCACAGCATGTGCGGCACTCATCAGATAAAATAGCCAAAAAAAAAAAAACAGAGAAACAACAATAATAGTGTTTCACGCAGTCGTAGGAGTGCTCGATGCAAATACATGCAGAGCGAAATACAATTTTAGATAGAAAATTTCTAGACACAGTTACCCGAGTTTCACGCACTAAGCGATCATCAGACTGTGCCGTTGGAGGCGGTAGAAATAAAATTTAAACTAAATTAAGGAGGGCGGTTGAATTTTATTTCTACCGCCTCCAACGGCACAGTCTGAACATCGCTTAGTGCGTGAAACTCGAGTAACTGTCTCTAGAAATTTTCTATCTAAAATTGTATTATATATATATATAATACAATTTTAGATAGAAAATTTCTAGAGACAGTTACTCGAGTTTCACGCACTAAGCGATCTTCAGCCAGCTTAAAGGATTTATTTTAAAGGACCAGTTGTAGTGTTCCATTCGTCTTTTCTTTTAAAGCTCATAAACAAAACTTGCTTTTACAATGAAGGTTTTAAGGATTTGAAGAGGTTTATTTATTGATTTTTTTTTAAACGCTGAAAGATGTCAGGAAACTTGGAAACCCTTCTAGGTTTGGGATTTTCTCTTGCAGTTTACAAGACCAGATAAAATATCTGGCAACAAGAAAGTAGAAATATTGTTGTGTGTAGGAAAGAATATCTGTTCTCAGACGTAGTATTATCGCCAATGATAAATTATCCATTCTTGTCGTTGAGTACTTTTCATGAAACCATTTTCCAAAACCCTGCCAGAAAAGTGAAGTTTCACTACAGTACCAGATCTAGAAAAAAATGAATAAGTGTTTCTTTCTCTCCACTACAGAAAGTACAGATATCATTATTCCTGATACCAATTTTATTTAAAAACTGATTTGTTGCTAGTCTTCTATGAAGCAGTTTAAACTGGAAAATAATTAATTTGGATATTTTTGTACAGCGGAAAGGTACGTAGTTTGTAAACTGCCTTCCAGATGATCAAATCAGTGCATTGTAAATTGCAGTCAATAATCCACTTATTTTGGCTTTTACTGGGGCAACTCTGTCTTAAGCTGACAAGTTTCTCGTAAGCTATTCTGTTAGAATCTGACAAGAAAGTTTGTTTTGATGCCAAAGCGGTCTTTGAAGTTAGAGAAAAATAAAAATGTGTTCTCATCTTTCATAAGATGCCCAACTGTTTTAATTCCTTTAGAGGACCATGATTTATAGTATATTGGCTTATTCCCAACAAACCTTAACCCTCGGACGTACAGGTTTTCACACCAACCTTGCAAAATTCACGATTTGCTGTTTTTGTTTTTTGTTTTGTTTTGTTTTTTTTTGTAGCATTTAATTCGTAAATAGACCTTTTCCTACAATTCTATCAAAATGGTGCATTTCATTTACGAATTTGCCAGATTGGACCGTCAGTTTGAAAAAATAATGGAATACAATTTACGAATTCAACGTCTCACTGGACCAGTTCAGTTCTGACAAATGATCAGCGCTCTAAGGTAATAACTGCGCGCGCTACACGCGGCTGTCTCGTCCAAAGTTATGATCTTTATATCACTCTGGTGACCATATCGTGTGTTAATGTGGAATGATTCAGCCTGGTTACCGGGATGAAATTGAACACGTGATATATTTGCACGAAAATGTTTAACTCATGTTTTTGTTTTTGCTGTTTTTTTTTTTTTTTTGAAAATTGTTATGTTCGTTTGATCTTGAAATGTCCATTGAGCTCCTTAGGGTCTTCTATACATCAAGAGTGTTCAGTTGACTGTCCAAAAATTTGCGCATAAATTTATATATTACATAGCACGAGAACATTCGAACCCACTAGTTAGGGCCAAAGGTCACGGTGCCTTCTAGGAAATATAAATGTGCCGATGAGGTTGCTGTTTTAAACGAAAGCTCTATACTACTGTAATGCTAGTGAATTGTAGATTCCTGTTTTGTTAAGATAAGTGTGCAAGCCTTGAAAGTAAAACTGACAGTGTTTCCTTCATTGAATTACCAGCTTCCATGTTATGCGCCTACTCATTCGAAACTTCGACATCCTCCTCCGGGCATACCCCGGGCATTTGACTATTTTTGTGTCCGGAAATGGGGAATTTGATCTTTGCCAGAGGGTGGAGGTAAATTTGAACCGATATTGCCAAGTTTAAAATATTGTTCATGTCCAACGGAAAAAAAAAAGTGTTTAAGAGTAATCTACATTTATAATCCACAAAAAAATAGGTTTCCACTCTTCGACGCGTCAGGAACATTTCGTAAAGGTGACTACATTGCCACATAAAAGCGAGAGTCATAGAGCTGCATACCGGAATGAATGAAAACGTATTTTTTATATTCCCGCTATTCTTAAAATCCGCCACCACGAGAGTGCATTTGAACGCAATTGTGGCCCTCGTCTTTAAGAATATGTCGCCTTCTTTTACTGATTTTGCAAAACGTATTTCAATATATTATAGATTAATGTCAGATATCTTTACAGAAATTTAAAAACTAAAATCATGCAACATTCAACCAAAATAGGTTGACAGTACCCTTAACTTCAACTTCCAACATCCTTGGAAGGTCTTGTGTTCGACTCCCGTTGAGCGCGCTTTAGATGTTTCTTTTTTTTTTCTG
Organism: Cladopsammia gracilis; assembly: GCA_022457155.1. Taxonomy (NCBI): domain Eukaryota; kingdom Metazoa; phylum Cnidaria; class Anthozoa; order Scleractinia; family Dendrophylliidae; genus Cladopsammia; species Cladopsammia gracilis. The sequence continues at coordinate 348,997 of JAJGOT010000648.1, forward strand.
AGAAATTATAGTCGAGGGAACATATTCATATTCCATTCCACTTCACAAAACTTTACAATTTATTTGGTTCTGGTCCTTGCTTCGAGGGCTTTTCTCTAGGTACTCCAGTTTGCTTACCTCCACAAAAAAACATCATGTATATATTCAAATTCGGAAGCCGTAGTGGAAGTTAGAGCCATGCGCCACATGAATTTCCAATGAAAGTTTTTATTGAGATAGATGTAATGTTCTTCATTTCGCGAGCGTGGGACAAAGAGTCCACGCTCGTAACATGATGAACACTTACCTCTTTCTCATTTAATTACCGAGCTTAAAGTTTACCATCTTTCTTTCATTTATCAAAGTAGGATTATTTATAGCTCTCTGGGTAAATTCTTTTTGTACTAACGCCAGTGACATACTGAACTATTTCAAACTTTTTTTCTTTAGCCATGCATCCGTGCTTTTTATCTTACGCCGTTCTTGTTTTGCCCACAAAAGGATATGTCTTAAAACTACGCAAACCACTCATGAACAATCAAAAATGAAATGAAAAAAAAAATGAAAAATGAATAATCAAAAGTTTGATTTTGCAGAATACTTTAATCTGGTATAGCGTGCCCTGGCAATGCATGGGGTTCATCAAACAACATTCACTTTTTTACTTATCTACATGGTAGAATGTTTTATCTTTTTTTGAAGATAGAGTTTTGCAGCCGAATAAAAGATCATCTACTTTATATTAGCTTCGCTTATTTTTTGGACTTCATCGACGCAAGTTTTAATTCCAACTTGCGGACAAACTTACGTTGCCCGTGTGGCCAAACATGCTCGCAAGTATACGCAAATTGATTGACAGTTCTATTGTAGCCTTGTGCACGCGATCATCCAAAGCAAAGTAAAACTGAAAACAGCTTTGTGGTCACTTGCGTCTACTAGCGTTTTGGAAGCCAAACGGTGAAATTATTTCGCCTGCTTGCGGACAAATTTGAGCTCGATTAAAGTGAACATCGCAAGTGCACGCAACTCCTGGCCACGAAAAAAAAAATGGAAGGTTATCTTGCGATAACAATTGACTCGGGCTTAAGGTGTAGAAATAGAGCTATATCAAAATTGAAACCCAAATTTATTTGACGTGGCCAAGCTGAGGCTGTCGAGTTGGCAAATGCCCTGGGCTAATAATAACCAGTCGAACTATTTGCTTTTTCTGTGGATATAATTTAAATGTTTGTCGTATTTTGAAGCAAAAACTTTCCTTAATGATGATTCTTGAAGCACATTTTGTTTTCGTTTAATGGTTTTGTTTTGCTTGATATGATCCTATATCAACATGTTTAAGATTTTTTTTTCATAGACTACCAGATTCATTTTTAAAACAACAATCCTCAGTTCAAATCATATCATTTAGACAAACATTTCACCGCTGAACACTAAATCCCCGATCTTTCTAAAAAAAGTCGTATTTAATGCATAAAACATAAAAAAAATTTATTTCCTCCCTCTTTATGTTCTGTCTTTTTTACAAATTAAATACAATTTATAGTTAGCTGCTTTCTGCAGTCTCTTTTTAAGTATCATATTAGATATATTTGTAATGTGAATAGTTTATTTTATGTTGCACGGAGATATTAGCCTTCTGGCTTCTATAATTCGTGTAGAAATAAAGTTCATGTATGTATGTATGTATGTATGTATGTATGTATGTATGTATGTGTGTATGTATGTATGTATGTATGTATGTATGTATGTATGTATGTATGTATGTCCAAAGAATGCATCGACTGTATGCTGCGATTAAAGGCATTTTAATTTACATGGATATTATACATTCCTAGTTCAAATTAATTTGAATGTGGTATGTTTCTTCTGGAAACCAAGAAAAAAAAGGAAAATAGTACTTATACTTGCATTTTTGTATATATCGTTCATTATCAGTTCTTCTACGAATGTCACCTAACTGCTATTTGTTTCATAGCTCTCGTTTTGTTCATTTTAATACTTTTAAATCAAACTATATAGTATGCGTCAAAACCTACGTGTCTTACACTAATCCTGGTGGGGGGGAGGGGGGGGGGGGGGGACTCCGACGGGGGTGCTCGTCATACCTTTTAGGGGTAAAAATTTGGTAGATTGGTGCCGCTTTGGGTGCTGCAATCTAACATAACGTAACCATGGTTAGAATTATCGCGGCCGTACCTTTTAGGTTATTGAACCAAAAAAAAATATGACAGAATCACGTTTTTGTTGTTTAAAATTGGCACCTTTTAGCGTAAAAATATGTTTGAACCAAGGCTATCAAACAAGATTGTGGTACCTTTTTGGGTGTTTTTCGAAAGTTTTTACCTGGGAGTCCCCCCCCCCCCCCCCCCCCTTCCCTGGATACTAATATCATTTCTCGCACTCTCAAAGTGTGCGGTTAACCCAGTTTCAACTGGTTAACCGCAATCAAGTAGAAAACATCTCCCATTTCGAACTCGTATTACCCCGTCACACTGAAAGCTAAAAATAAAATAAAACGCTATTCAGGTATTACTGCCTTCATTTCCCAATCACGAATTTTTTAAAAACCATACTCGCTTCAGGTGGTCTTATCGTCATCCGGGGAGGAGGGGGGAAGAGGGGTGTGGGTGAGGTTCTCAGATATATTAGAAATAGGGAGAGAAACCATGTTTGGGGTTTGAAATAAGTATTTTCGGAACTTCTTTGGGTTATCAATTTTCTGGCGGATTAATTTCATTTAGCTAGTGTATACCCTAGCAAACCCTAGCACTCTCGATTTTATGTCAAACAATAGGCCATTTGCACGATGGCGTCATTTGACTACAACTACCAGAATTCATTTCGTTTTTCCTTTCTTGTTTAAATTTTGTAATCCCAGTGCGGTTTAAATAACAATAGCCCTAATTTGCACTACAAAACAAACAACTGAAGGATTCTGGTAGTTGTAGTCATATGACGTCATCGTGCAAATGGCCTATTGTGTCAGTTTCACGTACAAACACGTACAAGCATAAAATACATGCAGATGACAAGGACCTTCCTGTTATAGCGTTTTGTTCATGTGAGGTCATGATACATGCTGGTATTAAAGTATATGTACTTGTTTTCTGGGATTTTATGTTCTGGGCTGTTGGACTTTTTGAATCCAGTTTTAGCTGAACGGGGCTTCCTTGGGTCTGGCAATTTGGCCGCATTTGCACTTGCTTGTCACTAATATACCTTAATCATCCCCGGCGATCTGACAGTCAATTTGGCAAGGTCCTCCGGCTATTTTCTGTCATCGAAGAAACGTAATTGTGTCGAGGCTTATTAGATTGTTTTGTTAGGACAGTGGGCGTCTCTTAAAATTAATGATTAAAAGTCTTTAAATAAATACGTGATTCTTTCAACGTAGCTCAGATATAGCCAAGACTTGAAACAGTGCACGACTCAGAGAGAAGACGCCTTTCATAACGGTATGTTTGCTTTCGACATTATCCACTGGTTTTCTTATTTGATATAACTTGTTGCTTCTTGCTTCTTCTCACTGTAGATATCTGATCGACATGACTAGCTGTTAATTTTACCTTACTGGTCTTGACTAGTCGAATCTTTAATTTACCCTGCCGGCAACATGGGAAATGTTTGTAGCTGTGAGACAGGAAATATATATTTCTAAATCGGAATTGTGAAGTTTCAACTGGGTCAAGCATAGTCTGAGCTTAGTGGCATCTGATGATGTGAATTTACAGTGGGATCCAAAGTGGTGTTGTCCTCCTTCTTTGTTCCTGTAGTACCAGCAAGAAGGAGGCAGCTTGGTCTAGTCATTAGGGCGCTAGACTTGAGACCCGAAGGTTTAGAGTTCAAGTCCCGCTCTGACCACTAGCTGAATTTGTTTCATAGCAGCCCGAGTTCAACTCCGCGGCCACGCTTGTAATATAGCCAACCGGTCTGCCTCCTGCCAGTTGTAATTTTTGACATATTTGTTCAATTTGAAGTATTTGTTTCTGCCCCACCAGCATTTGTCCTATAAACACTTACTAAGGGAAAATAATGTGTATATTACACAATTCAGCGTGGACACACACGCAAACAACAAGAGAAAGTTTCTAGGCAGAATAGAAAAGATTTCATCACATCATGACGAACTTTAAAGGTTGATGGCTAAAATGCTTTTAGCTGAAGAAGCGTTGGATGTATAGATTTATTAGTGTAAAAGTCTATAAAAAATCTAGTTTTGAGGTTTGGGGTTAAGCTCCATATATTTTTCCTTTTCGAATGAAGACTTTACAGACAATACACGTTTCCTTTTGTTCTCTCAACAGCTCAACACTATGGAGGGAAAATTTACGTTTGTCATACTGCTTTTCTGTGTGGTTGCTGTGATGGCGGTGTCAAGTTATAAAAATGATGGTAAAACATGTTTCCCCTTTCGTCAATTCAGCCTTTGAAAAAGTAACTTCAAAATGCGTGTTGGAATTAATTAGGATTCATTGCAGTGTGCACAAATGACTTTTTTTCTTTTTTTTTTTTTCATACATTTTATTGAATAAGAGTACAGGAATACAAAAATAAATGCAAAAAAAGGAAGTAAATTAATACATTGATTAAAGGAAAAAAAATTACATCCAGAAATGACATGTTGACCATAGTTTCAATTCATAAGCAGAGGAATGCAATTTGTCAAGATAGAATTGCTCGTGTTTCATTAATTTTTCAGATCAGAGCCACAGGCAATTTTCATTCAAACGTGTTGATTTTATTAGAACATATAAATTTCCATTTTTGATATTCCTCCCTCCAATACTTAACAGCTTTCAGATGAAAGGTTAAATATTAGAATTTCATCGAAAGTTGGAACAAACTTATACAGCAACATTACAACTTGAGAACCATTTACATTTCGAAATTTTATGATTTTATCCAAATAATAAAAAGCGACAACCATATTATGAAACCCAAGATTCTGATAGTGAAATATTTTGTTAATTGATTTCGAACATTACAGCTTACTTTTTCATTATTTGTTGTTTACGTTTTAGACGACAGCTGTGATGTAAGTGGTTCCAATCGATATGAATGCGGATGGCTTGGAATAACTGAAGCTCAGTGTCAGAGTAGGGGGTGCTGCTACGACGACAGTGATCCCACTGCCAAGTATTGCTTTGTCAAGAAAAGCGAACGTAAGTAATGGGTGCAATTTTAGTCACTAGAAACACTGGAGCAACCAACAAATCGTGGAAAAGCTGTCCGGTCTCAGTCATCTTAAAAATTCGAAAATTAGGTTAACACCTATGAGTTTTCTTCAGTAAAATGTTGCCTTATGCAAATTTTCCTAACATTGGAAAATTTAACGCCTTTTAAGCACGTTACAGACGAGCAAGGCAAGAGTCCATGACAAGGTTTACTTGGTCGTGTGTATGAACAACAAGTTTTCTTTGACAAGTTGTGCTTGTCAAGTTCTATTTGCCCGTGTGAAAGAATAAACAAGTTATCTTTGACAAGTTTTCTTTGTAGCCAGCAATGCAATTGTACAGCGGACTAAGAAAACACAACGCCATTTTCTTTAGCACGTTACAGACGAGCAAGTTTTCTATTATAAGTTTTGCCTTCACAAGTTTTACTTGCTCGTGTGTGTAAATAAAAACTTGCGAAGTTTTCCTTGTTGAGCATACAGACAAGCAAGTTTGTCAAGTTTTTCTCTACGACAAGTTGCCTTGTTCAAAAGCTAGCATGCCAGCTTTTGAATGCCAGCTTTTCAACAAGTTCACTTGACAAGGGAAATCTTGACAACTTTCTATTTACACACGAGCAAGTAAAACTTGTCAAGGCAAATCTTGTTATAGAAAACTTGCTCGTCTGTAACGTGCTTTATTTACGGAGGGATAACAAATGCCGTTTTTGGGTAAGAAATTTTCTTTAAAAAGATCAGCCAGGATTTTCGAAAGGGTAAAAGAAGCTAGTAAATTAGGGGGATAAGGTTCTTACCTTATCTGCCGCTGAAATATTAAGCTAAAAAACAAATCAAAAAGCTAAAATGTATTAG
>JAJGOT010000648.1:362500-402178 GCA_022457155.1 Cladopsammia gracilis
CACAACCAATTATTCTTATTTACATGGAAACTAGTATATTAACAATTTTAAATTAACATACCTTACAAAGATCACACATTTGCAGTGGGTTTACAATGTGGTGTAGACTTTTATGTCCATAATCCATGACAGTACATGTAGAGTATGTGATGTTTCCTGGGAGAAACAATTTGAATAACATAGCAAGTGAGCATCTTGAATTTATTAATAAATTTTTTAACTGCTGGTATACATGCACCTAGTTCAGCCGAGGGGGGCTGTCACTAAGGGCCAGAGGCCGGGTATTTCCCCTGGCTACTATAAGCGTGACCCCAGCTACTTCCATGTGAAAATAGATTAGCAAAATAGAACCAAAAGAACTCCTCAGCTGTTAGAATCCCCACCTACTAATTGCATTTACCCAGCACTTGAATCTCAGCGACAGCCCTGCTTGCTGTTTGTAATTGTTATAGTAACATTAAATTATTCTTTCACTTTAAGCAAGGTACTGGGGCTTGTAAAAACAGTTTGCAATTTGATTGCCTTTCTACAGGTAAACAAAGAACTAATTGTTTGAGTATATACTTAAGCACTTTACTTTTAAGCAATTTTTTTTTCCAAGGAGTGGAGTAAGCAAGTTCCTTACTGCAGAACACAAGGTTGAGAAAAATAGAGCATCTTTAGATTCCTAATTGTACACATAACTGACAATGACAGAAGAGCAAGGCTGATGAAACATGTCTTGCATAACTGAAACTGTGGTTCTCTTATTACAAAGTACCAGTTACAATGTTAGATCTTTCTTCATGTAGCATCCTTGTATTGGTTTTAATTGATTTTGAGTCAAATTTGGTTAATACTGTATGGAGATCTGTATGAACTCTTGGCTGATTTGATACCATCACAATCATGTGACCTATCTTAAAGTATATATTAAATCTTATTACTCATGGCATACATGTAGCCAAGGAAGAAGTTTTTCTCATTTGTGCATGCAAATTTATGCATGCATATTTTTGTTCACTGATCTGATTGGTTGACAATTGAGGCCTCATGATCTCATGGCCTCATGTGTGTTAACTTGAGAAGCAGAAAGAAGAATTACAGCATATAAGTTTTCAAGACAATGCTTGGCATTCATGGATGGATAGAACTGTTTGATATTGTGTTCACCGCTTATTGCCACATGGGATTTTTGTTCCAGCAAGTTTTGTGTTTATATAACTTTGCATTTCAGTTCACGATGGTGGTTTCGAGTGTCAGCTACTGAATCTAGTCTTACTTTTTAGACACAATTTTGTTTCTCGGTGTTTCGTGGGCGGCACGGTGGTCTAGTGGTTAGTGCGTCGGACTTTCAACCTGAAGGTCGGTGGTTCGAGCCTTGTCTCTGCCGTCGTGTTGTTTCCTTAGACAAAAAACTTTACTCCACGCTGTCTCTCTCCACCCAGGTGTATAAATGGGTACCGGTGACAAAATGCTGGGGGAAACCCTGCAATGGACTTGCATCCCATACAGGGGGGAGTAGCAATATTCCTAGTTACTTCATGCTACGGAAACCGGGTTAAGCTCCGGCCGTGTGGGCCATCGTGGCCCGAGTGCGACTTTACCTAGAAAAGCACTCAAAACATTTGGGAATCAAATACTGCACTGGGTTAAAGACACCACAAGTTCAAGCTGTGTACAATTATACCATCCAAGTTTCATTGTCACAGCTTTAATACTGTTCATATTACATGGGAGGAAAGAGGGAATCCCCTAATGCACAGTCCAGTGAAAGGGCTCTAAGAGCCATGCATCTCATGAATATGAAACAGTGTAAGGATAATTTTAGTTGTTCTTGATGTTTTGAAATTTAGCAGTGTCACTGTCACTGACAGCAATACAGTGACATTTTCCCTAAATGCTACAAATCCATTTAAAATTCAAAGATTGGCTATAATTTTCCATACTAAGTTAGAAGTCCAAGAATTGAAGAGTATTTTTTTTTATTAAGAATGGAAGGATCATTTTCAGCCATATTTCAAAGTTGATGCAGAGCTGGCTACTACATTGCATAGCAACAAATGGCTCAGGAATATGCTGGGTAATTCATGCTGTGTGTTCAGAAAATAAGCACCGGCCTAGTCTGTTTATTCTAACACTTTCCTCTTACAGTCATGCATTGTCATGACTGCATAAAAGGAGGCTCAATAAATAGTGGAGAGACTACAAATATTTTAATTCTCACCAGTGAATGATCAAACCGTACATGTACATGTATATAACCAATTCACTAAGAAGAATGTCCTATCCATCAAGTGTTTATTACTTGAATTTACTATTTGTTTTCATGTTTTTAAGAAAGAAAGAAATCCAGTTTGCCCATGTTTCAATGTACATGTACCTCAATAGAACCTTAACTTTTTGCACTAATCACTGGGTGGCCTTTTTCGCAGCACCCAAAAATGCTACAAATCAATTTGAAATCCACAGGTTAGTTATAATTTTCCATACAAAGTTTGAAGTCTAAGAATTGAAGAGCAAACAGATTTTAAAATATTTTAAACATTTTTGCATGACATAAATATGCACCAAATCATACAAACTCACATGTAACATAAGTTATATAACATCAGCTCACATGTACACTCTGCTATACAAAACTGCATTTGCACTGTACATGTACATGTACATGTAACTCGCATACATTACATTGTGTCTCTTAGAAATTTAATTATTTCTACCAGCTGCTTCTAAAAACATGGTAGAAAGAACTCTGAGTTATAACACATGCTGCAAGATTGGGCATTATTAAATAAATAAATTGAAGAACAGATTATGGCTCCATCAATTCCAAGCCCACTCTTAAAAGCCCACTCTTAAAAGCTCTTATAACTTCAAATGTGGACGAAACATGTTGAGAGCAAGCTTAAAACCTTACCGTATACATGTACATGTAGCATATGTATTAACTTCGAAAATTACCACGAAAGCTACTATCGAGCTGATATCAGGGCATAACATGTCAATAATTTTGATAGTCTATAAAAATCGTATCTAATGTTATCAGTCATTTACTTTAAGGTGAGCTTCTGTAATTGTTAAGTGTGCAGCAACCCGCCACGATTAACTTTAGTTATTTTACGGGTTGCTAATATACATATGTATTTTGTTTTATTATTTGAAAATAAATTGTTGTTGTTGTTGTTAAATTGATCGTTGTTGGTGAACGCGGACAAACAAAGCAGGATCGGCTATGTCAAGACTTTATTTTACCGATTTTACACTGTAATTGGAAGCTGAAATAAACACAAGCTGAAATGAGAAACTACTCTTTTCTTCCAATAAAGTGATTCATTTTCGTGTCAAATCATTTTACGTCTTATCAGTGATTTATGCATCTCAGTTTCAAGCTACTTCTTGATTGCCGCCTTCTGTCACACTACGTCACGCTGCTTCTGTGTCCTGTTCTCATAAAACCTGATTAAACTCCAGCGCTTATCAATTTTAACAGAATTAAACAGCTTTTTGGGGTCCATCAAGCACTGAACAAACCACTGTTTATCTTGGTTTATCATTTCTTAAGGTGATTATTCAATTCTACATTGAATAACAAACCACTTGGTTGCTCAGTTTTTTTTATATAAGTTTATTGCCGTTAAGCCCCGGCTACATGTTCTAACATTGTTATATAACATTTTTTGGTTCAACAATGTTAGAACGTGTAGCCGGCATGTTAGATGACGTTTATCTAACATTTTTTGTTAGAAGAATGTTTTGATTTCGATCAAACACGGTTTATGCTTCCATAGAAAAGTCGTTCGAGCTATTATTAGTTTGGTTAATTTCGTAGCCATGAAAATCTTGTGATTATCGACTTTTATCGACAAATTAAACCTGTCGATTGACAATTATCGACAAATATCGAGTACTGTCGACTTATCGACTACGTTTTCGATGATCGATTTTGATCGACATGTTACGCCCTGTGATATTTAATTTTTTTCAGCGCTCAGAGTCGCAGAATTTTGCCAAACTGTTTTTAATTAAGTTAAGCTTAAGCTTAACAAAATAAACGAATTTTAAAATAGTTAGATGTGCACAATATCAAATAGAAACTAATAATCAATCGCCCCAAAAGGTCTAAAATAACCCTGAACCCTGTCCAGTTGGACATTAGGTTGAAAGTTAAACTTACTACATGTAATTTAAAACTCAAATCACTTACCTTTTCCAGCTTTTTTTGTCCTTTCCAAGTTTGAGAATCTCAGGCTTTCATCGCGACCGGCACATGCATGACCGGGGAACTACATATACACTCTAAGCAGACTTCTTTGCGCTATATCGTAAGTTAGCCACGAAAAGGACAGTTTGTAAAGCAATTTCGCCAGCTTTTTGCCACTAAACAGGACTCTGAATGGACGAAATAAAATAAATTTTCTGTGATGACGCTTCAGTACACGCAAAAATGGCGGATCCGTTGTCGTGAAAACTCGAACCAGTCCTCCCGCTGACCATCTCCTGCAAACCCGAGCAGGGGAGGGGAGGGTAGTGGACCGAAGGGGAGGGGAGGGGAGGGTGGGGGAATAAAGAAAAATCTAACCCCTGATCGGTATGAAAGAAAAATGCTACAGAAAAACTGCCAACGCCATTGGTAAGAGGTAAGATAAAAACCACTTATGCAGATTTGTTTATAGTTCTAAACTGAAAAGTCGCTGAACAGGATCAGGAAAGGATGGATTTTCAAAGCCTTCTAACGTGTAAAACTTATTTTCGCCACCTTCATTTTTACTAGAAGAGTAATAATCGCTTTTTTTATACACAAAAATAACATAATTTTAACCTGGGCGGAAAAACGGAGATTTATTTAAGTTAATAAAAAAGTTTGATGGTTCCAAAAAGTTCCAAAAATCAGTCAACTTCCGTGCGTTCTGGTCACGTGTTTCATGACGTCATACTGATGACGTTTATAAAGAACTTATTTTTAGACTTATATCTACCAACATACGAAATAATTTAACTTTGCATTTCACCCTTACAAAGATACATGTATACAAAGATACTTGTCCCCAGACCCCTATTTGCTCTTGTGTATAGCCCCCTTAATTTTAAAAATCCAGAGTAATAATGGGCATGCGGAAATGTTGCAAGCGAATGCCTTCCTTGCCACGTTGGCTGTATTCGCATTCATCGAAGCATGTTCCTAAAAAACGTTGAAAGGCATTTGGGAGCATAGTCACGTGACTGATGACGTCATCGCACGTAGTCAAATAAAATAGGTATTTTATGGTAGCTGCAAATAGCATGTGTTGTAGTATCCTCATACACTCAAAATTGACAGAGTTATTTGGCATCGAAAATTTTTCTGGTGCAAAGGGTGCTGGGAAGGTTTTTATTATAATTATAATATATTATTTAATTATTATTATTATTTGTGTCACGATTTTGCATGCAAATATATGCACGCATATTTTAAATTGTACCCTTCCGGTTCATAGCTTTACCATTTACACTTCCTGTTTAGCGTCTTCCGGCCACTTTCACTTCGGGTAAAACAGCGTTACTGAAGTGTAAAAACACTTAGTGGTACGGCCTTCATTTACAAAACATTCAATAGTAAACAACGTGGTTTGCAGGAACGATGACTGAATGAAAGGAGTACTTCTTCTCCATGTCGGACATCTTCTCATGTTTAAAATATATCATAAAACTTTCTTACGCATGCGCATGAGTATAGGCTGCTTGGAGCCTCTTGTTTAGAATTATATCATCATTACAGTCAAATATACGCTTATTAAAACAATATCTTACAACGTCACATTTTCTTTCTCTTACGAGTTTCAATTCCTATAGAATTCTAGACTTAATTCTTCATACCATTGATCAGTTTCCCGGCAAACGATACCCTATTCTAGACCCGACAAAACTCTCTGATTTCTATACCCTATCCCAGACTAAACTGCTTGAAAACAATACCCTTCACAGCGGCACGTACCCATATAGCTTATATATGAAAGTACCCCCCCCCCCTCCTCCCTGCTGGTTCACAGTCGACTCATAAGTAAGAGTTACACGAGCGGTGGCTCGATGAGCGAAAGGTTTAAAAAGACTGAATAAACTATAATTTTAACAGCAAATTTCATTTTCCAGCGACACGCAGAACAACAGCTGAATAAAGAGAGCTTTTCGCTGCATCAGGTGTTGTTTTAGTTGACCCATACTTAGATAAAGAAACTCGTAAAGTTTTGTTTACAGCGAGAACAAGGGTTATGGAACTCAGCTTTAAAGTCGGAATAATGAAAAGAAAACTAGGCGTGCTAAACTATTTATTCAATCCTACGGTTTTATTTACTCAGGCTTAGTAAAGAGAGTTGCTTGAATCTGTTGAAATATATTTTTTTTTTTACATTTAACGGAATACAATGGAACCACCATTAAGGGGACACCATAGGGACCTGAGGAGAAGTGTCCCCTTAACAGAGGTATCCTTTTAAAAAAGGTGATAATTACAAAGCCATGAGCGTTTTAAATGTAAAATAACACGGCAAACTGATCCTTACGGCGGAGCTAAAATAAAAATGAGTATATACGTTAATATCGTTACAATTTAAAAAGTTTAAAATATGGAACCAAGAAACATGATAGGTGACTATGAGCGTTTTGCCGGTCGGGACCAGGAGAAGTGTCACCTTAATAGAGGTGATAATTACAAAAATTATATGAGCGTTTTGCCCGCTGGTACCAGGAGAAGTGTCCTTAATAGAGGTGTCCCTTTAAAAGAGATCATAATTACAAAGATTATATGAGCGTTTTGCCGGCCAGACAAGGAGAAGTGTCCCCTTAATAGAGGTGTCTCTTTAATAGAGGTGATAATTTCAAAGATTATATGAGCGTTTTGCCGGCCAGACAAAGAGAAGTGTCCCCTTAATAGAGGTGTCCCTTTAATAGAGGTGACAATTTCAAAGATTATATGAGCGTTTTGCCGGCCAGACAAGGAGAAGTGTCCCCTTAATAGAGGTGTCCCTTTAATAGAGGTGATAATTACAAAGATTATATGAGCGTTTTGCCGGCCAGGACCAGGAGAAGTTTCCCCTTAATAGAGGTGTCCCTTTAATAGAGGTGACAATTTCAAAGATTATATGAGCGTTTTGCCGGCCAGACAAGGAGAAGTGTCCCCTTAATAGAGGTGTCCCTTTAATAGAGGTGATAATTACAAAGATTATATGAGCGTTTTGCCGGTCAGACAACTGAAGTTTCCCCTTAATAGAGGTGTCCTTTTAATAGAGGTGATAATTTCAAAGATTATATGAGCGTTTTGCCGGCCAGACAAGGAGAAGTTGTGTCGTTTTAATAGAGGTGATAATTTCAAAGATTATATGAGCGTTTTGCCGGCCAGACAAGGAGAAGTTTCCCCTTAATAGAGGGGTCTTTTTAATATTTTTTATGAGCGTTTTGCCGGACGGGACCTGAGGAGAAGTGTCCTCTTAACAGAGGTGTCCCCTTAATACAGGTGATAATGACAAATATTATATGAGCGTTTTGCCGGCTGGGACCAGGAAAAAAGTCCCCTTAATATTGGTTTCCTAAAGTACAGGTTTCACGGTATAAATTTTAAGTAATTTTGTGCCAAAGCACGACAATTTGATGGATGTGATGATATTTACAGGGATGAGATTTTCTGTATTAAAGACCACCTTCACCCAAAATGCTATACGCGACGTGATCACTTTCTGTGCTGAATTTCGTGTAACGCGAAATTCACGCTTACATACATACATTATTGCCGCTCCTTATATACAGGCTTTTCAGCTACAATATTAAGCCTAACTAAAACATACTGTACACTTTATAAAAATTTAAAATGTTTGCAACCAATCAGATCAAGCGTATGAACAATGGAGCATTTCAAAACAATAACAAACGACCGCAACGTCTTTTGGGTACTTATAACAATTTAGTTCACCATTTTCGCTATTTATTTTTGCGTACTATTTCCCACCCGTTTACGTTTCTGGTTTACACGGGTTTTGCTATCTCTGCTACGGGTTAACAGAAGATCCCGTTTATTTTGTTGTGAGTGAGCGTTAACAGACGGTCCCGCTTACATTTTATAGTCGAGCATGTTTTGTGTATATAGTTTTGCGAGTTAACAGACAGTCCCGCTTGCATGTTGTGAGTTAACGGGAATTAAAGTGGCGGCCTGTTTATTTTTCATTTTGTTTCGATTTGTTCTCATTCAACCCGTCAAAGGACAAGGTTCACAAAACGTGCCACCTCCGACGGGACCGGCATAAATTCTGAAGAGAGAGGAATTAGGACCAGCGAGTGAGTATAGTTACGTCCTGAATTTCCGACCGACGAGAAGATGGAGGCAACTCAAGCAAGTGTGGACGTCAAACTTCTGCCGTTCAATATGACAGTGGCGAAAACGAACACCGTTCTAGCCCTGACTCGTCCCCAGTCGTCTTTCAATTAACGAGAGAAGCGCGGCCGAGGGGAGCGAGAGGAGTGATGGGAAGGATGCAGCGTCATTGAATGACTGCCTAAATCCTGGGCCTGCACTACAAAACAAGCTATGGGACATGCTTATACAGCAGAGAGCCTACCTTGTAGTCCTAGCGGGCGACATCGAGAAAGCATTTCTACAAACCGGATCCACGAGAGTGAACGAGATGCGCTTCGCTTCCACTGGCGAGCTGACACTAGCTCATCAGAGATAGCAACTTATCGGTTTACAAGAGTACTGTTTGGACTCGCTGCTTCACCTTTCCTGTTGGCGGGGTCCTTGAATGCCACTTAGGCACCTGGGCAGAGAAACACCCGGAAGAAGCAGAGCGTCTGCGCAAAGGCTTTTATGTCGACGATCTCTTGACAGGCGGTCAAAATGTACAGCAAACACAGAATCGGAAGACGATAGCAGAGGAGATAATGAATGATGCTTCATTGAAGCTGCATAAATGGCACTCCAATCCGCCTAAGCAGGAAGACAGCCCACAACGCGCACCTATTGAAGAATAATCGTATGCGAAACAACAGTTATGTGTCCAGTCAAGTGAATCCAAGCTATTAGGTGTCAAGTGGAACAAGAAGGAAGACACAATTGCAGTGCAGTTTCCGAACGCAAGTAGTACGTCAACCAAACGAGAGGTGTTAGCAACCCTAGCTAAAGTCTACGTCCCCCTTGGTCTGCCATAGCCCACCACTCTGCAAAGTTTCATGGGACGCATCTATCCCATAATCTCCAGTTACGATGGCAGAAGTGGGAGCAGTCTCTTCCGGAGGACTTCCCACCACGAGACTATCGAGTGGTGGTTCGCCAACAAGGAGGAGTTACCCAGACCCTGGTATCTGCCAAAGCCAGACTAGCTAAGAAAGAATTGTCCGTTCCCAGGCTAGAGCTCGTCAGTGCCCACATGGCCACCAACCTGGTTGTCAACGTGAGAAACGCACTCAAAGATCTACCCGAACCCACCGTCTACGGATGGCTCGACAGCCGCCGTAGTCCTCCACTGGATAGTAGGAAACAGCCAGTATCGTCATTTCGTCGCAAATCGCGTGCACAAAATATGAGAACACCCCGAAATCCAGTGCAGACACGTCCCTCCCGTTGACAGCCCAGCAGACCTAGCGAGCCGAGGAGGCCAGGTTATTGATGCAGAGCTCTGGTGGAATGGCGCAGCATGGCTATGTGATCTTGAGAAGTGGCCAGACAATCCAGTTACACAGAAATCACAAGCCTCACAAGAAGAAGCGAAAGTAATCAAAGAAGTGCTTAACATAGCAAACGAACAACCTAAACAAGAACGGAACGAGTTCGACGAACTCCTCGACAATCACGACCTACGTCGAGCTCTACGCATCTAAGCTTGGGTGCCACGCTTCACCACAAACAGGGAGCGCAAGGGGCCCTTAACACGCGAAGACTTACAAGAGTCGAAGAATTGGTGGATAAGAATTTAAGAGTTCAGTCCCAGGATTTGCAGAAGCCTCACTTTGAACGGACCAGCCGCGCGCTTAACCTCATTAAAAATGCCGACGGAGTACTCGAATGCCGTGGGAGAATTCAGGGAAAGTAGCCCATGTATCTGTCATGTTCCCGAGAAAGCTTGTTCAGTGGATTCACGTCGAAATCCTAAACGTAGGTGTGTCCCTCACCATGGCAGCGGTTCGCGAAGTGTACTGGATCCCGATCCTGAGACAGTTAGTTAAGGCTGTCAGATCTGTGTGCTGGGGCTGTAAGCGTTTTCGAGCTTTACCAATAACAGTGCCACCCCCTGGACTGCTACCTACAGACCGTACTCATGGTGAAGCAGCCTTTGAAGTCATTGGGACCGATTTCGCCGGCCTAATCTACTACAAGCTGACCCGTAAACGAGAAGGAAAGGCATACTTGGTCATTTTTCCGTGCAGCTTATCGAGAGCAGTACACCTAGAGTTGGTTCCCAACCTGGAAACTACTACGTTTCTGCCATGTCTGAAACGCCTTATAGCAAGAAGAGGGCGTCCAAAGGTGATTTACTCCGATAATGGCAGCACATTCGTTAAGGCCCCAAAATAGTTTAAGCAAGAACGAAGAGACGAGAGGCTCCACGGTTAACTGACGGTGAATCCTACGACATACAGTGGAAATTCAACCTCAGCCGCGCCACTTGGTGGGGCGGTCAATTTGAACGCCTAATCGGAATCGTCAAGACAGCAATGTATAAGGTCATCGGGCGAGCAACCCTTTACTTTGATGAATTGAATGCCGTGCTACTAGACGTAGAGACTCAAGTCAATCGCCGCCCGCTCAGCTATGACGATTTAGAGTTATCAGTCCTGACACCAGCCACATTCTTGTTCCAGCGGACCTCTCGGAATCTCGAGGAACAGACATGGAGTATCGTCGACAAGAGTTTGCGGAAAAGAGCTCGATTTCTACAGACCTGCAAAGACCACATGTGGAACAAATGGCAGCGAGAATACCTGAGCGCCTTGAGAGAACTACATAACCCTGTCCACAAGGCAACCACTACCAAATCAGGATTGGAGACACAGTGATAGTGCGAGCTGACAGCAAGAACCGAGGCAAGTGGCCTCTAGCTATCATTGAGCAGACCTACCCGGGGAGTGACGGTTACATCCGTGTAGTGCAGCTAAGAACCAGAGACGGAGTTATACAGCGACCTGTGCAGCACCTCCATCCCTTAGAGTTGCAGTGTGAGGCCACAGTCCAAGTTCCAGCGATCGGAGCAGAACAGCAGTTAAACCCTGATACCCAAATGTTCAGACCCAAACGAGCAGCAGCCGCAAGAATCAGGAACATTTCTGAGGATGGAGAGAATGAACAACTTTGATTTAGAAATCAGTGACCTTTAGTGAACTTTTCTATTGGTTTTGTATCATCGGATAGTTTTGATTTAGTCTCCTTTTGACATGCAACTTTGTACACAAAGCCGCATGGGGGAGAATAAGAACATTGTACGAACTCTCATTTGATTATTGCTTAGCAACAGCCAATAGGCCATTTGCACGATGGCGTCATTTGACTACAACTACCAGAATTCATTTCGTTTTTCCTTTCTTATTTAAATTTTGTAATCCCAGTGCGGTTTAAATAACAATGGCCCTAATTTGCACTACAAAACAAAAAACTGCATGAAGGATTCTGGTAGTTGTAGTCATATGACGTCATCGTGCAAATGGCCTATTGCAATGAAGAATATTGTAGCATAAGTTAGAGTGATTCTTTACAAGTGATCAGGGTCTCTGCGCACGCCCGTTGTAAGAGTGAATGCGAGAAGTAATAAACGTTTAGATTAAGCTCAGTCGGGTATACTTATTGAGTCCGGGACGTTAAGCATTATCCCTAGTGGACGGGTCAAGGTTCACAAAATACCCAAGTGCATACCAGAATTTCCCAGAATTTTTTTTACATTCGAGAAGAAAAACAAAGGGTAAAGCCGTGTGATTTTTCTACGCGTTGTGATGTTTTTCTATCGTGCTCACGGAAGAATGCGCTGGTCATACAGAGAATAACAGTGTAGTACATATATTGCCTTATGGAAAATATTTACCGAATGTGATGTCTATAAAAATGAAGAAACTGAAACGAAACGTTTTCTGAAAACACGTGTTTCGATATAATAAATATTGCAATATAAATTGAAAATTTTGGTTTTCAAGTTGAGAATTAAGGTAAACTCCAGATCGAGTTTATATTTTGACTGCACAAACGCTTCTTAGTCTCAGGAACGAGGAAAAGGCGTTTTAGAGTGCACGTGTAACATAAAAAAAATTCGGGACTCTCTTAGAAGCTCGCACCTATGGCGCCCGTATTACGCCTTCGGGGTGAAACTTACTTTACGGTCTAATTCGCTTCGCTCAAACGAACGTAAATTATTTTCCACTTAAATGTAACACATACAAAACAAACAACACCATATATGATGGTTGGATGCTCAGGCATTCCAAAACCGACGTGATTTTATTACGCACTAGCAAGTAGTACATTGAACGATCAATAGTTTAAGAAAATAATAATCTGATTAAATGCCTAAATGACCGATAACCTCTAATCTACTAGAAATATCCTCGTGGATATACATGTCCTTAGCGGTATGTGTTTTCCACCGGCAGTGAATCTTGAGGAGTCTTTCCGATATACTGTTGTTACTATTAACTACAGCCGTCGCGCCCCCGGCTCTAAGGCTATGAAGACCGTATAAACTAGAATACATAACGACAATAATGATAAATAGTTTAGCTAAATAATGCACAAGGTGAAACGAAATACGATTCAAAGAATTACAAATGACCTTAAACGTAATGTCAAAATTACAAAATTCGTTAATTCAATTTACAAGATCTACATAGATGCGCATGGGTGCCTAATGTACACTATGGACCCACTTTATTACAAGCTGTCTGGGCAATACAATTCTTACACAATGACAACATAGCTGGGCTAAATAATGCACAAGGTGGAACGAAATCGATACAAAATTACATAATACGTTAATTCGATTTATAAGATAGATACACATACATTAAGATAAGGAAAGTGAAAAGCGAGTGAAATACAAAACAATGATACACTGCCCGGTACGAAAACCCGGAATGAAACCCATTGGGAGATAAAACCCGGGAACGTACTCCTCCATCGAATGCAGCGTATTGAGCTCCGAGGATTAGAGCTTTAGACTAACTTTGGTGACAAGATTGGTCACAGACGACGGCAGTCCAAAAAACGCTTATACATCTATATTTATAGAAATATTCATAGCGTTTTGTCAAATCTAATTACATAACCTTTATTGTTTGAATAATTAAGAACAAAAGGTTATCACAAATGTGAAAAGAATGCTACGAATCGAGCCCTGAAACACCTTTTCAACTCTTCGTTGTTACGTTGAAAAGCATTATTCATATAACTACCCTCCATGCAGGATAAGAATTGCAACCTTATGAAGGAAAGCAATTACAATCAAAACCGAGAAAGGAGGTGACGGCTGAATACTGGACAAATTACACCATCTTAAAAACTTGACGATTTCTTTTGTATATCTTTTAACTGTAGAATCCGCCTTAGACTTCATTAACAAGGTCAGGAGATCCTTGGTGTTTGGTTTCACGTGGTCGGGGATGTTGTCCCAATATCCTTGAGTGGCAAACATCTAATGAAAAACAAAACAAGACAAATGAGAACAGAAAACATGAAAAGAAAACACCGAAAAGTAAACTACAAGATTCATAGCAATACCAGTCTCCGAAATCAGGTCAGCGCCTCCTTTCTATCGTATGGACAAGCGTCCTACTAACTCCACATAAATAACCTTAGAATATAAGCTGGAGACGATAAACTGCTCTCCCAATCCAAGACCAGCGCCCTCTTACTGATGTATGAGCGGACAAGCGTCCTATACCTACTAGACAAATCTCAAATAAATCATTGCTGATCATCATAAAGTAAAAGAGACATACATACATACATACATGCATACATACATACATACATACATACATAAACTTTATTAATATATACATACATACATACATAAACTTTATTAAAGACCCAGTGGTCAAGTAATCAAAACTTCATACGGACAGCTAACATTTGTCCAAAAAATCTCTTAGAGCCTAACAACGAATTGGTGTTCCGTCCATGTTTCAGAACAGTCCTTCCGCTAAACACCTTATAATCTATGACAAAACTAAAAAAAAAATTTTTGGCAATGATGGGCCAAAAATACGACGAAGGCCAGAATGGTACAACTAAAGTCGCCACGGCCTTGGATGTATACAAATAGTGAATTGTTCTATGGATTAGATTTACCGGGGGAACAACAAGACAATTTTCCCCTGTCAAATTCTGAACGAAGAAATCCACTCCGCTACAACCTGGGTTCCAAAACCTTGAATGGAACTTTTTGACTTTCGTATTATAGAAATTGGCGAAACAGTCCACTGTATGTGGCCCCCAAATATAATCCAGGAATTCGAAAAAGGAAATTGTAATTTGCCAATCGTCTACATCAATAATACGACTAATAAAATCCGCCCTATCAAGCTTAGTTCGGGGAATCCATTGCATTTCCAGTTCGATTCCATTATCAACGCAAAACTGAAAAATCTTAAGGGCTACAACATGTAAATCTCTCCCCATGCTTCCAACTTGGATAATTCTACAAGCATTTTGACTGTCAGAAAACCATTTAATGTAAGAGCCTTTAAGAATGGGCAAAAATGACTCAAGAGCAAATACAATAGCTGTTAACTCCCTCCAAGTGGAACTCATACCACACTCGTGTACATCCCATTGCTTATGACATATCTGTTCCCCGTTAACATTTAAATGCGCACCACATACTGTGGCACTAGCGTCAGAATAAACGACACATTTAGACGGTCCTGAACGGAGAATCTATAATACTTTTCAAATTCAGTCTATCTAAATTGGTTTCCCAAACTCAATTTCTTGTACACAATACTGATCCAAAGTAAACTTCGAATCCCAATCCTGCGCTGCTGCGACAGATATTGAGCTATATCTGGTCATAATTCTGGAGATGTTCCCAAACACTGCCCTGGCGGAAATTATCTTGCCCACGAGGAGTTATCAAGAAAACGGAATAAACCGTGGGAAATTGCCAATCATCAATATCAATAATTTTAGTAATAAAATCCGCTTTTTCCAGTTCGCTCCTTGGAATCCACTGAATTTCTAGATCTATATATGTTGTTATCAGCGCACAGGTTGAAGATATTTAAAGCAATAATATGTAAATGATGCCGGCTCATGCTTCCCACTTGAACTGTACTGCAAACTATTTGGCTGCCTAAAATCCACTTAACGTAGGAACCTTCAACGATCGGAAGGAGAGATTCTAAAGCAAACTCTATTGCCGAAAGTTCTCTCCAAGTAGAACTTTCCTTACAGTCTTCTTTATTCCACTGTTTGTGACATATTTGGGTACTGTTGAAATCTATGTGTGCGCCGCAACCATTAGCGCTAGCGTCCAAATAAATAACATAACTGGAAGTAATGGGTGCAAAATCAGTATTCTTCGTGTTTGGTCGATGTAAATTACTTTTCCAAAAATTGAATCTCTCTAATACAGTAACTGTCTAAAGGAAATTTGGTGTCCCAATCGGCCACAGCTGCAACTGAAATCGCGTGATGTGTAATCATAATTCTAGAAACATGACCGAAAACGGCACCGGCGGAGGTTATTTTTCCGGTGACGGACGACAACTCTCTGATGGAAACAACAACGCAAGGGGTTGATGAAAGTTCCAGAAGGCGATGAGATTGTAGTAACTCCGAAATTACATCCTCAACAAAGGCTGGATGTGTTAATGAAGACCTATTATTCCTGAGAGAGATCCCCGGAGGATAATGCTCGAAAAGAATCTTGTAACGGTCTCTTATAATAGACAGAATGGGACTCGGGGAACCGATGTGGTGCCAAGATTGAATGTTATTTCTAAGACTCCCTTAAACGTGAAGAGAAGCCGATGGACGACTCAAATTCAAAAAGTACCTGTAAGATGCCTATAGGAATAAGGCAATCGCTTAAATCATCACTTAGCTGTTGAACTATTGGTAAGCCCCTCGGAGAATCCGTTAGTTGGTACCGCTGGAATAAGGGAAGCCGATGCAGTTTGCTGACTGTTAAACTGGCCATGTGGCTCGACAGTCCTTCGCCCAATGCTCGAGACGATAACACCTGAAACATCTAAAGTTGAACGGTTAGCACCAAAGTCTGCACGGCCTACAAAAAAACGAAATAAAAATTAGTCTGGAACAAAAACTAACGGGCGGGCGGGCGGGAAAATGAACGGTAAACACGCCGGAAGGAGGAATGCGAGAGAGAGAAAGAACGCGTTCTACACAGACGCCTTTATAGTGTAGAAGAACCAATCAAGGTGACAGAAAACCTGTAGAGAATGGACACATACCATCGGAAAATACATTTACGGTCTAATTCGCTTCGCTCAAACGAACGTAAATTATTTTCCACTTAAATGTAACACATACAAAACAAACAACACCATATATGATGGTTGGATGCTCAGGCATTCCAACCGAGAAATCACAAAGTAAAGGGCGATAAAAGAAATTACCGCGAAAAAGTTGAATATCATTGTCAGACTTAAAACGTCTCGGCGAACCCAACTTTGTCCTTTCGGGATCTTTCCTCTTCTTTTCCGCTGCATTTGTCGCTTTCTTAAAGCGTTTCTCGTCTTCGGAGTTTGAAGCGAGATCGTCAGACTCGTACTCTTGAACAACCAACCGACCGTCCTTGCTACGATCCGCAATCTTTATTAAATTTTTGCCTCTTGCGAATGATCTGATCAGCTTCCTGCACCAAAGTAATTACCTGACTCGGGTCTTCAGTGCTGGCCTCAATTCCGGAGAGCAAGCTCTGTACCTTGGCATCAAACCAAAATTGCTTTCTGTTACCTTTAAATTTGAATTCCAAGACGGACTTCTGTATTCTCGACTGACCTATTAGCTACCCTTGTGCTTCGAGTTTAGTATTAAGATAACCTTTAAACAGGGAAAATACTTCGTCAACCAGCTCTGAACTTTGAGGCTTAGGGTTCGCTGGAGGATCTCTAGGTTTCGATTCGTCTGCAACCGACTCCGCGTCGGATGTTTCTCAGCGATAAAATGAACGGTAAACACGCCGGAAGGAGGAATGCGAGAGAGAGAAAGAACGCGTTCTACACAGACGCCTTTATAGTGTAGAAGAACCAATCAGAAGGTGACAGAAAACCTGTAGAGAATGGACACATACCATCGGACAATACATTTCTCACTGACTTTGTGACGGTACAGCTAAAAATTGTCTAGATATGCCCCTGTCAGTATCTGTACCACTTATCTCATGTTCTCTCTAGATTCTGTTTACTAGTAGTTAGAGGCCTCCATACTAAAATGTTTGAATCTAAAATAAAGTTGGGCTCCGGGCTGCACAGAAAAACCTTCAAGGCTCCGGGCTCCAAAGTAAAAAAAATGGTGCTCTAGGGCTAAATAGAAAAAAAATCGGAGCTCCAATCTTGATCTAGTTTGCTAAGAAAGTTTATCAGGTTTATTTCTGCCCACACTGATTCCACCCTTGGAAAGGTGACCGCAATCCGTGATCCGAAACGAATTGACTGCGGCGGAATAATGAGGCCTACTTAGGGGTGGACCATTAGAAATCCTGGGAGGGGGGTCAAAAATTTTTCAGGGTATGAATTTTTTTTTTCGGTCTGAGTTTCCTGCAGGATTTTTATTTGGGGGAGGTGGAAGCCTGCAGGGTTTTTTTTTTCTGAGATCGTCTTCATAAATGCGTACAAGCTCTAATTGTTTTATACTTGGCCCAATCCATTTTTGGTATTAAACGCTTGAGAGTAGATTTAAGTCAGACTGTCGAACCTTTGCATGAAAAATGCCTGGGGAGAAATAAGCATTGAGATGGAGTGGTCGAGCGCCGAAATCTTGATGCTCTGAAACTCCATTTCTAGTGTTCTGAGACAACAATTTCTGTCAAAAATGTTTGACAAATTGATGTGGCTTCTCGTCGCTTTGCGTCTCTTTGTGTGGCTCAACATACAAGTACTCGATTTCATTTTATATTTCTTGCTGTTTCTTTATTTTCGTGTAGTAGAGCAGGTTACATATTTCATGATGTTTACAGTGTTTTCAAATATGTACATAAACAAGGTTTTGGTTATATTAAGATATTGGTACATGTACCAGATAGACCTTTGAGGCAGGTAATTTTTGACAGCACTTGACTCAACCTGAAGTTGCTTTTTGATGAATGTTACTACCAGAGAGCATGTCATACTCTCATATGTTCCAGTTTAAAATAAATAAATAAATAAATATATCCAGTTAGCTTGCAGGATTTTATTTTTTTAGGTCAACTGCTTGCAGGAATTTTTTTTGAGACAATTTCCCTTTGCAGGAATTTTTTTGGTAATTGTCACCCCCCTCCCCCCCCCCCCAGGATTTCTAATGGTCCGCCCCTTAAAGCATTAATACGCAAAATAGCCACACCCACATACCAAGCGCTTGATCATGGATGGTCAACAACTTTTTACAAATCTTAGGAAAGAAGCTGAATGCCCGCTGTGTAAAGAAATAGTGAGCAATCCAAAAACTTTGCCATGCCTTCACTCATTCTGCCTGAAGTGTCTCGACAAACACGCAGGCTACGCCAGAAGACAACTACAAACAACAATAAAATGCCCGGTTTGTCTGACTTCCTTCCAAATCCCCGAGGGAGACTCGTTCAACAACTTGCCTACGTACCGGCTGGTGGATCTTCTCGCTCTGAAAGAAGGCAGCGCACAAGCCCAGAGATGCAGCAGTTGTGAAGAGGAAAACACCGCAACTTGTTACTGTTTCGTGTGCCAGAACTTTCTCTGCATTGCTTGTTTTGAAGCTCATCAGCGCTTGAAGGCCACAAAAGGTCATCGCAATGTTTTGATCGAAAAATTACAAGCGCAAGATGTGGAAGAGTTGTTGCACAGACCAGTTATGTGTTCAGAACAATATCACGAAAATCAACCCCTGGAATTTTATTGCGAAGAATGCAAAGTTTCCATTTGCCACAAGTGCACTGTAGTGAGTCATAATCGACACACCATGACAGACACTCACAAAGCCGCTCAAGTGCAAAAGATGCAAATGACCGACGCTGTAGAGAAAGTGAAAGCGGAAGCTGTTATTTACGAGAACGAAATAAGGAAAC
Organism: Cladopsammia gracilis; assembly: GCA_022457155.1. Classification (NCBI taxonomy): domain Eukaryota; kingdom Metazoa; phylum Cnidaria; class Anthozoa; order Scleractinia; family Dendrophylliidae; genus Cladopsammia; species Cladopsammia gracilis. Next base: position 381,688 of record JAJGOT010000648.1, read on the forward strand.
AAACCGAGTTGATGGACAAAAACAAGAACGAAATTTTGTGCGCTGAAAAGAAAATGACAGACGCTGTGGAAGAACTTATTCGCAATTTGCGGGAACATGAGAGGATCGTGAAGGCCAAGTTTGCTAAAATTTATGAAGAGCAACAAAAACATCACGCAACACGACTAGAAAATTTTGAGTTGGTTCTCACTCAACTTAAAAGTTGTGTTGAACGAGGCGAGAGTATCTTAGAAAGAAGTATCACCGCTGAAATTCTACAAACAAATCAGGCCATTGTTGAACGCTGTGAAGAACTTTTGAATACAAAGAAACCTGACATGTATAAGCCACCTCATGTGCATTACCTAGTGGAAAATGATGTGAACATTTTGGATCGAATAGTGGTTAGCGTCACGGATCCTTTGCTGTCGGTTGCTGAAGGTCAATGTCAGAAAGAGGTAAAAGAAAAGAGACAAACAAATTTTACGATTGTAACCAGAGATTCAGATGGGTTGCAGTGTTATTATGAAGATGATGAAATAGACGTCAATATTTCAACTCCAACAGGTGATCAACTGAAAACAGAAATTAAAGACACCAAAGACGGCAAATACACAGTGACATACAAGCCACGGCAATGTATTGGACAACATAGAGTGGAGATCCAAGTTAATGGTCAGCCGCTAACTGGTAGTCCTTGGGTTGTGCAGGTGGTCCCGCATCAGTATCAATTTGCGTTTCAATTTGGATCGACTGGGAAAGAGCAAGGAAATTTTAACAAGCCTTTGGGCCTCGCTGTGAGTGAAGAAACAACAACAATTGCTGTGGTTGACTCTGATAATAAAAAAGTTCAGATGTTTAGCTCTGATGGTAATTTCCTGAGAGAGATTGTAGTGAAGAAGGAGCTTGCATCGTTAGCATTTGTTGTGTCTGGTGATGTCCTTGTCTGTATCCCTGAAGGCGACAATCAGCTTTCTCTGTTTACTAAAGATGGTCAGTTTATCAAACACATCAACGATAGACATCTTAACGAACCGGGTCACATATGTGTTGGAAGTGATGGTCGCATAATCGTAGGTGACGTGGGAGACAAAAATATCAAGGTCCTTACCCCTGACGGGAAAGATTTGCTTCAGTCCTTTAGTGCTCCAGGTTGTGATACATCTCCGTGCTGCGTTGTTCATCACGAGGACAAATTCTTTGTTTCGTATGCAGAAGCTCATTGTGTCAAGGTGTTTAACAACGCAGGAGTGTATCTATATGATATTGGCTGCGAGGGATCACGTAACGGACAGTTCAATTTTCCTGTTGGACTTGTTATCGACGAGTTTAACCATCTTATCGTCTGCGATGCAAGCAACAGTAGACTGCAAATTTTTACACTTGACGGGAAGTTTGTCACTGAGATAGCAGGCAGTGTTTTAAAAGATAGCTATCCTCTTTATTGCGCCGTTTCTAATACTGGATATTTGTTCGTAACTGATGGTGACAAAAACTGTGTTTATGTTTTTCATTAGAACTGTAAGCAAGCAAACATCTCCTGAGTAGATACATTAATACATTTTACCATCATGGTCCATTTTAACACGTGAAATACTACTACTAAATACCAAAACTAAAACAAAATTAGCAGAGATAGAACTGGCAAAATTTAAGCAATTTGTGAAAAGCTTAACTTGATTTCTATTGTTTGATGCACCTGCTCGAAAGTCTCGGTTTTGTTTGTCAACACGAATAATAGATAACATGACCAATGTTATTCAAAGAAGGGCGCTCTCATGTGATCTGTTTTACATGCTTCATATTGAAGAAGAAGCTTTTCTCGACAGACCATTCCAAACAAATATATGTCAAAAAAATGTAAATGTTGTTTATAGTCAAGTGGATGAGCACTTAGCTATCCAGCTAATTCACAGGCATACCACTGAAATATGGAAACAAATGTTGCAAATTGAACATAACATGTTAAAAATCCCACATAACATATTAAAAATCCCAAAAGTCTTTCTATATTAGTAAAATAAATTCAACATCAAGATGTTATCTAATGTTATCGCATTGAAAATGATGAGGCCCCGTCATGTGATCTGTTTTACATGCTTCATATTGAAGAGCAAGCTTTACTAAAAAAAAACATGCCAAACAAATTCATCGATCTGTAAAATAAATTGTTTCTATCTAATGTTATCGCATTGAAAATGATGAAAAATCTGACAATGACTTGATTTGGGACATTTGCAAATATGATCTTTATGATATCTTTATGATCCTATGTACTTCAAGTTTGTATTTGTAAATTCAACAGCTAATTTCTTGTTTCATACAATTTTTATACTTCTCAGTAGTTGGAACAGCAAATGAATTAAAACGAACTTTGATCCTTTCCTTAAAGTTTCTAGCATCAATTATTTTTAACTGGTGACAGCTTAACAGTATTAACAAAGCTTATAAAAAAGCTGAAGATTAGTTTAAAAGGTTTTAAATAAATTTTAACTGTACTACTCTAAGTAATTTAGTCATTATTCTTGTTATAAAAATGCACATTTAGAAGTAAACGTTATAAACTATCTCATTTAGATCTTGTTTGATTATAGCACGGTAGCAATAAAGACTAGTTTGTTAGCAAAACCAAGCGTTTTTTATTGCTGGCTATGAATTATTTAGGGAGAACGTTTATACAGCGATAGTGCAGAGCGCAAAACATGAGAAGTTTCTGGGGAAAAGGGACGAAGAAAAGAAGGAAAAGTAGCCTAGTGCACAGTTGTTCCCTTCCCACTCACTCGATTTTTTGGCGTCAATTCATGACGTCACGACTTGTTCCCATAGTCTTACGCGGACTTCGCGCTCTCTCGTGAGAGCCCCCTCTACAAGACCGAAGGAAAATTGCTCGTCTCACACTTTTTCGTAAGGCTATCCATGGAGAATCATCAATAGAATTCCCAAGCTACATCAAGAGGCGCAATCGTCAACTACGCTCCTCTCACAATAACAGAAAACACAGGAAAAGCGATTTATCGTGTAAAGACCTACATTGTATCTGTTTTCAATTTTACTTAAATTAAGCGGAAATATCGACAAATGAATTGACAGAATTCGACAACAAGACAGCAGTCTAGAATAGAAATTTGTGTCACGCAAGAGAATATCAAAAGAAAATGGCAGTATCGCATTGTGCCACAAGTTTTATTGGATAATTCTACAAAATAGTTCTTAGTCTTTGCCTAGAACGAGTACTTAGGTCTTGCCTAGGTGCCACATGTGAGAATTTTGGGAAGTTTAAAAGTCGCTATTTCGTGCAGTTCGTGTGTCTTAGTTTAATTAGTAAATTACGATTACGATCAGAAAAAAACCTAAATGATACAGAAGCGATTAAAAGAGATAATATTCTGTGGAATAAGTGCAAATGTTAAGTTGTTGGTGGCCCGAAGTATTTTTAAACGATCAGAAAAAAAACTTGTATCACGGCACGCAAAATTTGCATATTTTAGTCGTTTACGGTACACTAGAATTGAAATGCTCACAACTGGAGTAAAATAAACTTTCTCCTCATTCCAACTGCATTTTAGTATTAAGGATAGATAGTAGTATTGATGGTAATAATATGAAGCAAAACTATTTCTGACTTCGAGATCGAGTAGAACGGGTCTATTAAATATTAAGTTATTGCAAAAAAGTTAGGTAGTCGGGCAGATAGTGCAGGTACAAAGTTCTGTCACTTCTACTTTTTGCAACTGCAACTTGTTTTGCAATGGATATTATTGTTGCATTGCATGCCATGTTGCACTGATGATGCAATGTCACACAAACATTGGAGTGCAATGTTTTTAGACCATCTCTTGCACAGAAAACCACAGAATACAATCGCTGAAGAGCTGCCATCGGTGTGAAAAAAAAACATTGTTTGAAAATAAACATTCTTTGCATTAACAGGCTCTAGCTATTTTCACCAACAAGAAGGGATAAAAATGAAATGTACAAGTACTCTACTCTAACCTAAGCTTTGGTCAGAGGTTTAATTTCAAAACTACCACAAAGCCATAAAGAAAAAACCTTATTTTTATTCACAATTTTCTTCGAAAAAAAGTTATTACAAAGAAAACTGTATATCTTATACTTTATTAACAAATTTATTATTAACAAATTAACTTGCCTTTTTACAGGGTGATTATCTTTCTAATAAGTTATTAAATTTATCTGTAAATAACTACCAGCATTATTTGTTGTAGAAACAGCTAATGGTACAAAAATATTGTTACAATCTCACACTATCAGAGGGTGCTACACAGTAAATGTCACTCGCGTTTCTTATGATCGGATCGAAATTCTTGGTTTTCATCAATAAAATAGCGCAAAATAAGTTGACTTCCATGAACAAAGTTTTGAAAAACAAAGTTATTAAAGAGTTGGTAAAAAGAAACAAATTGAAAAGTTATGGAGAAAAAAGAATCAGAAAATTGCACGACTTAGATGCGTCGGCCATATTAGTACATCTCTTTAAGGACGGACATGGAAATGGACGCCATAAACCTGATAAATGAAATAAAGCAATTTATTGAATAAATATCCCTAGCTTTCTATTCAGAAGTGTTAAGATGACACATTTACACCGTCATCATTTCGGAAAGTTGGAAAATAACGCAAAAAACCTTGGGTTTCGTGACATGTGAGAATCCCAGCATTTCGTGCCATCACAAATTTGATCACATTTTAAAATGCTTTTTATCTAAAAGGAAGTGCTGTTATTCCGTAAAAATTTTGACAATTCCTAACTGATGTGTAAAATACATTAAGAGAAGAGATTTGTTCTGGTTGAAATAGAATTTAAAACACGTCTCGGTTTACCACGGTGAATCAAATTCCAGAACAGTTGCAGTGTTTGTTTTCGCAGATTGCTGTTTCCGTTTTCTGATACACTTGGGGCATTTTCTTTCTGCAATACAAGCCTTGTGGTATAAAGCTTTGCACTTTCCACACTGAAATATTCAAGAACGAAACGTTTGTTAAAATATGATGCAAATAAGACCATTACAATTAATATGATGATCACAACATTCACCTTGAAGGCTCCTACCTGTGAAGTGGTTTTAACTTCAAAGGGATAAATTATCTTGGGGTTATTGCAAATTTCACAGAAGAATCCTTTCTGACAACAGAGCTGTGTGGAAAATAAAGGAAACATTTATGTTAATATGTGGCCCTTACAGTAACCAAATAAAATTCTTATTAAGTTAGTTTTGAGTTTGTCGGGAAACTCAAAAGTTTCTAGTGTGTTGGTTGAGAACCTAGTATGTGAATAACGTGAATTTGCAAACAGAAACCAAAACCATTTATTTTGTCCTCTAACTACTAAACTAATAAGGCTGAATTTAGTGGGATCGAGTTTACCTTACACTTGTAGACATGTTTGGTGCAATAAGAAATGATTTTCTTGAGATGATGGGCAAGTTGTCCTGACTGCACTTGAATTAAATCCTACAATTAATACAAGACAAGAAATCAAATGTTGATTAGTTACGTAATAGAAATAAAAAGCTGCAATTTTTTAGCAAGAATTTGCATTAACTGTCATCCTTTTAATTGGTTTGTTGACTGCTTGAGCTTTACTTCTGGCTCATGAAGTTCCACAACTCTCGTTTGTGTGCTCCTTTAAACTATTTACAATACTAGTCTATTGTAGTATCATTTGGTCGATTTTTAGTTAATTTTGAATCAGTTAAGGTGATTTTTTGGAAATGAAAAAAATCAAGATGGCGGATCCAAGATGGCGGATCCAAGATGGTGGATCCAAGGTGGCAGATCTAAGATGGCGGCTCAACAATTAAATGATGTCATTTTACGTCATAAGCGTCATCATCGACACATGACCTTATTATCTTGCAGAGAATGATGAGCTATCTATTGAATACATAACTTCTTCTTAGTTCAACTTAGTTCATTTAAAGTTTGACTTTCAAAGTTTCATTTACCAGTAAGGCATACTGATGAATGTCGTCCCAGAGATATTCCCGCGGCCATATTCTTCTTCTTACTTCCTCTGCTATTGAATCTTTACATGTAAATATGAAGCCTTTCAAATGCTGCAACTGTAATCTAAGTACCTGCAATACAATATTGTTGCCATCCGTTTAGAGGTTCACGTTATAGTACAAGTTATCGTACAGAGCGAGTTTTGTTTACTTCACTTAATGCAGTGCTTCTGGAGGGATAAAAACGGATGGCCATGATATTTGCAAGTCGTAAATTAACATGGAATTTGCCATAATGTATATAATCGTACGCGTGTTACTAATTTGCACAACGTGTTTAGACAATTTACAAAATCTATCCAAATTTTAGATATTCTCGGAGGACGATTGGGCGAGCAGTTGATTGCCTAGAAAGTTACTGTCCATTGTAGGAAATGTACCGTGAACAGGCTATTATCCACACGGGGTGGACACCTTCCATATAAAAATAACGAGTTCAGACAAAAGTATTTATAACCAGTCTATAACATAGTTATATTCGGGGAAATGGATCGTGAAATGGCATTTATCACCGGGGAGAGGGGGACTTCAATATAGAAGTTACGGGTTTAGACATAAACTAATAGCTAGTTAATAACACAATAATATTATAGTAGTCGAGCAAAAGGACGGTGAAATGGCATTTATCACCGGGGGGTACTCCCATATCAAAGGTACAGATTCAGGCATACAGTAGATATTGCCAGTCCATAACATAATTTTAACAGTATTAGTTTCAAGAGAGCAATGGCGGACGCACATGGTGACTCGAGCTCTGCTTCGAATGCTTCTAATTCATTGAATCTTGACGAAAATAGTTCCTTGAATCTCGACCGATATTTGTCGTACAATTCAGTTAAAAAAAGGTTTAGCTGGAGCGGCTCTCTTGACGAGCTTGAACAATTTATCAAAGATAGATTTCTTCAAGCGAATGATGGCGTCGAGTTGACTAAATCGTGTAATGCCTCGTGTGCCGTTTTAAAGCTGCCTGATGCAACTTTCAATTTCTATCGAAATACCAGGACGCTACAGGTACAAGGAAGAGCAACTGATGAAGTTAAAGGCTTTTTGGAGGAGATTGTTAACAATCTACTGGCGGAGAGTTTAAATGAAGAAGAAATTGAAGAAAATGTCGAGGTTCAGTTTCCGCGTCCTTCTGACACCTTCGATGACAATGTCGAAAATGGCAGTGTCAACGCATCTCAAAATTGTGGAACTACACTTGATGATAATGATAGCCCTGCATCTGCTGAACTTGTAACGAAGTCTGTGTTTACCAAGGAGTTGGATAAACTTTGGTTTGAAATCGAATCTCTTCGAGTTAAATATTTCCAGAATGATGATAAAGATAAAGACAACAATCAATACATCAACACTTTGAAACAAAAGAATAAAGATCTGACTGAAGAAATTTGCATTCTGAAAGCAAGATTGGACCAAGAGATCGACACGGCCAAAAAGATTGCTGAAGAAAGGGACTCTTTGAAGATTGCACTACAAATTATATCGAAAGATGTAATAAATCTGAACAACTTGCACAACAATGGAGGCGGAGTAAATGAAAGAACTACTGAAACTAAAAGAACAGAAGATCAGCGATGGTATACCGTTGGCGAAAGAGCTGCCGACAAAAGAGAAAAACAACAACAACCTGCTGTTTCCCCTTTGACGACTACTAGAGAGTGTCCTTCGACAAATACTAACAACGGAAATGTAAATAATACCACAACCGCTACGACTGTCATTCTTGGCGACTCCATTATCAAGAATATACAAGGATATAAGCTTGGTAAACAAGTTGGTGAACGAGTTGTAGTAAAATCGTTTGCAGGAGCTACGTCTAGTGAAATGACACACTACATACAGCCAACACTCGAAAGAAAACCACAGCGAATTGTCCTTCACATAGGAACAAACGATCTTAGAAACAACAGTCCTGAAAAAGTCGCCGATAATATAGTAGACTTGGCAAGGGAAATTGAGATGAAATCCGATGCAGAGGTTATTATTTCAGAGCTGACTACAAGAACTGACAAACTATCGGACGAATCTGCTGTAAAGTCAACAACAAAAGACTCCGTAGATTCTGTAATCAAAACAACTGGAAACTGATTCAGCATAACAATATCACTAAGCAAGGGCTAAATAAGGGAGGTCTTCACTTTAATGAAGCAGGTAACTCAAAAATGTTTGAAAATTTTGTTAAAGCTTTAGATGGTAGGCAACAATGATCTCATTCACGGCCAATTTCCAATGACAAAATTCTCAGCCATGATCAACCATTATCATTACTCAAAACTCAAACTAATAATCCTCAAATAACACAATCTAGCGAACCTCTTAATCAATGCCCATTTCAGGAGATTCAAAATACTAGGGGTTTCAAAATAGCAGCTTTGAATATCACTAGTCTCCCTGCACATATTGATGAGTTACGTTTTTATATGAATTCACAATTGATTAATATTCTTGCAATTAATGAAACACGTTTAGATGAGTCTATTATAGATAGAGAAATTGGCATACCGGGTTACACCTTGGAAAGGAAAGATCGTAACCGAAATGGTGGGGGAGTGGCACTTTACATTAGAAATTCTCTAAACTATGAACGTATGTATGAATACAATGAAGACCAACTTGAATTGCTTTGTATTAAAGTTACAAAGCCTAAAAGCAAACCTTTTATTGTTGGTACTTGGTATAGACCTCCTGCCGCTACCTCTGATATTATGAGGATCTTCGAATCCCTCATTGATAGACTTGAATCTCTAGACCTCGAAACGAATATCATCGGGGATTTAAATTGTGATGTAGGTGCCTCCCCTCACGATTCCCAAACCAAACAACTGTTAGATATAAATTATGCAATCTCTATCAATATCACCAGTTTATTGAAGAACCCACTCGTATAACTAGACATACGGCTACCACTATTGACCTGTTCTTAACAAATAATCGTAGTCAATATTCTCATTCTGGAGTCTGTCACATAGGCATAAGCGACCACTCTCTTATCTATGCTGTTAGAAAACTATCCGTTCCTAAAAGAAATTCTAATATTATTACTAGTAGACAATTTAGAAATTTTGATGCCCATGCTTTTAGATATGATCTTAATCTGGCTCCATGGCATATTATCCAAAATGACGAAAATCCAAATCATGCATGGGAAATCTGGAAAGAGATTTTCCTGAAGATCTCTAACATACATGCACCACTTCGCAAGAGAAAGATTAGAAATACTTTTGCACCCTGGTTGACCCCCGAACTAAAGAGACAAATGTTCGAAAGGGATAAACTTAAGAAAATAGCAACTAAATTTAAAACAGATGAAAACTGGACGAACTACAAACATGTACGGAATAGAGTGAATGCCAAAATCAAATTAGCTAAGGTGGCGTATTATAATAATTATTTTAACGAAAACCTGGGCAATATCAAAAATGCATGGAAGGGGGTGAATATGATCATGGGGAAGGGTTCCCTCCCGACCGAAATAAAGGATATCACGGTTGATGGCATGTCGTATACCTCTCCCAGTGAGATATGCAATGTATTAAATGCTCATTTCGTACAAGTGGGACCAAATCTAGCAAACAGCATCCCTGAGGCAAATATAAATTTTGATAAGTACATAACGCCATCTCAACACAGTTTCTCACTTATGGAAACTACTAGTGATATAGTATACAGGTTAATTCAGTCAATGCCATTGAACAAAGCGAGTGGTCTTGATGGAATATCATGTAGACTACTATAACAACTTCTCTAACGTATATAATAAATTTGTCTATTAGGAGTGGAATATTTCCTGATGATTGGAAAATCGCTAGGGTATCGCCAGTGTTTAAGGAAGATGTTAAGTCCGATCCAAATAATTACAGACCAATATCTGTTTTACCGATTGTAAGTAAACTAATAGAAAGGATCGTTTTTAACCAACTCTACTCCTTTCTGGTTGAAAATGATTTACTTGCAGACTCCCAACATGGATTTAGGCCAAAACATTCAACCTTAACAGCTCTTCTTGAAGCCACAAATGAATGGTATCTAAATATTGATAATGACCTGTTAAATGGAGTCCTCTTTTTGGACTTAAAAAAAGCTTTCGACACAGTGGACCATAATATTTTACTAAAAAAGCTCGAACTCTATGGAGTAGACCCTCATGCTCTCCAATGGTTCACTTCGTATCTTTCGGGACGTCAACAAAAGACATATGTAAATAGTACTCTCTCAAATTCTCTACCTATCGCCTGTGGTGTTCCTCAAGGATCCATTCTTGGACCCTTATTATTCTTAATTTATATAAATGATCTTCAAATGTGTACATCTTCTTCTGCTACCAAAATGTACGCAGATGATACATGTCTTTTCGCCAGTGCACAAGATCCTTCTATATTACAGAGTAACCTAAATGAAGGTTTAAAGAAAGTTCTATCATGGCTACATGCTAACAAACTTACATTAAATATTAAAAAAACTAAGTATCTCATTATAGCTAGTCACTATAACTTAAATCACATGGAACATGATTTGAGATCAACATTAATGAAATACCACTAAAAAGAGTGAAGTCTCATAGATATCTTCGGGTTGAAATTGACGAGACTTTAAGTTGGCATGTACAAGTTGATACCATTACCAAGAAAGTTTCCGCTGGTCTTGGAGCACTTAAACGAATTCGTGATCTCGTACCGACATCAACACTACAAATGATGTATGAAGCACTTATACTGCCTTACCTAGATTATTGCAGCGAGGTGTGGGGCTGTATGGGTAAAGGCCTAGCTGACAGACTCCAGAAATTGCAAAATAGGGCAGCAAGAATAATTACCTACTCTAATTATGACATTCGGTCTGCCAATATTTTGGAAGACCTTGGCTGGGACACTCTTGAACGTAGGCGCTCAAAGCAATCAGCGGTTAGTGTCTATAAAGCTAAAAATAATCTTTCTTCTAAGGGTCTAAAAAATCTTTTGCGACCAATAACGAATGTTCATTCTTATAAATTGAGAAACAACTTGAACAATTTGTTTGTTCATAGACCCCGAAAGGAAGCGGGAAAGTGTAGCTTTAACTATCGGGGCACTGTTCTTTGGAATGGCCTATCAAATGAAATCAAAACTGAGCCATCTATCGCATCCTTCAAAGCTGCCTTATAGTACTTTTAATCTTATAGGTAAACATAACAAAAAATTCATTAGTATTGTAATTTTAATTAGAGATTTTTAACATGTTTAGGTATTTATAGAGAATATTTAGTATACACGGCTCTCTGGAAGAGCATTTTGTAATTAATGATGGGATACCGTGTTTTTAAATAAAGCTACGACGATGATGATGATGATTTTAGTCGCGGAAATGGACCGTGAACTGGCTTTTATCTAAGGGGGGGGGGGGGGGGGAAGAGAGGGGGTACTCGCGTGTTACAATGTCCGGATTCAGGTAAAATATGCCCAGTCCACAACATACTGGAATGGACCGTGGAATTCCACCTGTACCTGGACTTCGTGCAGCTCTTTGATAACATTATAAAGAGTGGGGTTTGTTTCGTCGATATTAAACAATGGCTCCTTTTCAATTTGAAGTTAGAATAGCTTGCAGTGTTTAGAGACTTGATGTTTACGCAGATCCCAGTTGTGGATAACTCTTGCTGGAATAACATGCTCTTCGTTCTCGTGACATTCAAAGCAACAGTAGCATGCGTCATACGTGCAAACTTTAAACTCTCCATAAATCATCCCTAAAACAAAACAAATCATTTATTAGCAATTAATCATGTATGTACAGAATTCGTCTATTCCTGTAGATCCCATATCTGGAGACCAATGAACTGCCGCTTGCTTTAACCCTTTAACCCCGATATCAAAATACAAATTCTCCTATCCTTTTCTTATACATTTCTTTTGGCAGGAGTGGAGAGAAGTTGTCAGGATATCAATACTAACCACTCTGCTTTATTAAAATTGACAATTACTGGATGCTAATTGCTATTTGGGCTTCAACCTCTGAAATCAATCTTCTTTTCTTTGCGTTACAGATCTTATTGCTCAGCTGTAAGGCTTACTGGTGACACTCCTCCGGCAGATACAATAGGTGAAGGGTTCAACTGAGAACACTGGTAATGGGCAACAGCCAATGGCAATAACTCCACTTCAAATGGCGACATTGGATTTAAGAAACCTCGCTAACTGTCTATGCGCATCCTTACTACGCACGCAATTCATGTCGCAATGCAATGCCAAGTCATGTCGAGCGCGCGCGCCAAGGAAGAAATCAAAACACGTGTACAGCTTGTAGACAAATCTGGCGCTCATATTATATTTATCACTACTAAGCAGATAATGTATTAAATTGATGACCGACCTATATCTTTTCCACATCCTCTGCACTGGTAGTTTTGACTGTCCAGTCCTTTCTCATTGGCTATTTCAGTGACGAATGACATAAGCTCCGCAGTTCGGTCATCGCCATGCGCCGAGTGAACAGAGCCACTCCCTGGAAGAACTTCAAGGCCTGCCGCTGAGATGGATTCAGAGAAAAGCGGCTTCTCTGTCTGTGGAATCTAATGTATTAACGAATTTTAAAGTATGAGAAGGAGAAATTGTAGCCCAAGGAGGGAGGGGTACACCTGAGAATTGTTGGTGTGGGTGTGCAGCCCGCTTTATGGAACTCATTTTGTACCGAAAGAACAGAGCCACTCACTGGAAGAACTTCAAAGCCTGCCGCTGTGATGGGTTCAGAGAAGGGCGGCTTCTCTGTCTGCGGAATCTAAGGTATTAATTAACAATTGGTTCATGCTTTAGCGTGCACTATCGAGTTATGGAGCACGTGGGAAGTTTGGAGAGCACGAAAGAAGCGTAAGGGTTGCCCGAGGCGATAGCCGAGGGAAATTCTAGCTTCTTGAGTGGATATTTTTCCCCGCGCTAACAATGGCCGCTCGCGCGAAAACAAACATTTCTGGCGAAGCGATTTGCTCACGCTATCAGCGTGCACTATCGGGATTTTGAGCACGCTTACGTATACTGAATTTGATTGCGCGGCTCTGCTAGCTATGTTATAACCAATTTTGAAATTATGAGAAGGATAAATTGTAGCCCAAGGAGGGAGGGGTACACCTGAGAATTTTTGGTGTGAGTGTACAGTCCTCTTCATGAAACCCATTCACAGACATAAACATGCGATTTTCCCGCCCATTTTAATACCTAAATATGAGATTTTCCCGTCCGTTTTAAAATCTTAATATGCGATTTCCCCTGCACATTTTAAGATCTAACCATTAAAATTTCCCATTTTCTTCAAACCTAACTTAGAACGTAGAAAATGTGAACTCCCAACTAGTGAGAACTAATACTGGGAGGGTGCTTGTGTAGGTGATTTTAAATTAGGTGCTGGATAAATAGTGCAGGTGAAATTAAATACTATATGGTTAGCGGTTACAGTCTCTTGAGATGAGCGGGTGGGCTCATTATAGTACGGATTTCAGGAAGAGCTAATGTTTCAAAGATCTGTAGGTTCGGAGCAAGAACTGCTTGTTCTTTAAGGCTGTTCCTCTAACAAAAGGAGAATAACTAAATGCAGGGGCGGACATTAACACATGGTTGTAAGTAGGCATACTGCTTACAAGATCTAGGTGATTGTTTAACACAAGGGGGAAAGGAAACAGAAATGGAAATGGCAAAAAAGAAAAGAAATGGCAAAAATCTGCCTGCCATTTTCAGACCAAAAAGACTCGAAAACAACACCCATCGATTCCCGCACATACCAATGTAGCTTATATGGAGGAGTACCCCATCGCTTTCATCCTGTGATTGGTGAACGTATTTGAAGATTCCTTTAAACAGACAGTCAAGGAGGAGAAACAATTCACGGTCATGAGCCCAAAAGACTTCTGTGTGTGAGGTACAACCTGTACAGAATTTGAGCCACAGTTCGAGTTTCCTGGTGAAACTGTCATTGATGAACTGTGCTCCGGGTACTTGGAGTGAAAGGCCAAATTTAATCTATTTAAACCCCAATAGTGATCAGCATTGACTGTCGTCTACTAATATCAATGGAATATCAAGCATACAAGTGATGAGAATCAAGGAAATGATCACCAAAGATGGTCCGTAGTGATAGTCAAACTCGTTCTCCCAACCTGTTCTATTAGAAATGTGTGGAGAAATGTAAGAAGATTTTGTATGTTCACATTGGGGCGTCAGGGGTAAAGAAAGCACGCCATTGTAAAAGTAATGGTAATTAACAAATTAACTGTACCTGTTGATCGAGGTTGTGTAGGTGTGGGACTTTCCTCATAAACAGGCCCCTCAAAAATGTGCTTGTTGCACCGCAGTTGTGTTCCAGATGCATTTCCCATTGGGTCCTTTACATCCATCTTTTCTACTTCGCAAGTAGGCACCGTCCGCTTGTCTTGATGGATTCAGATGGCCGCCGTGGAGCAGTAATGATGAGATTCATGTTCCCAGGTTCGTATTTTGTATAGGCTTTGAAACCCCATTCTGTTTTTTCCAAAAATGCCTGGCAGAAAATGCCAAATACTAGTAGGCATTAGAACGACATGGTCTGTTAAAAATGCAACAGATTTTTTACTGTTCTTGTTGTTCCTAAGCCGATGGGTTTGACTGATTAATGGTCATTTAAAATGGTTTGCTGTCAGACGGAACGTGACCTAATCGACCCCTTTGAGGTTAACAATAATAAGTAGTGTAAACCCCCGGGGGGGATCCCATGTAAAAATGACGGGGGTGATGATCGGAAAGTTTGAAAAAACCTAGAAGGTATACCGGAATCTCATTTAGTGCCGGTGGCTCACATGTTAAAGTGCACCTAACCCCAAAATCGTTTTTTCCGCTTAATCAACTCTGGGGGGTACGTTGAAAAGTTAAATCGCGTTAGTGAGTTATAGAGATTTGAATTTTCAAAATACCAATTCAAGATTTTGGCATTATTTCCACGTCAATTTACAATACGTGATATACAGCTTAAAGAAAATAAATTTGAGAAATACTAAATATAAACTGTGCATAGTCAATTGATTCGTAAAAAAATATTACTTGGAGGTAACAACAAGTAGTTGTATAATAAATTAATCTTAAATTGACGTAAATCTTATTAGCATTTTGGTCAACGTACATAGAGTCGATTAAGCGAAAAAAAAAATTGGGGTTATATGCACTTTAATCATTTTCACCCTTAAAAGGTACCAATTCTAAAACAACGCATGCAATATTCTGTCATATTTTTTCGGCTCAATACCCTACAAGGCACCACGATAATTCTAACGATAGTCATCACTTTTAGATTATAGTACCCTAAGTGGTACCAATCTACAAATTTTGCCCCTTAAAAGGTACGATGAGCACGCCTGTCATTTTTATATGGGAGTCCTGGCGGAAACGACGCGGTTAATTTTTGTGTTTTTTTTTCCGATCGGCATTAATCTGCTAAAATTTATTCTCCCAAAAATATTTTCCGCAAAAATTACTCCACAATAGACATCACTTTTCAGCTCTTTTCCAAAAGAAAACAAAGTTGAAATTAAAAATGTAATAATAAAAAATACATTTTACGTTGTTACAGATTTGCGTTCGTGAAATTCAGTTGTTCTTTCTTCGCAATTACCTGCAGACGATTTACTAGAATCGAAAAAATCAAATTCCACTAGAAAATCCCAGTCTTCCTAAATCGGAAGGGATTTGATACGGGCTTGAGACAAATGCGAATTTCGCATTTAAATACCTCTACAGAGACAACTTAGAATTTCGCAAATAAGTTTCTCTGTATATAGATAGATAGATCTAGACTATATATAGTCTATAGACTGTACATAACTTCCGTTGAATACTGTACAGCTATTACAAGGCTCCTATGTGCCAGTTTATCTAATCACAACTTGTAACTCACATAGTGCTAAGCTCATGTACAATAGGGTTTTTAACATTTCTGGTGAATCCTTGAACAGTACCCTCGGGTAGAAAGGGTCCTCTTTAGAGACAATTTTAGCCTTAAATTTCTTTTCTTCTTGAGATTGAGCAGACTTTCAGGGTTTTCAATATTTCTGGTGAATCCTTAAAAACGGTCCCTTGATATCATTTTAGCCTAAATTTCAGTTTACTGCGTGCATTTAGCAGGCTTTCAGCAAAATAACGGATTCATGCCGACGCTATAAACCTCACAAATCTGACAAATGAACTGCAAGTACTAGGTATAGAGTAAACATGTGCAAAATTTGCATAAATATTGGAAACGCGTCGTACCAAACGCCCGCAAACGCACCACGTGCAAACTGGTTTTGGCTTTTTATCTTTATTTTGTCTCTTGGTGTATTTAAATTGTTGGCGGAGGTCGCGCGATCGGACTGTCGGTATACACTATAATAAACAGTCTCCCACTATTGGTTCTGTCCTCGTGTGCCGGTAACAAAAAGAACGAAACAAAGACTAAACAATAAACTACACGAAAACAATAGATCACAAACAAAGAGAATACAATGTAAAATCCCTCGTGTACCGGTACACCAGGACACAGCCCCCACTATTCGTCTCCCTTTCTGAGAATAATTATTAATTATCATGATTAATTGTCGCATTTGCCCGATTTATTTTCAAAAACGGGCTATTGAAATCAATAACTCTCCACAACAGTAACTTGTGATAAAGACGGTTCCTTTTATATTTTTTCTTTCCCGGAAAAAAGGAAAGAAAGAGTTTTAGACGTGATGACAGACACGTTATAATAGGATGCCTCTATTGTCAACACAATTGAGAGCTTTTCTAAGAAAGTTTATTTCTGTCCACAAACGAATTGACCGCGGCGAAATAATAAGGCCTAGGTACTAGATAAATATCCTTGCCAACAGACCGGATCTACAATTGTTGCGCAGAATCGCCGCACCCAGATATCAAGAAGAGCTTGATCATGGATGTTCAACAACGTTTTACAAATCTCAGGAAAGAAGCTGAATGCCCGCTGTGTTTAGAAGCAGTGAGCAATCCGAAGACTTTGCCGTGTCTTCACTCATTCTGCCTGAAGTGTCTCGACAAACTCGCAGGCTACGCCAGAAAACAGCTACAAACAACAATCAAATGCCCGGTTTGTCTGACTTCCTTCCAAATTCCCAAAGGAGACTCCTTCAACCAGTTGCCCACATCTTTTCATCTCAACCGACTGGTGGATCTTCTCGCTCTGAAAGAGGGCAACGCACAGGCCCAGAGATGCAGTTGTGAAGAGGAAAACACTGCAACATGTTACTGTTTCGTGTGCCAGAACTTTCTTTGCACTGCTTGTTTTGAAGCTCATCAACGCTTGAAGGCCACAAGAGGTCATCGCAATGTTTTGATCGAAAAATTACAAGCGCAAGATGTGGAAGAGTTGTTGCACAGACCAGTCATGTGTTCGGAACAATATCACGAAAATCAACCCCTGGAATTTTATTGCGAAGAATGCAAAGTTTCCATTTGCCACAAGTGCACTGTAGTGAGTCATAATCGACACACCATGACAGACACTCAGAAAGCCGCTCAAGTGCAAAAGATGCTAATGACTGACGCTGTGGAGAAAGTGAAAGCGGAAGCTGTTATTTACGAGAACGAAATAAGGAAACAAAACGAGTTAATGGACAAAAACAAGAACGAAATTTTGTGCGCTGAAAAGAAAATGACAGACGCTGTGGAAGAACTTATTCGCAATTTGCGGCAACATGAGAGGATCATGAAGGCGAAGTTTGCGAAATTTATGAAGCGCAACAAAAACATCACGCAACACGACTAGAAAACTTTGAGTTGGTTCCAACTCAACTTAACAGTTGCGTTGAACGAGGAGAGAGTATCTTAGAAAGAAATATCACCGCTGAAATTTTGCAAACAAATCAGGCCATTGTTGAACGCTGTGAAGAACTTTTGAATACAAAGCCGAAACCTGAAATTTATAAGCCACCTCATGTGCATTACATGGTTGAAAATAAAGTGAACATTTTGGATCAAATTGTGGTTAGTGTCACGGATCCTTTGCTGTCGGTAGCTGAAGGGCAATGTCACAAAGAAGTAAAAGAAAAGAGGCAAACAGATTTCACGATTGTAACCAGAGATTCAGATGGGCTGCAGTGTTATTATGAAGATGATAAAATAGACGTCAACATTTCAACTCCAACAGGTGATCAACTGAAAACAGAAATTGAAGACACCAAAGATGGCAAATACACAGTGACATACAAACCACAATGTGCTGGACAACATAGAGTAGAGATCCAAGTCAATGGTCAGCCGCTGACTGGTAGTCCCTGGGTTGTGCATGTGGTCCCGCATCAGTATCAATTTGAGTTTCAATTTGGATCGACTGGGAAAGAACAAGGAAATTTTAACAAGCCTTGTGGCATCGCTGTGAGTGGCAAAACGGGAACAATTGCTGTGGCCGACTTTGGTAATAAAAGAGTTCAGATGTTCAGCTCTAATGGAAATTTCTTGCGAGAGATTGCGTTTAAGAATGAGACTGCATCGTTAGCATTTGTTGAGTCTGGTGACGTCCTTGTCTGTATCCCCAACGACGACAATCAGCTTTCTCTGTTTACTGAAGATGGTCAGTTTATCAAACACATCAATGATGGACACCTTAAGAATCCCTATCACATATCTGTTGAAAGTGATGGTTGCATAATCATATGTGACTGGGGTGACAACAACATCAAGGTCCTTACCCCTGACGGGAAAGATTTGCTGCAGTCCTTTGGTGCTCCAGGTTGTGATACATCTCCGTTCTGCGTTGTTCATCAAGAGAACAAATTCTTTGTTTGTTATGCAGAAGCTCATTGTGTCAAGGTATTTAACAACGCAGGAGTGTATCTATATGATATTGGCTGCAAGGGATCACGTAATGGACAGTTCAAGTTTCCTGTTGGACTTGCTATTGACGAGTTTAACCATTTGATCGTCTGCGATTTCAGTAACAGTAGACTGCAACTTTTCACACTTGACGGGAAGTTTTTCACTGAGATAGCAGGAAGTTTTTTTAAGGATAGCCGTCCTCTTTATTGCGCCGTTTCTAATACAGGACATTTGTTCGTAACTGATTTAATCAAAAACTGTGTTTTGTTTTTCATTAGAACTGCAAGCAAGCAAACATCTTCTGAGTAGACACATTAATACATTTTATTATCATGGTCCATTTTAGCATTTTAAATACTACTACTAAATACCACAGCTTAAGAAAAAATTAACAGAGATAGAAATGGCAAAATTAAAGCAATTTGTGAAAAGTTTAACTTGATTTCTATTGTCTCATGCATTTGCTCGAAAATCTCTGTTTTGCTTGTCAACATGATTATTAGATAACATGACCCGAATCTTATTCAAAGAAGAGCATAAGTCATGGGTTTATAAGACTTTGGTCACACTCAAGCTCTGTCATGTGATCTGTTTTACATGCTTCATATTGAAGCTGAAGCTTTACTCAACAAAGACCATTTCAAACAAATTAGATATCTATCAGTAATATAAATTCAACATCCGGGTGGATGTTATCTAATGTTATCGTATTAAAAATGATGAAACATCTGACAATGTCCTGATTTTGGACATTTGCAAATAAATCAGTACAACACTATGGTCCTTATCATCCTTTGATACTTTGATACTTTGAGTTTATAATTGTAGTTTTTTAATTAAACAGCTAATATCTTGTTTCGTACAATTTATAATTCTTTGTAGTTGTAACAGCAAAGGAATTAAAACGAATTTTGATCCTTTCCTTAAGTTCCTAGCATCAATTATCAGTTTAAGGTGGCAGCTTAAGAGTATTAACAGTATTAACAAAGGTTATAACAAAGCTGCAGATTAGTTTAAAAGGTTTTCAATAAATTTTAACTGTGCTACTCTTTGTAATTTAGTCATTATACTTGTTATAATTGTGACGTCATGCTAATCACGTGACCTGTATGCCATGTGCTTTTGAAATCTTATTGGATTAAAACATTTACGGAGTACAGGACTGTTTGTTGTCTGTTCTCTTCTAGCCGTAGGTTTACGGTGCTTACGCTCTCGGTCAGCGTATTAACGTTACATGGTGTCAGAAGTGGGATTGTCGTGTTGTAGAAAGCCGTTGAAGAGTGAATTCAAGCTTTCAAATTCACAGTTGAGTGAAAATTGTGTTTGCACGCGTCGCCATCTTGAATCGACGAAAATGCCAGACGAAGAGACTCCCACAAGTTCTTCGCCGTCCCCGAGGTTCATAGCCAATGTATCACTCCCACAGAAATTCGACACAAAAGGAAACCTTGCAGCCAACTGGAAAAAGTGGTCACAGATTTGGAAAGCGTACGAAATTGTCACAGGGTTGGACAAACAACCTTCAGCGCTTCGTGTCGCCACGTTTATTACGTGTATTGGTCCAGATGCTTTGGAAATACACACTGCGTTACTGTTTTCGTCAGATGTTGAGAGAGAAAACATCGACAAAGTTCTTGAGTTATGGCAGAGCTACTGCATGGGTAAAACGAACGTTATCTACGA